>CALNVZ010003434.1:19498344-19534495 GCA_940671915.1 Paracentrotus lividus | reverse complement strand
CATTGTAGACAAGAACTTTAATTTGGTTAGTTACGTTACAAAAGTGGACATGGCTTTTTGGGAACAGACTTTGCATTCAACCTTCCTCAAACGAGGTTCACCGAGACAAACCATAACATTCATGTCGTAACTGGTTTCTTGGCAAGTATTTGAGACGGACAATTTTAGAAATAGCTTTATGTTTTTTGTACGGTATCCAAAAAACATGGTTAGTTACGTTACCGTTAGTACGTACATTTTGTCCATTGCAAACAAAAATTGGATTTGGGCATTATTTTTTTCCACTTAGTATGTATAATGGCTCATCATATATAAAATAATATGCAGAATAGTAATATCGTCCTATTTAGTACTGAACCTATCTTTATACCCAAAATCATATTTATGCCTCCTAAGTACCAATCAGCATTTGGTTGCAGTGAAATGGCATACATAAAGGAGGGTCTGAAATCAGCAGCATGTATACTTTCCCGATTAATACAATTTCATGTTCAGGACATTGAAATTTTTAAGTAAAGAAATAAATGAATCACTATAAAATATCAGACAGATAATCATATTAGATGAGGAATGACAAAATGTATTTGTATTTTTTTTTATGATATGTTCAGTGGCATCAAGTGTTAAGTAAAAAAAAACCAAACTGAGGAATTTTTCCCAATGTAAATGACTGGATATACAGAATATTACGATTTCATATCGTGCACAGGGTAACCTTAAACGTTATTCCTACAGAGTTAACATTTTTAACACTCTCTTGTTCATTCTTTATAAAACATAGTCATTAATAAAGCTGTGATTAATTAAAGTGTATCACTTTTTTCAATGAATTTAAGCTTCATACAACTTTTCGTCATGCTGCTAAAGTAAATTCCAATTAATGTAAAATGAAAGTTAATGTATGATATTAAAGGTTACACATGTTGATCTGCATGTTCTGTGCATCATGATTAGGAACATGTGTAAAATAGAAAATAATGAAGAGTCTTTTCCCTGTCGGGTAATATTGGAGAACCAAACACAAATATATACATATATGAATCCCCAAATATGCCTCAAACCAATACAGTCAGGAAAAAGCGGGTTCATTGTCCAGCTATCTCAAAGTGACGCATTTCTTTGTTTGAGTTACAGTTCCTTTGACAAGATGTGTGTCTTGTTTGGGCTCACTTGGGGTCAAAGAGTTAAAGTTTATTATTCTGCTTTCTTCATGAGAAGTCATTGTTCAGTTATTTTGATTATTTTGTTGATATTATTTGGCCTATATTATGTTATAATTATCCATAGGATGGCATTGTTATTTCATGCGTCTCTTTTGTCTTTAATATATCACAATAGTTTTCTCTACTTTCCACTGAACAGTGTTGATTAAGGTTGAATGCAGTGTAGTTACGTTACTGCATGTTAGTTACGTTACATGGTTAGTTACGTTACACATTTTGGATGCTACTCAATTCGCTATATGACAATGTTATTGATTTCATGGATTGTTTTGAGTTTCGAATGATGTATAGGAGGAATATTTAAATATGAACAATTCTGGGGCATTTACTTTCTTTCAGGAAAAACAAAGTTGATTTTTTAGGTTAGTTACGTTACATGGGGATTCAAATGCCAGAGAATTCCAAAATTTGTGGTTATTTAGCAAACCCAATACAATTTTGACGGATCATCGCGTTACTGATATCGAGTGCTAACAACGGAAGAAAAATAACGAAACTGATATCGACAAGAAGCTGACCCAATGAACATTCCCTGAATTAGAAACATAGAGACTTTTCAGAGTGAGTGAATCAGGATTGTGGCAATATACAACATAACAAATAACTTTATTATCATGTCCAAAATTTTGTTATTGGTATGATATTGCACAAATTATTTATATTATATACTTGATTACGCTGATGGTTCCTGATTATCTAATGCTTTACATTAAAAACTCTTGTTTTTTGTGTTTTTTTTTCTTCATGATTTCGTTCATGTATTTCTTCTTTGAATATGTAGTTAACTTTTTGTTTTGTGTTTATTTGATTGTAATTTATTTTATGTAAACAGGTCACACTTACAATTAATTATAATGATTTTCCTATGCAAAATGATGGGAATTGTACTTTGATAGAGGATATGAAGATGAAATAGAATATTTTTATAATAATCAGTATTACACACCCTCTGATTTAAAACTTCAACAATGCAAATTATTGATTAATTCTTCCACAGTAAATCTCTGGCACACCTTTAACGCCGTAGCTTGAAACATAATTTTGACTCCTTCAATTATTGTCTCGATGCTTTTCTTACTCTTTATCTTCTTATTGGAATTGCGAAACCTGGTTTAAAAGGAGACGAAAACTGATTTTTATCTTACACATACAACCTAATTGCAAATAAGCGTCATGACAGAGAGGTGGTGGGTGTTGCGAATATATGTAATGAAATATTAGATACAAAAGAAGACTAGACTTAGATATTTTCGTGTGACAGTATTGAAAGTATATTTATTGAAGTGTATAGCAAATTAAACTATATTGTTGCTGTAATATTTAGACACCCAGTCAATCTCTTCAGATTTTATAGATAAAGTATATCGTTCCATTGAATGACAATTCTTCAAAGAAAAAAAAGATGTATATTAATGGGTGATTTTAATGTTGTTTTTTGAGATAAATGAAAGTTAAATGTAACTGAATTCTTTAATAATTTGTAAAACTTTTCAATTCTTACCTTATATTCATAACCCAACCAGAACAAGATCAATCTGTGCATTCTACTGGATAATTTTTTTATAATTGTTCTGAAATGTTTTAATTGTCTGGTATTATAGAAATCGATGTAGTGATCACTTAACACCATTTATAGTTTTGAAACTGACTACTATAACAGAATCTGAAGGGAATGACCTATATTGATTTGAATGAAAAAATATACACTTTTTTTGTCAGGAATTGCTTGTTGAATTGGCAATTTCTGGATCAGTTTGAAAATGCTAATGAAAAATATGATAACTTCTTAAATATATATGCTTGAACTATATTACAGGAAGTGTCTCCCTCTTTAAAACTATTAAAAAATAAAAACACAAAAATACCAATAAAAAACCTTGTGGTAACTAAAGGATAATAGTTAATAGCTTTAGCAAGAAAAAACATTTACTGTATCGTAAATATTTAAGAACCGCACCCTAGTACGAAAGAATCCTACAAAAAAAGTAAATATTTTAAATAACCTTTCTCGAGAAAGATAAACGCAAATATTACGGACTCAAATTGAATCAGTACGTCAATGATAAGAAAAGGGAAACATGGAACTCATTAATTACATTTTAAATAAAAACAACTTAAGAAAAGGAGAATAAAGAATAGAAAATGATGGTGTTGATAATCACAGAGACAAGATATTGCCAATTTGTTAAATGAAACTTTTAGTACTATTGAAAAAGATTAACGAAAGTGTAAATAATGATGACACGAATCATTAAATCACCGACATGTTTTTACATGTAATTTTAAGGAATCAATGTTTATTGCAACCAATAACAGAAGCTGATATAATATGATGTTTAATTTTCAAACTTGATGTAAACAAAGCCCCGGATATGATGGTGTACATCCTAAAGTATGAAGAAATCTATTTATTATACTCATCATCCACTACGCAAATTATAAATGCATCAATTCAACAGGGATCTTTTCCAGACTCATTAAAAAATATGCAAAAAGTTATACCTGTTATAAAAAAGGAAATGAATCACATGCCACATAATTACAGACCAATATCGTATTTACTGCTTTTTTGTAAAATATTTGAAAAAATCATATTATAATATAACTTATTCTTTCTTGACACCAGCTTGTATTTTGTATAATAAACATTTGGTTTAGAAAAAAATATGTACCTCTCATGCCTTTGGATTACTTGACAGGAATTTCCAAAGCTATTGAAAATAAAGAATTTTAGTAAGGAAATTTTTAGACCCCTCTAAAGCGTCGATTGCATTGATCATAATATTTTGCTTAAAAAAAAATGTACTTTTATGGGATAAGAGGTACCCTTTACTTTTAATAAAAAAGTTATTTACCAAATAGAAACAAAATTTACAAATGTAGGTACTTATTCTTCTACTTATAATGAAATATAACTACTGGAGTCCCTCAAGGATCAAATTTGGGTCCGCTTTTATTCCTATTTACATGAATGACTTACCTTCCGTTAGCGATGTATTATCTTTCAATTTTATTTGCTGATGATACCACTTTGTTTTTCACTGGAAAAGACCCTGAAATAATTAACAATCTACTTAACAATGAATTAAAAAATAATATATAAATGGTTTAATTGCCAACAAAACTTTTGATTAACTTTGATAAAACTAACTATGTTATTTTCAAGACTAGAAACAAACGTATCGATGAAAGTGCAATACATATATCTGTAGATGGCTAAGAAGTAAAAAAATGTAATTCTGTG
This sequence comes from Paracentrotus lividus, assembly GCA_940671915.1. Lineage (NCBI taxonomy): Eukaryota > Metazoa > Echinodermata > Echinoidea > Camarodonta > Echinidae > Paracentrotus > Paracentrotus lividus. The sequence goes on along the minus strand of CALNVZ010003434.1, from coordinate 19,530,028 downwards.
AAATTTTAGGAATCTATATGACTGTGATTTAACTTGGAAAAACCATATAACTACATCTCTTGTAAAATATCTAGAGTTATTGGAGTCATTAATAGACTAAAACATTTGTTACCTATTCGTGTTCCTTGTTAACTTATATACACCATGATATTGCCAGATTTTGAACTATTGTATCATTTTATGGGAGGCTGTGCTTCCTATTGTTCAACAAAATATTTTTTTTCAAAAAAAAGTTGTTAGGATAATTACAAACTCATCATAAAAGCTCATACTGATAATTATTTGTAAAATTAAATATTCAAAATTAGAGCACATTTATGAACTATCAGTTACCTCTTTTATGTTTTGTATATGAAAAATGCACTTCCTTCTTGTTTTAATAATTATTTTGTCTCAAACAAATCCATAAATACATATACTACTAGAAACTCCGAAAAATATATATTTCCTAGAACCAAATATAATTTTTCCAGAACTATTATTAGATATAAAAGGACCAGTTATGTGGAACAATTTATCAGAAAGTCTTAAAAATACCCTTCTCTATCTTCCTTTAAACGTAATTTTAAAAATGAAAATACTTTGAACCCTCTTTGTAACTGCCTGTAAAAAAAAAGCCTTTTCGTGTTTGTTTGTTATTTTTTTTTAAGCCCCCCCTTTCTGTTTTTGTTAGTTTAAACATTTAGTTTTTTTTAAACATGTAGTAATGGGGATCAGCCTTGACAAGCCAATGGCTTTTGCTGATCCTCTCATCCGCCTGCCATTGTTTTTTCTTTTTATCTTTTATATATTGTAAACTGTTATGTTATATATTAAAGTAAACATGATTGTATTTTATAGTTGCTTTGTTTATCAAAATACTGTAATTTTAATATGTCTTTAATGGATGTGAAATAAATGAACTGAACTGAACTGAACTGATTTCTGAAAGACAATTATATTCAATTGTTGAATGTTCCTAAATTTACTGAAAAGACCCTTTTTGTAGTATTCACTGATGTCTTAAACTTTTTTAGTGTTTTACTCATAATTTCAGCCTAATAGAATATGAACTGTGCTAAATTCCACATATATTTGATATTTTTCTTGTAAATTAATTGACTTTCAGACCTTTGGTCTGTATTGTTCAACATATCTTCTACCATAAAACAACAAATTTCACCTGGGAAATCGTATTTCTAATTTTTATGTCCATGTCCACTAATTCATGGAATTGCCCATAATGCAACCATCCCCCCCCCCCGCACACAAAAACACATATTTTGACCATAGACTCCCTAAGGGTGCTCGTACGATGATCGTCGACCAAATGTAAACCGGTATGAAGTTTTGAAAGAAAACTGTAATGTCGTAGTTGCGATTGGTCACACGAGCATCGTGAAACTCGCGATTTATATTACGGTGTATTTCATAGAATTATACGTCTCACCTAGGGCTAGTTTTTTTTTCAGACACACACGAGCAGGCACGTCACGCAGGAGTTTTGCAGTACCTTTCTACAGTCATATAAAAACCGTAGGAATAGAAGAACTTGGCCGATTCCATGAGGGAGCAACGACCGTTATGACCATCGAATAAGCTTTGTCGTGGTGGTATTTCACTTCACGAAACACGTCTCTGCAGTACCTACACTCAGAGACGCCTCCGATACTTTTTCCGTCGCGGGACGTCTCTGATACTTTTTTTTTTTTTGTTTTGCTGTCGGGAGACGTCTCCGATACATTTCCGTCGCAGAGACGTCCCCGATACTTTTTTTTTTGTTCAGAGACGTTTCTGACATTTTTTGGTTTCTGTCGCGGAGACATCTCTGAGACGTCTCCGCGACAATTTCAAAATCGTCTCAAACCCGTCTCAAAGCAGTCCCTAATCCATCTCATGGCAAGTGAGATATACCAGTAACAACAGAATGTCGAATAACAAAGAATCTGTCAAATAGGAAACGCTTTAATTTGCTGGTATGACTGGGGCATAAATTATGATCAAATCAGACCAGGCTTACAACCTGAAAAGTGAAGAAGTGATGTGGATGGTCACATAGGAAACTGGATCTCATTCAATGATACGTTATACGCGCGCGTCTTTGACAATCTGTAACCATAATCCTTTATTTTATCCCTGTTGAGGACAAGGTAGTTTTGAACAAAAAAAGATGATGTCGTTCAACTTGTCACAATCATTAATTTGATGGTTTTATGTCTTATTGTATTGAATTCCTGTTGTATTAAATGAATTTTTTCATATCGCGACGCACACTTTGCCTCATGTCTTCTGCACCCGGTTTCAAAAATGGAATTGCCCAAGAATAATATTCATAGTGAGGCATCGACTTTTTGAAGCCAGTTTTCGCACATGCAGTTGTCATCTCGGACCATTTTTTTTTCTTCTTGTTTCACTTGTTCGGGTAAGAATTCAAATAACTTCTTTTAACTTGTTTTAATATTAATGTAACGCCATTAGTTAAAACTCTTTTTAAGAATGTTCTCATTTTCTAAAACACATTTTTGTTTTTATAACTCGAAATTTTATGGTTGCTAACAACAAATTTCATAATCATGACTTGTGTGGTTGTGGGCAAAAAGCAGTTATGCTCCCATGTTATGAGCATTTTGTAAGTCTGCCTTCTTATGTTAATAAGTAATAAAAGTAGTAAAGTAGGTAAGAAGGTAAGTAAAGTAAGTAAGAATATTACACTTTTTTTCTTATAATTATATTTTATTTGTCTACTACTTAAACATTTCAACCTATTTAACAAATGTTGTGGTAATGGGCCTTGCATAGACAGATACAACTATATACACTTAAATGATGAATACAATTAAATGTATCACGGACATGCATGGCAACATATTACATAATATTCGTAAGAAGGTCAATAAATGAAATAGATGTGGGTATCAAGGAAATCAGTTTAGAATGAGCAATTATACAATATTTTATTACTGAAATGCGAAAAGATATTGTCAGACTGACTGATATTCTGAAAAGGGGAAAATGAAGGAAAAGCGGTTAAGAGAGGATTATGTTGACGGCACAAGAAGCCGATAAGACTTTTTAAAACCATCTACTATACATTTATTTATTTATTCAAATATATTTAAACAGGATAACAAGATCAGATTGAACAATGTAAAGAGCTGTTTAACTTAGATAATACTTCTTAAGTAAGTTTAAAATTGTTTAGATCTTTATTGTTTTCATGTTTAAGGAAGATTATTCCGAAGTACTATATATAGTAATTGCATATTGACATACTCTGATTACATTATATGATTTATAAGATTTTTTTTTATTTTGCACTTTGCGATATTGTTATTTTTTAATTAGTTGAAACTTCTTCGTAAACGACGTTTAATGATCAGCCGCCACAAGTCATTTATATGATAATTGCACTTAAAAGCAAAAACTCATCCATTTCTGGCGAGTAAATATTCATTGGATGGTACTTGCAATTTGAAATCATTCTGTCAGACCCTGTTTTGTAATTTCGTTATTTTGACATACAAATCTATTCCTGTAATTTCATAATCTATATTGAATGAGAAATGATATAAACCAATTACAAAGATGAATTCACCGCAAAACGGTTTTAACCCTCCTGAGCACGGATCGGCAAAATACGTTCCACATGATCTAAACATATAATTATTATCTAACAGGGACACTATACAGTGCGTCCAGAAAAAGTATACCCACTTTGAAGGTCTCTATTAGAAATTCATAAATCAATGTGACCTTACTTTATCTCTCTCTTTTTAACTTATATAACACCATGATATTGCCAGATTTGAACTATTGTATCATTTTATGGGGAGGCTGTGCTTCCTATTTGTTCAACAAAATATTTTTTTTTACAAAAAAAAGTTGTTAGGATAATTACAAACTCATCATATAAAGCTCATACTGATAAATTATTTGTAAAATTAAATATTCTAAAATTAGAGCACATTTATGAACTATCAGTTACCTCTTTTATGTTTTTGTATATGAAAAATGCACTTCCTTCTTGTTTTAATAATTATTTTGTCTCAAACAAATCCATAAATACATATACTACTAGAAACTCCGAAAAAATATATATTCCTAGAACCAAATATAATTTTTCCAGAACTATTATTAGATATAAAGGACCAGTTATGTGGAACAATTTATCAGAAAGTCTTAAAAATTCCCCTTCTCTATCTTCCTTTAAACGTAATTTTAAAATGAAATACTTGAACCCTCTTATGTAACTGCCTGTAAAAAAAAGCCTTTTCTGTGTTTGTTTGTTATTTTTTTTTAAGCCCCCCTTTTCTGTTTTTGTTAGTTTAGACATTTAGTTTTTTTTAAACAATGTAGTAAAATGGGGATCAGCCTTGACAAGCCAATGGCTTTTGCTGATCCCTCCATCCGCTGCATTGTTTTTTCTTTTTATCTTTTATATATTGTAAACTGTTATGTTATATATTAAAGTAAAACATGATTGTATTTTATATGTTGCTTTGTTTATTCAAATACTGTAATTGTTAATATGTCTTTTAATGGATGTGAAATAAATGAACTGAACTGAACTGAACTGATTTCTGAAAGACAATTATATTCAATTGTTGAATGTTCCTAAATTTACTGAAAAGACCCTTTTTGTAGTATTCACTGATGTCTTAAACTTTTTGTAGTGTTTTACTCATAATTTCAGCCTAGAATATGAACTGTGCTAAATCCACATATTTTGATATTTTCTTGTAATTAATTGACTTTCAGACCTTTGGTCTGTATTGTTCAACATATCTTCTACCATAAAACACAAATTTCACCTGGGAAATCGTATTTCTAATTTTTATGTCCATGTCCACTAATTCATGGAATTGCCCATATGCAACCATCCCCCCCCCCCCCCCCGCACACAAAAACACATATTTTGACCATAGACTCCCTAAGGGTGCTCGTACGATGATCGTCGACCAAATGTAAAACCGGTATGAAGTTTTGAAAGAAAACTGTAATGTCGTAGTTGCGATTGGTCACACGAGCATCGTGAAACTCGCGATTTATATTACGGTGTATTTCATAGAATTATACGTCTCACCTAGGGCTAGTTTTTTTTTCAGACACACACGGAGCAGGCACGTCACGCAGGAGGTTTTTGCAGTACCTTTTCTACAGTCATATAAAAAACCGTAGGAATAGAAGAACTTGGCCGATTCCATGACGGGAGCATACGACCGGTTATGACCATCGAATAAGCTTTGTCGTGGTGGTATTTCACTTCACGAAAACGTCTCTGCAGTACCTACACTCAGAGACGCCTCCGATACCTTTTTCCGTCGCGGGGACGTCTCTGATACTTTTTTTTTTTTTTTTGTTGCTGTCGCGGAGACGTCTCCGATACATTTTTTCCGTCGCGGAGACGTCCCCGATACTTTTTTTTTTGTTGCAGAGACGTTTCTGACATTTTTGTTTCTGTCGCGGAGACATCTCTGAGACGTCTCCGCGACAAGTTTCAAAATCGTCTCAAACCCGTCTCAAAGCAGTCCCTAATCCATCTCATGGCAAGTGAGATACCAGTACAACAGAATGTCGAATAACAAAGAATCTGTCAAATAGGAAACGCTTTAATTTGCTGGTATGACTGGGGCATAATTATGATCAAATCAGACCACGGCTTACAACCTGAAAAGTGAAGAAGTGATGTGGATGGTCACATAGGAAACTGGATCTCATTCAATGATACGTTATACGCGCGTCTTTGACAATCTGTAACCATATCCCTTTATTTTATCCCTGTTGAGGACAAGGTAGTTTTGAACAAAAAAAGATGATGTCGTTCAACTTGTCACAATCATTAATTTGATGGTTTATGTCTTATTGTATATGAATTCCTGTTGTACTTAAATGAATTTTTTCATATCGCGACGCACACTTTGCCTCATGTCTTCTGCACCCCGGTTTCAAAAATGGAATTGCCCAAGAATAATATTCATAGTGAGGCATCGACTTTTTGAAGCCAGTTTGTCGCACATGCAGTTGTCATCTCGGACCATTTTTTTTTCTTCTTGTTTCACCTTGTTCGGGTAAGAATTCAAATAACTTCTTTTAACTTGTTTTAATATTAATGTAACGCCATTAGTTAAAACTCTTTTTAAGAATGTTCTCATTTTCTAAAACACATTTTGTTTTTATAACTCGAAATTTTATGGTTGCTAACAAAATTTCATAATCATGACTTGTGTGGTTGTGGGCAAAAAGCAGTTATGCTTGCCCATTTATGAGCATTTTGTAAGTCTGCCTTCTTATGTTAATAAAGTAATAAAAGTAGTAAAGTAGGTAAGAAAGGTAGTAAAGTAAGTAAGAATATATACACTTTTTTTCTTATAATTATATTTATTTGTCTACTACTTAAACATTCTCAACCTATTTAACAAATGTTGGTGTTAAATGGGGCCTTGCATAGACAGATACAACTATATACACTTTAAATGATGAATACAATTAAATGTATCACGGACATGCATGGCAACATATTACATAATTATTCGTAAGAAGGTCAATAAAATGAAATAGATGTGGTATCAAGGAAATCAGTTTAGAATGAGCAATTATACAATTTGTTATTACTGAAAATGCGAAAAGATATTGTCAGACTGACTGATATTCTGAAAAGGGGGAAATGAAGGAAAAGCGGTTAAAGAGAGGATTATGTTGACGGCACAAGAAGCCGATAAGACTTTTTAAACCATCTACTATACATTTATTTATTTATTCAAATATATTTAAACAGGATAACAAGATCAGATTGAACAATGTAAAGAGCTGTTTTAAACTTAGATAATACTTCTTAAGTAACAGTTTAAAATTGTTTAGATCTTTATTGTTTTCATGTTTAAAGGAAGATTATTCCGAAGTACTATATATAGTAATGCATTATTGACATACTCTGTATTACATTTATGATTTATAAGATTTTTTTTTTTTTTGCACTTTGTCGGATATTGTTATTTTTAATTAGTTGAAACTTCTTCGTAAACGACGTTTTAATGATCAGCCGCCAAAGTCATTTATATGATAATTGCACTTAAAAGCAAAAACTCATCCATTTCTGGCGAGTAAATAATTCATTGGATGGTGACTTGCAATTTGAAATCATTCTGTCAGCCCTGTTTTGTAATTTCGTTATTTGACATACAAATCTATTTCCTGTAATTTCATAATCTATATTGAATGAGAAATGATATAAACCAATTACAAAGATGATTCATCCGCAAACGGTTTTACCCTCCTGAGCACGGATCGGCAAATACGTTCCACATGATCTAAACATAATAAATTATTATCTACAGGGACACTATACAGTGCGTCCCAGAAAAAAGTATACCCAACTTTGAAGGTCTCGTATTAGAAATTCATAAATCATGTGACCTTATTTTTCATTTTATGTTAAAGACTAACTCATGTTCTGTTCGATGATACAAAATTTATGTCAATGCTGTAACGAACGACTGAGTACTTGAACTTTGAAAAAATCCGTCGAAAGTGCTTTGTACCAAGTTTTTCGGAAGTAAAATTTTCATTTCAATAATCCTCATGTTTTTTGTTTTAGTCTGAAAATGATGCAAAGTGGATAAAATTTCAAAACAATGTTTGCATTACTTAAGCAAACATATTATATGCGAAATGTAGCTCAAGAGAATTGACCAAAAATGTTAATCATATTCATGATATATTGTCAGTGAAATCCTGGCTCCCTGATCATCATTCATTGTTTGAGGTAAGCCTTCCTGAGTTATTCACGAGGGATAAAGCGTTACTTGGGATGCTATCTTGATGAAGTCCTCTTTCAATTGCTCTTGGTATGTATGAACACTTGGATGATCTTCCATTGTGTCCTTCCTTGAATTTCAAGTGCCTTAGAAATAAGTAAAACATTGATTTCATGTGTCGGGATACCTCATGCAACCAAAATGGTGCAGCTAACATCAGAGCAGAAGGTTTTTGTAGTCAGCAGATACCATGCAACACGGAGGAGGTGCCCCTGCACACCGGAGTGTAGCAGTTCCAGATCGACTTCGGGAGGTGTTTGGTAATAGCATAATTGCGCTCAATGATAACGAGCTGTCCAAGACGTGCAACGACGCTGCGATTTATGCATTGAGAGGGAAGGTGGGCACGTTGAAGAAGTTGGTAAGTTGAAATTAGCTAAACCCAAAATAACCCAAACTTGGTACAAAGCACTTTCGACGGATTTTTTTAAAAGTATGAATACTCGGTCATTCGTGACAGCACAGACATAAATTTTATATAATTGAATAGAATATGAGTTACTCTTTAACATGAGATATAATATATGGTCACATGATTTATGAATTCTTTATATGAGGCCCTCAAAGTTGGGTATACTTTTTTCTGGGACGCACTGTATAAGACGTTTAAAATTTTGACATTGTTCAATGCACATCTCATCTCTTAGTTTTGTCGATATTTAATTAGAACTAATTACGTTTAATCCATTTACACATTGCATTAAAATCAGTTTTTAATTTGTTTTGTGAATCTAGAAAAGAGGTTGTACTTATATACGTCAAGAGTAGGTTCATCTGAAAACGTTATAATTTCTCCATTCTTTAAAGCATCTTTACATGCCCCTACAAATTTTGTAATTTGTCTTGCTCATAGTGTTATGGTGGTGTCTCACTTGCCATAATCATATGAGACGGGTTTGAAACTGGTTTGAGACTGGTTTGGGACTAGTTTGCGACTCCGTCTCGGAGTCGTCATCAGGAAGACGTCTCAGAGTCGTCAGGGTGGTGTTTTGGAGAGTCTCCCTGACGTCTCAGAAGTCGCGTAAAAATTTAACATGTTTTTATTTATTTTGTAAAATTTTTCCTCTTCTCGGAAACGTCTCTTAGACATCCCCAAGTCGTCTTTGCAGTATGTCCGAGTCTGGGAGAAGTCTCATCAAGTGAGATAATACTTTAAGACCACAGCGAAAGTTGATTATGATGACTAAAGCATATTTTTCCTTTGAAAAGAATTTTTTTTCATAAGTTTGAAGTCCGGCAGTCACCTTTGTCTACTAATAATAATGGAAGATCCAGATAAACACACACGCCTGACTTATTTTCTCTATGCGACCTCAAAGGTGGTTTTAAATGGAATGAGTTCACTTTATCTATTACCGCAGATAATCACCATCAAAACGAGGAGTAGGCCACCATGAATACTTTGAATAATTATGTTTGGTTGACTAGCTTTTTGGGAGGTTTAGCTTTCGATAGTACCTGTCTAACCAAACTCTTTTCCGATAATGAGAACCAGACTTAGATCTGGTTCAATAATTCAAAATAAAATTAAGTTACAGCCTTTAAACTACTGCAAAATGACAAAAAGAGACGTCATTTGTCAAATAATCCTGTTTGTAGGACCTGGTCATGTGGTTATGTGGTGGGTACAACATGAGCAAGTGTAATATGCAACTATCTACGACGTGCTGCTGCATCTCTCTACGTCGTAAGATGGTTACTTACCCTGGTGACAGGATGTCAAACGATGTTTAACATTTTTAGAAATAGAGTCCGCCCTGAAAACAATTTTGTTTAATTAAAAGTAAAAAATAAGAAAAAAAAAAAACGAAAAAAAAAAAAAAAAAAGAGAAATAGATTTAAAAAGATCTTGAGAGAAATAAAACTAATGATTAGAAAGTAATAAATATTTTCACGATGCCCAAAATAGCTGATCACTATGACATATCGGTCACAAAGCTTTGATGTCATAGCAATATTACTTCATATTTGTTTTTTTTTTTTACTGGTTTTATGTCATTTCATTTGTGAACAAACTGTCTCAATTACTTCGATTAAGTTATATTGATGAAAATATATTGATGGATATTGATAGAAATATGTCATGCATCTGCCTTAACAAATTGTTCTTAACAAATGATAAATAATTCATAACATCACATCTTTTTGATCGCATTGCCAATTTGTAAAAGTGATCAACTTTTCTCGCATCATAAATATATTCATAACTTTCTTACCATTACTCTAAATTTCCCCAAAATGTCTTTCTCGGTTTCTCTCATGTTCAGCTTTTGATAAAATTACTTAATTTTAGGGTAGGTCCTTTTTTTAAGACGGAGCAAGGACGTTAAAAATCATTCAAGTGTGACAGAGCCTGCAGATGGGAAGATTCGTCCCTCAAATCAACGAGATTCAATCAGCTGGTTGTCACGTAACCTTAATCCTCATTATTGAAAGTCAATGATTATCTATTATAATCCTGATGTATTTGAATTGAACAAAATAGCTTAAATTCTGCGTCATTCATTGAAACCTTCACAACACCGAATTAAATGCTCACGAAAAAGGGTATATGCTCATGCTGTTACTGAGCTTGTTTCTGCATGGATATTTTACAACATATGCCTACCAACACTTCGTTTGGAGAAAATCTTTACAGAAAGAAGAGGAATACATTAAATGTGAGATGCAGGCGCAGTATTTTATGTAATACGGATTACATCTTCAAACATTTGCTTTTTACCTTCATGTATTACCTGATTTGAACACCAAGACAAGATTTCCTGATAATATAGTCTTTCAACGCTTACATTATCAGGTAAGTAGATTTCAAACAACATATGAGAAAAATATAAGCTTCTACTCGACTTATACTAACGTGTCGATGGAATATCACCGAGTGAGTGGATAATTGATAATGGTTTGGGTATACTATTTAATAGTAAGATAGGAGATACAGTACCTGTAACAACATATTTCGTTTGTTTGTTGATTGTTTGAAATAATAATTGTTTTGGCATCGCTTTTAGAAACTGATAAGTATAAACATAAGTTAATAAATTAGAGATTATTGATATTTATTCATGCAATTATAAAAGGGATATGACAGTTTTGACTTCTGTATATAATTATAGAATACCAATAATAATAATAATAATACAAATAATGATGATGATGATGATGATGATAATAATACTGATGATGATGATGATGATGATAATAATAATAATACAAATAATGATGATGATGATGATGATGATGATGATAATACTGATGATGATGATGATGATGATAATAATAATAATAACAATAATAATAATACTACTACTGCTAATAATAATAATGATAATTATAATAATGATAATAATGAACAAGCATTGCCATACCCATACTGGAAAAAGAGTACGGTTTATCGAGTGGTTGAGGTACATTATGAGTTTGAAATATGAAGGAAGGTGAGTCACACATCCAGTATGCGTTTAACAATTAATAAACACCTTATTAAAAATATGAAGGTCAATTATGATTGGTTATCATGTTTAATCAAATTGATATTGTAACGCCCTTCTTCGTAAATAAGTAATAATTTTTAGTGTATTAAGTGGAGAACTTTGAAATTATGTACCTTTTCACCTGCTTTATCATGTTAACATATTATAATTTTTGACGAAAATTAATGTGGAGGTATTTGATAACAGGAGACCATGCTAGTTGAAACAAAGCTTAAAATTGTGGTACTCTAACCATACTGATAATGATATGATGCCATTTTTTATACTCCATTATTGCTTACACAAAATATTTCAGTAATTTATTAAAATAACAATAAACTTATACCACATCATGGACCTATGGTGGTACCACACTCTCCATGGGACGGGTTTGAGCCTAGTTTAAGTTATCATAACGTCTTATGAGTAGCGGGAAATCGAACTAAATAGGTCATAATTTTTAGTGTATTACTTGGAGAACTTTGAAATCATGTACCTTTTCACCTGCTTTATCATGTTAACATGTTATAATATTTGTTCCGTCGCAGAGAAGTCTCGGCGACGTTTAAAAAAGAATACACTGTAAAAAAAAAGAAAATTATATTTTTACAGCAAATCTGCTGTCAGCAGAGTCGCTATAAAAAAAATGTAATTTTAAAAACAATTTTGTTGTAAATTTCTCCTGCAAATAATTACGTGAGAAATACAAAATATACATCAAAAGTAACACATTTGTTCCGTTTTAACCAAATATGTAAGCTATAGAACTCTAAAGATTTTTTTCTTCTCTTTCTTTATTAGAGGAGGAATTTACAACAAAACTTACACTTTTGTATGGCAACTCTGCTGACATCACTTTTCTGTATTTTTTTATATATATATATATATTTTTTAACTGCGTATCAATTTGAAAAGTACTTCAACTCAAGACTTTATTCGCGACACAGCTGCATTATGTGCAGAGGTCCAACAGTTATCATGTAGATTACGTGTCAAACAAGATAAGTGTACAGTGATAATACTGAAACACATAAATGATAGCGTATTGTACAACTATAAACAAGGCAATATATTAAGATGATACTAAAGATAAACAATGAAATACAGAGTACGAAACAACTATTTTGAAACCACAAAGGAAATCTTATGAAAAATTTTGTGTGGCAAGATGAATGACTGGTTTAATTCATGCAGATATAAAACTCGTACTGCCCTGCAAAGGATTCATATTCAGGGGCCGAGGAGCCGGGGGCTGTGGGGGCTGTGGGGGGGGGGGGGGCTGCAGCCCCCCCCCCCACTTTTTTCAGCCAACGTGTACAAAGATGCAAAAATGACCATACATTTGTGATTTTTAGCCTGTTCAGCCCCCCCCCCCAACTTTCGGCTCAGCCTCTCCACTTTCAAAAACGCTCCGCGGCCCCTGATATTGACAATTGTATTTTTAGACGTGTCAATTCTGTGAATAAACTAGAAAATCAAATTTCTACCTACATTTTGACATGAAGGTATTGGCATCAGCAAACATTCTACCAGCCTTAGGGTGCCTGGGTAACTGAAAAGCATCCTCATAACATCGTTATAGGCTACCATAATTTTTTTTCAAACTGCTAATTTTATATCTGCACGAAAGGTGTGAAAGTGTATAATAGCGGTGTACGCTATGCTCTAAATATCATCATATGAAATCTTCCTGCTGAATGTATGGTGTGCGTATGGTCTACGACATAGTCTATACAGCGCGTCCCCCTAAAAAATGTCCCTCTGAATGGGCGCTAAATAACTTCTATAATAACGAATTATTGCCAATTCTATATGCTCATTTTGAAAGACCACATAATTCTGCGATTTTTGTGAAAATTTCAAACGTTTAGCTTCATTGGTTTTGAATAAACAGGCTCTTTTGTAAGAGTAGTCATTTTTGGCCCATTCCAAGTTTGATGAAAAGGAAGACATTACATAAAAATTAATGCCATACATTACTCTGTGCTTCACTTTTATTTCAATTTAACTGTGATGATCATGCTTCTGTTTTCAAGGAGCAAAACCATATCTTAGTGACCATGAGTCTAGACTAGTTTGCGATTTGAGTCTCGAAAGTCGTGGAAACGTCTCCTGAGTCTCCGGAAAAGTGTGTGGAAATTTAAATAAAAGTCTAAAAATGTAGTTTTTCCAGTCGTAGCTGAAGTCAACCTGACATCACCGATACTTTTTGTGTACTAGTGATACACATAATCGGTCTCGACTAGTTTGCAACTCCAGTCTCTGTAGTCTTGAAGAAGTCACTGCGACGTCTTCTGGGTCTCCAGGGAGTCGCCCCCAAAAATAAATTTAAAGACTGTAAAAAAAATTCCAGACACATTTGATTTTCTTTAAAAAGAATTTTCCCACTTTTTTAATAGAAAGCAAGAGGTTTTTTTTTCAAAGTATTTTAATTGATTTTTTTTAGGGGGCGACTCCCTGGAGACCCAGACGACATCGTGGCGACAAGACTACAGAGATTGGAGTCACAAACTAGTTGCGACCGATTTTGTGTATCACTAGTAGTCAAAAGATTATCGGCGATGTCAGGTTGACTGCGGCAGCTAGCGACTGGAAAAACTATTTTTAAAGACTTTTATTTCAATGTCTACACACTTCTCCGGAGAATCTAGAGACATCTCCACGACCCTCAAGACTCAAATCGCGAACTAGTCTAGACTCATGGCCAATACGATATGACATTGCTCTTTGAAACAAAAGCATGAACATCATAGTTGTAAACTGAAATAAAAGTGAAAAACAAAATAATGTATGGCATTTATGTAATGTATTCCTTTTCATCAAACTTGGAATGGGCCAAAAATGACTACTCTTACAAAAGAGCCTTTGTATTCAAAACTAATAAAGCGAAACATTTGAAATTTTCTCAGGAATCGCAGAATTATGTCGGCTTTCAAAATATGCATATGAAATTGGCAATAATTCTATATTATAGAAGTTATTTAGCGCCCAATCAGAGGGACATTTTTTTTGGGGACGCGCCGTAGAGATCTATCACTGCACAAGTCACCTAAAAAAAGGGGGAACAAGGGTTTTTTTTGTCAAGATTTGAACAACACAGATAGAAATCTGGAATCAGGAATCATTTGATGTTCTTTACATACTTACTTTACATTAAAAAAATTTTTTTTTTAATACATAACATGACCTTTTTTTTTGCATTATATTTTACATCATTATACGTTCCATGTTGCATAGTGGGAACATGCATTTCAGCAAACTCTGCAATCCTGCAGGAGTTGGACTAAATATCAAAAGATTGTTACCACCGACTAAACAGCCAGTACTACAGTTATTTTTGGTTTCATAGCTCTCATCCACGTACAAGTTAAATATGTAAGGAGACAATATTCCTCCTTGCTAAACACCATTACCAATAGTAAACGTGTCGAAAAGGCAGCTTGCCCATCTGATTATCAAAGTTTGGTGACAATACCAATACACAAATATTCTTATCGAATATTGCTGAATGTCACTATTACAATTTTTTTGTTGAAAACCTTAACGTGCTTGATCCTGTCCAGAAAACTACAAGATATTCTGCAAACATAATATACCCTATATATCCGAATATGACTTCCTCTGAGACTCTTGCAGATTGACTCTGGATCAATCGTTGCTGCCATTTTAATTTACATCTCATGAATAAATAAAATAATTTAAAGGTATTTAAGTATATATTGTGGAGGCCATTCAACAATTATTGCTTCGACAGTCAAAGATTCAGATCAAATGGGGCAGTTTTGTTTTGTCTGTTTTTAGGTTATTTTAATAAACTTCGAGTAAAGGCGAATGGTTAAAATGTACGCTTTATTGATTTAATATAAAACGATTAACAGAGATGACCCACACTGACCTCAGTCTCTGTGTTTCTAACCAATCTTCAATTTATCTTTTCAACTACAGCCAACAATATCCTGTTCAAGCGGTCATGCAAATTGAAATATTCCAAAAGAGATGATTAATTTTATATGAGTAATTAAAGAGTTTCAAGTATACCGACCCGGTACTCGAGCGTCGACATTAAGATATGATTGTAGAATATTTAATATTAATTATAACTACACTTTTTACGTGATCCTTTGCATGATTAGACATTCTGTTAAAAGTGCAGTTGTCTATTTCAATTGTTGCTTCAAGAAATTATATCATCCTGAAGTGCTTCATTATTTATCAAATTTTGATTTACAGTGGGTCTAGATCTTATGTACTTTCCCAGTCAATGTCGTTGTTATTAAGCAATTAATGAATTTATCAAGAGTATAATTGAAGTCATCCAGGTCATACTTCTTAATAGCCAATATAAGATTATGATGGTGGAATATGAATTAATCGTGACATGGACTTGTAGAAAAAAACAAAACTTATTAAAATGCACTCTTTCAACTCTTTCATCTCCAGGAAATAATTTCCTGTTTGAGTACTCGTGCTAATTAAGATATTCCGAAAGGAATAGTCGACATGAACTATGGGACCATCATTGCCCTGTAACACAAAGACTTACGATTGATAAAAAGTTACGATCAATTTTATCTCGGTAGTCTCATTTGGAACGCAGGTAGAGCGATGGATTATGATTAGGACATGATTAAGATTACGGTTAGAGCTCGGGTTAGGGTTAAAACCACCAACTTTGGAGCTTCCTGTCCATCATGACGCTACCAGGAAAAAAAAATCAATCGTAACTTTTTATTGATCGTAAGTCTTTGTTTTACAGGGAACTTAACAATGCCAACTCTACCTACTTAGTAGGCATATTCATTATTGAGATTATAATTTTTATTTTGTTGAAGCCTTTTCTTTACGGGAGCATAACAAAACTAAACTCTTGTTTTCATCTCAGTGCTTGAAGCAAAGATTAATAATCATCAAGAGTACTAACGGTTCACAGTACTAAAATGTTTTTGAGGTTGAAAAGTACCCATAGACACAATTTCAACTCATCAAGTAGATTGCTACAAAGGTGAACTAAAGATAACGCCCGTTTAATGACCTCTTTAGATTTAATGCTCTTAAAATTCATTTAAACGGGTAGAAAAACACTCAAAAGGAATTAAACTGCACTCTGTCATGTCTGTCAAGTAGTTAAATGAGGGGCAAGCCCCTTTTCGAGTGAAAAAGAGTGTTCAATGTTAAACTAAAAGAACAAAAAAGTTTAATGTCACCATCGGGTTTCGACATGGTTCGTGGCGGTAAATAACTGCATCTTTTACGTGTGACAAATTCTCGTTAAAATTAGTTATAACTTTTATGTCTAAAAATCTAAAACAACATCTATGTCGAATTTGTTTCAATATGAGATTAAGTTCTATTTAGCTCATCATACTAGGTCTTTTGTTTTATGCATCGAGGCTGATAACAAATTATTAAAAGCAAATATTATAGAGAGTTTCCCTCCGTCAATCATTACAAGGAAGGTGTCAGAACCGTAGACTTTAAAGCCAGTACGAACTGGCAGCCTTGTATAGCACGCACCTCAAGTCCTCAACTACTCAAGTCTGCCCCGATTCCTAACCCATAATGCAACATCCTGAGCAATGTAGTCTTATAATACAGACCCAATTTAATGATAACACACTAACTCACCACTCAATACATTCATGTCCCAATAATAATGTTAACAAGTATACACGTTTCCCCTCTGTCAAAACATTTTAGTTTCCTTGATACAAATAAAATTAAAGGCTAATTTAGTCAATCCAATATTGATAGATATCTCAAAAGGTATACTTTTAGATTAGCTATTTATAACACACAGTCAATGAGAGTGTTGGTCAGTTCGAGCTCGCTTTAAAATAAAAACAAACAAGCTTTGAGCTACAAAAAAAAAATAATAAAAATATAAAAAGTTTGAATTTTATCAGTGCTGCAACCTCTGTTCATGACAGGCTTGTTATTTATTCTCGATATTATGCGAACTCTTTTTTTCTTAGATAATTCATCACTTTAACTCATTCGAAAATAATAGGAAAGTTAAAGCACACTAACTTAAAAAACCCTGAAACCTCATACTAAAACATAGTTCAGCGCATTAACCCACAATGATATTAGGATCTTATTTCAATTTTGCTCAATGTTTGTCTGTTATGATAAGGATTACAAACTTAATCCAATTCATGGACAACGGTGTATCTGCTTCGTCTGAAATCGATTAAAAGATTCGCTGCTTCGTCGTTCTTGTGTATTTGTTTATCTGCATACATTGAAAATTGCTCCAAGATTTAGAAAAAATGGAAATGTAAACATGTAAGAAGCAATAAAAACTTTTCAAGAATACACCAGGAATCTATAATACAATTTTATTACTAGCCTATGAGGACAGGTCAGTAAACTGTAAAAAAATTTACTTACATGTAAGAGGCGAATTTGCTTTAAATTTAGTCTGTATAAAGATTGCAATGTTTACAGTAACTGATCGAAAAGAATCCCGTCACCGTTATTTGTATTATCTCGGTGTCACAATACGCCATCTAATTTGATAATTTCACTTTCTTTTTACATCATATAATACGTTACTAGTATACGTTTTCAGAGAACAGAATAACGAGAAATGCTTAGAAAAGACATTTTGCCTCACCTAATAATCGAGCATTTCGTTCTGGAGGAAAACATTTCGGTTAGCATCAATTCTTAAATATCAAAATAACATCTAAAATGTATGCCTGTTATATATACTAGCCATGAGGGTAATTTTGATAATTATAGTATTACTCTTTTCTGGAAATAAACGGTACATTTTCGTACATCTAACAGTCATAAGTAACTCTTGTGAAATCACAAACTTGACCCCAAAAACAATAAATGACTATTTATGCCAAAAATCTTCTTTCCTTGACTTTATTCTCCGTTTAATAAGTAAAACAATTTATACAAAAAATATCAAGGGTTTTGATTTCACAAATGTTCAAATTACTCAAATTATTATCTTACTGGTTCTATAAAACATATGAAATATGATATTGTTTTAATTAAACGTTCAGTGTTCTTCGGAGATAATTATATAAGAAACAACCCACTTGATGAAATCAAGAAGAAATCTCTCCGATGATTTAAACGTTTGTCTCTATTCATGAAGTGGTACTGTTGCTAAGTAACGGTGAGGACCACGACTAAAACTGCAATGTGCTTCCATCTAATTCAGCACCTCCAACTCTCGATGAGTGTGGATGTACGTCCTTCCTCGGACAGGACTGTTTAATTCTGACTCGGACTAAGACTCGGACGATCTGTCTCCGATTAAGACTGGGACTGCAACTAGGACTCGGACTCTGGCTCCGACTCCCATTAAGACTCCATAGTTTGACGTGTGACTCAGTGTATCCAGGAATCAAAAGAAGGCCTCAAATCTGGTGGGAATGTTCTTGAACTCTATGGACTTCACAATGCAGCGCAAAACATGTCATATTTGAATTTCAAACTGCTTTTCCACCACCAAACCCATAGGTCTTGCCTCTTTGACTTCCTAGTAGAGAGTGACTCTAAATGCCATGTTAGGCAAACCCACCCAACAGAAGAATGTTGCAAGGCTGGAATAATTATGTGGAGTGCGGTGAAGCCTAACTCATAATGTATTCATTCCTTCCCTCTCCTACATTTAACAAAGGGATGATTTAATTGAGGGGATAGGTTGACTTTCTAACACGTTCTTCCATGCCAATTATTATTAATTTCACTTGGCTGGATTTATTTCGTTATTATTTTCATTATTAAACAGAGAATATAGAATAAAATACATAGTGAAATAGGAAAATGCAAAGTAAGGTAAAGAAGCAATGTCGACCAGGGTACACAAAAGGGAAATTTTCTCCTGTTGGCCATGGGCATAATTTATGTACCCGCACATGCGATTCCGAGGTATAAGATAAAATGTTACAATATGCATGTATAAACTTACTAACAATCATTGCAGATATCACAATCGAATCAATTTTGGATTTTAAATATGATAGATAAAATGTCGCATTTTTAAGGATTTAAAAAAAAATATTTTCAAAATGAAATGAAATTAGAACCAGAACCATATTAACATTTATCTGGTATTGTTCAATTGATCTGACGGGGTCTGTGGAGATTAGGAAATAAAGCAAACAAAAATAGTTTGATATTTAAAAAAAAAATTTCTTTGACCAGCCTGAATATTTTGCAATGACAGATAATACATGTAAAAATCAAATTATATTATTTAGGGCTATACAATCAAGGGTATTATGTATAAAAATGTCATATACTGCATTCATTAACAAAATATTGCGTAGGGCTCATTCTTTAATCATCTAAAGTAAGGAACAATACAAAATGTTTGTGATGTTATCCACATGGATCATTGTTGCAAATTTAATTAGTGTAATCATCTTAGAATCGAATGAAGAAAAAAAAGTGAGAAAGAGAAATCACTCATCTTCATTGAGATAAGCCTCTTTTGAATATGAAAGTGAGACCGCCGATGCATCACTAACCTCCAAAATGATTTATCCCAAACCCAAGGATATCTCTGTGAAGCGGATATTAACAAAGCCTGTGTTCGTGATTGTGGATCAAGGACAGTGTATTGAAGCGTATGACTGTGTTCGTTAAGAAACGAAAACTGAGGTGATTATGGACATGTGACAATGTCAACTGGCCTTGCAGAAATCTTGGACGCAAAAATCGATCCTCAAAGACACAGTACCAGGAGGAAGACGAAGAGGCAGGCAGAGGAAGAAATGGGAAGATAACATCTGGTGGTGGACAGGGCTGTCTTTTGCTAGGTCACAAACTCTAGCACATGATTGCGAGATGTCATGCCTAGCCTGTGGCGGAATATTGTTAGGAAATCCTCAGTGGTGCCTAAACAACCCGTTCTTGGGTTAGGTGATTGATGTCTCGGAGACATCTTGGAAACGTGGGATACCACCTAATGCGGCGGTCAAAACTTGTCGTAGGCTACGGGGCACGTGCCATCAACGTAGCCTGCGTTGCATGTGCAATGCACGCACAGGTCCTGGGTCAACTTCTGCGATTCCTGCGTTTCTGTAGTAAGGGTATTGTAAAAACTTCCTGAACGTCGTACTTGCATTGTACCTGCAAGGTACCTCCGCTGCACGAATTTTCTACGAAATCCGTCGTAGGGAGTTGTACGTCGAAGGTACGGCGAGTTGTGACCGCCGCATTAAGATGGAGCGCATGCATGTTTTATGGTGGCTCATTCAATATGAAAATTGAAGAAAACTTCTCTTACTTGGACACGACAAAATTTAAAGCGAAATAGTCCAGAAATGAATCCAAGTTGACTGATATGCGAATTTGCAGCATTAATTTAATTAGTTTAATTTATTCAAAAACCAGACATATGAGTACAAAACGTTATAATCAGGTGCCCCGTAGCCTAATGATCATGAACAGGATTAAAGTGATAATAACACGAGAAAATGGAGATCAGAAAACACTTTCACTGCAATATCTGCTTTTGCCTCATAATTATGTAATATTCAAAATTGAAGGAGTATACACATCTCGGGCAAAAATTATTAGACCAAATTATTTTTCTGTTCTATGACACTATAAAAGAGCACCATTTGTATTAGTAATACAAAGTCTGATGAATGTACGGAAGTATAGAACTAGTCCGTGTTTAATATGTTTCCTTACCACACAAAGCGAAAAACACAGACACACACACACACACACCCTACACAGACACACACACAACACACACACACACACACATACTGGAAGCCTTATGAAAAAGAGCTTGGCCAAATAATTTTTTTCCCGGAGCTGTACATTTGTCCATCAAATTAATTAATTGCATGTATTATTACCACGCTATTAATACTCATTACGCACCCTTTTAACGTCAATAACGCATTGGCATTTTTAAAAATATTTATAAACTCCACACAGGAACACTGTTGAGTGGATCTAACTTACACATATTCTAGACGAAGAGCTGACGGTGCTGCGACGATACGAAGGCGCTCTTCTGATTGGTTGATATTGAGCATGACGTGCTGGTGAGTATAGCAGAGTATTGAATTGTGGGCGGCGCCACATCCTCCTCCTGCATGCGCTTATCATGTTATAACGGTCATTTACGGAAATTTTGACGTCTGAACAATTCTTGGATTCTTGCTAGAACACAAATCTACAGCAGCGGATTTAAAAATAATAGACAGGGGGCAGTCGGCAAAATGGAAAAATAAGGGGAAGGAGGCTATAGAAAATGTCAAAATTTTACCCAAGTGCGTTGAATAAGTAGTAAATTGTTGCCCCTTGATCCATCTTTGATATTTTGTTATGTCTTTTAAAAATTTAAAAGTTAAAAGGTTAAAAAGTAAAAAAAAAACAAACAAACAAAAACAAAAAAAAAAAAAATAATAAAAAATCATTTACTCGCACAAAAAGCAAGTTGCTGGACATTTTGCCATGTTCAGAGTCCCGTGTCACTTACAGAGTTTCGGTGATCATGAATTACCAAAATGTCGCTATTCATAAGCTTCGGGTTAAAGATGAGAAAACATAATTTGTCTTTACCATATACATTTAAAATCAAATTCAAGTGTTCAAGTGTCCAGTGTACATTTGCTGAAATGTGATTATTAAAGCATCGGATACATTGCGTTAAAACATTGTAAGAGGTAGGGGAGGGTGTGGGGAGGGCAGACATTTCACAATCGCAGTTGAACATGCAGACGCTGATCTTGATTCGGTATTCAGCACAGACCAGTTGTCAAAAGTCAAATGTCCAAATGCTTTTTAATGTTTTGATGATAACATTGGTTTACAATTTTAGATGCCGCATTCAATTTCAATAAAACTGCTATACCTATTTCTCATTTTCAACCACAGATCTACATCCATACGTAAAGGTAAACAACGCAGGGCGCGGAACAACGGATGGTAAACGTTATTAAATCACATACACATATTGTTGACGGATAATCAATTGGACATCGATTACATCATGGAATTCTGGACGGAAGCTATTGATAATGGGACTTTGTGGATGGTACAGACTGAGATAATGACGGATATACCTTTCGAATCATCAACCTCTAATGCGACCATTTTACAGAAGATGGATAGTACTTCGCATACGACTTCATCTAGCAACGTGACGACGGATTCAGCTTGGAATAGTTCTACACCGGCCGATTCTGAATCCTTTCAATTTACTTGGCAGAGCGGTATTTTTACCCTTCTTGCATCTGTGATGTCGCTAACAACGATCATTGCGAACGTGATTCTCATCGTTCTCGTATGCGTCGACACAAGGCTGCGTCGGTACAGCAACTACTACATCATCAGCCTTGCTTGCGCTGATCTTTTAGTAGGTACCTTTGTGATCCCAATGTTCAGCTTGTACAGCATTGCGGGAAGATGGCCACTAGGCCCCTTCGTCTGTGAACTTTGGATCATTATCGACTTCACGTGTGTCTCGGCCTCGATCTTTAGCATCTGTATGATATCCCTAGATCGTTACTGGGCGATCACTCAGCCTCTGAAGCACCTTCAGAGGCAACGCAAAAAGAGGGCGCTGTTGACAGTCGTTGGCATCTGGATCGTGGCAGTGTCTTGCTGGACCCCAGCCATTGTCGCACACGGATTGATCTATGGAAGCTTCGAGATCGAATCCACTTGTGTCTATCTCCCAGGTTTCCTGTACGTTATGTTTTCAAATACTCTCATATTCTTCCTCCCGATGGTAGTGATGGTTTGTCTGTACGCCAAAATGATGTATACTCTAAAGAAACATCTTCTCAAGCTGACACAAGTTACAGAGATGGAATCACCTGATCCTACTCATGCAAGGAGATATTGCTGTTGCAGAGAAACCACCCGGAATGAAAACACACTGGCGGATAACACGAATGTCTCGGTATCGACTATTTCAATTTTAGTTGATTCTTCATCTGCTCTCGATGTCACTAGCATTATCGACCAGCACATCGGGGAAACACGCTCGAGCAGATCGAGTTTTGAGACACTTGGGATTCCTCAGCTAGAATCGACAAGTCATCATCTCACCAAAGACGAACAAACGAGTCATCAAGAGAAGTCTGGTAAAATGGCAGCGTCATTATCCCGGGTGCCTCAAGAGACAAATAGGCCAAAACGTCGCCCAGCCGTCAAGAACATCACAAAGGGATCTGCTTCTAGCACTGATTCCTACAGCGAAAGTCTGAAAGCCGAGCGAGTTCGTCAACATCAGCTCTCAAAGCATCGCCTTCATCAGAGGACGGCCCGAACGCTGGGGATCATCGTTGCCGCGTTTCTAATGTGCTGGATACCATTCGACATACTATTTCCCATCAATTCATACTGTAATTGTGTACCAGTTTGGCTCTATGACATGTCCTATTGGTTGGCCTACCTGAACTCCACATTGAACCCTTTCTTGTACGGATTTAACAAAGACTTCAGGAGAGCGTTCAGAAAATTGCTCTCCTCTTCAAAGAAACCAAAGAAAGGGTGATTGTCCATTTTACGTCAGGAACGTCCATGGGCTGTTAAATCGGGTTTGGCGGAGATTTTTGTTTGCCCCTTTTTGAACTTGAATCATGGTGCAATGTGTTAATAACTTTATAGATAATGCCTATCTTTAATTTTTTTAAATCATCACCTTTGGCATTTTATGCAAGGATAGTTGATCAATCCTCTGTTGACCTTTTCGTCAAAATAACTACGGGTTTTACGAAATGTATGCATGGTCAATGACATTTCATGTACGGTATATGTAGTTCGAGACATGGCAAATTTTTCATTCTAAATAAAGCAAATGTGACGTTCATTTTTGTTATGAACCTCATTATCTTTGGTACAGCTCCCCCAAAAAATCTCATTACACCGCCTGCCTTTAATATTAAAATCTGCAAGAATAGTCTTCAGACTACTAGAGATAAACAGAAAGAGAAAATATCGTAAGCCAGGAATTTTGAATTTTTATATAAACTTTAAATGTATAAACCTCAATATCTTTCATTTCTAACTGTATTATATTCACTCACATGACTCATACCCTCTAAATGACAAATCCTGAACGTAAAACAGTTACACAAACTTTGTATTGGTAGTTTTATGTATGAACATGTACATGGACTACTACCCCATTCAATCATTCAATATTGCTTTTTTATTGCCTTGTTCGATATTCATGTTGGCAACATGAATATCGAACAAGGCAAAAAGGGGGGGGGGGGGAAATAACTTGTATATTCCAAAAGTAAGAACAACTAAAGGAAAATTCTCAGTTTGATATGTAGGTAGTTGTCTATGGAATGATCTACCACTTACTGTAGGAATAAGACCATCTATGTCATCCTTCAGAAATGCACTTCAAGAGTATCTTTTGAATGAATGAGTGATGAGCATGTAAAAACTTATATTATTTGATATATAACCCTTTACCAATCTGTATTTGTAATGTATCATATTCAATGTTCAGTATTCCAATTACTGTATGGAAAAGTAAATTCCATTTTTTGTTCTTTGTTTGATTTTGTTTTTTTAAGTTACAAGTATTTTTAATATATTTCTTTTTCATCTTTTTTCTAAATGGACAAAGGCACCAGAATCGATTAGCATTCATACTATTTTTGGAGGGCTCCTTTTATCCTTTATTGTAAAATATATTCTTTTATAATACGACTGTTTTTGGATAATAAAGTTCAAGTTCAAGTTCAGTTCATGATAAAGGAAATCCTTTTTTTTTTTCTTTTTTTAAAGTTACAAGTATTTTTAATATATTTCTTTTTCTTCTTTTTTCTAAATGGACAAAGGCACCAGAATCGATTAGCATTCATACTATTTTTTTTGGGCTCCTTTTATCCTTTATTGTAAAATATATTCTTTTATAATACGACTGTTTTTGGATAATAAAGTTCAAGTTCAAGTTCAGTTCATGATAAAGGAAATCCTTTTTTTTTTCTTTTTTTTAAGTTACAAGTATTTTTAATATATTTCTTTTTCTTCTTTTTTCTAAATGGACAAAGGCACCAGAATCGATTAGCATTCATACTATTTTTTGGGGGCTCCTTTTATCCTTTATTGTAAAATATATTCTTTTATAATACGACTGTTTTTGGATAATAAAGTTCAAGTTCAAGTTCAGTTCATGATAAAGGAAATCCTTTTTCTTTTTTTTTTAAACATATGAAGCGTCAGCATAAAGAACTCTAGAATAGAAAGGGCGTACTCCTGAACTCGATCTACATGTAGTTAACAAAGATTTCTTGAGTTTGGACGAGCAACGATTGTATACCGGCCAGCAGCCACATCCCACCCCGCTCCCGACGGCAAACGTTTAGATTTCAATGAATATAATCATGATAGTGACTTGATTTATCATATTGTAATAGGTGTGCAATTTACGTTAGCTCCATTTTGATGTAAACTATAGAGTTGGTGAAATTCATTTTTGTAATAGAGTAAAACTTACTTTGCATTATTAGGTCAATACATTATGCGTATCAAGTGAGAATCGGGAATGGGTACGAGCTGTACATAATAGCGTTTTTATCTTAATTCTCTCCGTCTGTCCTGAATAATTAAATTTTAAATTGCATTTCAATTTTTCAAATTCAATTTTGCATTAAACCGATCACCTTTCATTGCATTTCTGTGCTAATATTTTATATATTACAAAATGAGATAAAAAATTAAAATACTATATTTCATGGAGAAGGGTTTGCAATCTCGCTCAAAAACAAAACTGGAAAGTTTGTTTTTAGGATCATTAGTGAAATTTGCCCTCTCCCGCGCATTATTGGTGAATGCGCTCGTTTCCTAGAAAAAGAAAACATCCTGAGTAAGCGTACTTTGTATATCACTCGGCTACCATTTAAAAAAAATTGTTAAAAATATATGAATTTTTTATACTCCTCTACATTTTTAAATCTTAAAAAAAAATCTGTTTATTTATTTTTAAAATCATTTCAGCAAAAGTAGAAAGGACTAACAATTACAAGTATCAGAAAATGCATTAGTTTTTGGTTGTATTCATAAAGAAATTACAGTGTCCTTTATTCATGATGCTCCAATTCTGGTGGTAATGGATTATCACTGCACTATTAATGATTGTATTCAATAATCGTGTTTTTCCGGCTCCAGAGAATATTATTTTGAATCTAATATGTTTTCAAATGAAGTGTGCCACTGTGAGTCTGGTATTTTTGTGAGGGAATTGTATCTTTTGAAAGAACTGAACTTTTGAATATCCTCTTTCATTAAATTTTCTCTAACCACCACCGTGATAATCAGTGAGTCTTTAGATATAGATATCTCGCAGTATGTGTTCATTCATGATACAGGACCGTATTAGTATATTATAAGTTTTCTCAGCACTTCTCGATATTGATTTTCAATATGTAAATAGTGCTTGAGTAAAATGATTAAGTACCATAGTCATTGTATATCAGTTTTTTTTTTTGTGACAGCAGATTCCTATTCAACATGTTCAAAAGATTGAAAAAAAAAAAATTCTATACGAAGTTTTCTTTTACCACCAACAATTGAAATCCCCCTAAACCAGTGGACATAATTTATTCAAAAACGCGAAAATTACCATTCAGGTTATGATTCTTTGCATGTTCATCCCTCTTCATTATGATGGAAGTTCCGCGGCCCCTACTGGTGATAACATGGTTATTATGTTCATTTATAAAGTATACTAAATCGGACCATGGACAAGGTGTTTTGAAGTTTGCCGAAAATTCTGGGATGAAATTGCAAGAGTTTCGCTACACTAATTTTTAACGAGGGGTGTCTGCAGCTCAGGAAATATTATTAGACCAAGCTCTTTTTCATAAGGGTTTTTTTGTTCGTGTTTCTCGCTTTTTGTGGTAAGAAAACATAATAAACACAAACTAACTTTACTTTCATACAATCCTCAGCAATTATATCATTGACACGTAAATATAGGACTTTCATTACAAATGTAAATGGCGCTCTTATCCAAAAACAGAAAATGAGCTTGGTCTAATAATTTTTGCCCGAGCGGTATGTACACACACACACACACACTCACACACAAACATTCGCCCTGAACAAGTGTTAAAACTCTAGCAAAATATGGGTTTTGTCGAAATTTTTAACTCTTACTTGGTTTTATTTATATAATACACTTACTTGTTTAGTGCTATATATAATCAGCATCTTTTGTGATTCTGCGATGATATTTTTAACTTAATACCTGTAATGTATATTTGATGTGTAAATATATAGGGCCTATATAATCATATATATTCCTGTGTTTGTTCTTGATTCTGGTGTCACGGGAGAAGCCTATTTAAGGCGGTTTTTTTGTTTCCCACGGAATAAAATCCATCACTTTTGACTGAGTACACCACACAGTTTACGTGTGCACAAATATGACTTTGTGTAAATTTCAAACTATGAAGGCCTACATCAACATGATCAATATATTGTAAGCATATTGTATAATAATAACCATATTGTATTTTTACATGCAATTTAATTCAATGTTATTCAATCATAAATAGCAAATACATGTATATGCCTGTATGTACATGCAAAAAGAAGTATGATAAATCATAATTCACATAAGTGCACAATATGGAAACTTACAATTAATTTAGATACGATAAGATAAGATAAGTCATTTATTGTCCAAAAAACGGAAATTCTTCTTCCACTGGTTTACAATTTACAATATTTACATATACATAGAATGAATGAAAACATAATTATAAATGATAAAATTTAATGTGCAAAGTTTAACATATCCATGTTTCAAAGGCGTCTTATATTCAACATTGTGGTTTTATTTTGCATTTCCTGGTTATCTTATGAGTCAGCAACGTATGGACGTTGTTTATGAGAAGCCAGGAGCATTTTAATAAGTATTGATAAATGTAATGAAAATGTAAGTCGACGGGTTAGTTTCCGTGGTTCGTTAGGTCAAAGGTTCCATCGTTCAGAATACCGTTTCTTAATATAAACATGAGATCTGTTCCTCTGTACATGGAACAAATCCAACACTCCATTGGGAGGCACAACCAATATATTATTATATTAACCAATCTTATTAAAGAACCTCATTCCTAATTTCAGAGTTAATGATTTCCAGCGTGTTAATATAATCTATAAGTTATCATTTGCTTCATTTCGCATGTAACGTTACTATTCTTTCTTGGTTTCTCAAAATTTAAATTAGACAAAGGCTGGACCTTTTGTATACATGAGAACCCAGGATAAATGAATTACTGTATTTTTGTTTGTATAGAATCGAAACGTAAAGCGACACGTAATTGTATAATGTACAAAAAAAGAAGATTTATTAAATCCTGCACTTTTAATTTATGAATGATCCAATATGTACCGCGTCTTTGTATTACGTTGTACAGAGTGAGTAAAAAATGTCCAGTCATTTTGAAGTTGTCTTGTTTGAAGCATGAACATTTAATCATAAGTTTCATGATATGTCTTAGTAGAGTCATCCTTCCAGAATTTGTTGGTACCCTTTTTATTTGGATCTTTGAACGCATGACTGAGTAACAGACAATCTTCAGAAGAAAGCAGAATGTCAACTGTGCCAAGTAGATGGATAGAAATTAAAACAAATAATGACAGAATATGTCAACATACAAACACACCCTCTCACCACACACACACACACACACACACACACACACACACACCCAAATACAAATACAAACAAACAGACACCCATCCTCCATCAAACAACGTGCACATCATCATCATCATTACACACGCACATCACCACCACACCTACAAACAATTCGCAATAACATTTCCCTTTAATGTTTCTTTACAAGAGCATCATTGAATGTTTGGGACGTAGTAATTCCCTAACAACCATTGCGGGTGTGAATGAGGGTGTATGTGTGTGTGTGTGTGTGTGTGTGTGTGTGTGTGTATGTGTGGGTTGGTGGGTGAGGGTATGAGTGTGTGCATGTGTAGGTGTGTAAATATGCTCATACATTAAAATGCATTGTATGTCAGACACGCGTGGATACGGGAGGGGTGGAAGGAGCCTGTCCCTAAAACAAAATTTTAAAGGAAACACACAGACACACACATACACAAAAAAAAAAAAAAAAAAAAAAAAAAAAATCGAAATTGGTAAACGTTCCCTTATTTTGCCACCCACATATCATTTTTTCCAGACAGGCGCTGGTCACTGCGGAAAGAGCTTCGACCCTTCAAACACTAATTAATATAAAAAGTGTTCCAAAAGCAGTAAATACAATGGTTATTAAACACATAATGAAAACATGATGTCTCGGTTTTTACAAAAATTTCAATACGAATTCCCAACCAGAAACCTTACGATTTGTAGTAGAAGAAGTATGCTGTACCTAGGTCTAAATTTGGTTGATTGTCTACGAAGATCAAATGAAAAAAAAAAAAAAAAAACCATAAAATAAAGTAAACCAACTTTGAGAGCCTCATATCAAATTCTTGTAGCTTGTGTGACCTTGAAATTTATTTCATAGTAATGAGTAACTCATATTCTATTCAATGATACCAAACTTCTACCTGTTTGTGACGGATTACTGAGCAATTGGGCTGCAAGAAAAAAGCGTCAAAATTGATTTGTATCAAGTTCAGGCAAAAGCAACACTTGCATTTCAATAGTCCAAGTAATTTTTGTCTCTTATGGATGGACTCAGGAAGGCTGACCTCAAATTATGAATGAATGATCAGGAAGCGAGGGTTGCTTCTATTAAAACTTGGGACACGTTATGTTTGATGGAAATTTAAAAAGCTCATGTTCTCAGTCATCAATGACAGCACAATTTTGGTATCACTGGATTAATATGACTTACTCCGTGTCGTGATATAATAATTAATGATCCATAAGTTACATAATTTGATACGAGGCTCTCAAAGTTGGTTTACTTTTATTTGGACGCACTGTATAGGTACTACTTCATGTAAACTCATCAATATTATTTTGTGCTTTCGATGGCGGATCCAGGCAGGGCCGCCGGAGTTGCCCCCTTTTATGTGAAAAACATTCACTGACTACATGTTAAAATCGGAAAGTTTTCGGCTGCTCCCGCCCCCCCCCCCTTGTTAAATTCTATCGGGCACACCCTATTTTGAAATCTTAGATCCGCCTATAGGGAGACCGGGTATGGAAGTTACACGGGTCAGTTGTTACAGTTTTCAGTGTGCTAAGATGGAACAAAGAGAGGATGTGCTAACTGGCATCTATATACAGCCTACACATAGCTGTGATGAACTGCCGGTCGTGAGGTTTCTCCGTTGTTTTATTAAAAAGTAAATCAACAAAAAACCATTTTTTACAGTTCAAAGTAAATTTTTGACAAAAATTGAAATTTGTAATAGCTCTTACAACTGAAGGCACATGATGATAGTCTGGTATAGTAAATATAGTACATGTATGTCACTAATATACCCCTAGCCATGCCCTGTAATTCTGCCTAATGACTGTGCTACAGTTGATTTCTGTGGTAAAATCACCCATGGGTAGGTTGTTACAACAACCTACCCCATGTTGATGTAACAACTTACCCCAATTACATTACATATGTAAAATTACATTTTGTCTCAATTTTCAGGTGTTAATATTTTTATTTTCTATTATTACTTTTGTCTTTTCTAGAGCTCTACTTGATCTACTGTTAACGATGTCAAGAAACTGGAAAGTTGAAATTAAAGAATGTATAAGAGATTTACACTTTGTCAACTTACCCGTATGTTTACATATTGAAACAATTGACCCCTATGTGTAACAACCTACCCCGTATATGGGTAGGTTGTTACAAAAAAATGTCTTCACTAATTAAAGCTGTAGCTAATAGTGTTTACATGTTTTCAAGTTTTATATGCTCAGGTTTAGCCAACATAATAGGCTAACTACAGACCCAATATGGAGTGCGTGAGTTCTTTCATTAGAACTATCTGGCCCAAATGTGAAATTTTGTTAACGTCCATTCCCCGGTCTCCCCTACTCTGAGTGATAATCATGTTCAATGTTGGTACTACTTAATGCTGGCGTCACATGTCCCGAAGTTGAGTAACGATGGACATACGATTGGTGATATAATAGGGTTCGCGCGAAGTCACCCGATGTCTACAGAAGGTAATACACGATTGCGGCTTTCTATTTTATGGGAATGACGCTTTGCAAGCGCGCGGCGATTTCATGTCACGGCTGGGGGGGGGGGACGGAAACACCCGAAAGTGGAATATAATACACTAAAAATTTGCATACTTCGCACATTATGCAGAAACTAATGAAAATGTCTGCGAGCGCGAAGCACGAGCCGAAAATTTTGCCTTATAATAACATTTAGCATTGTATTTGACATACATTTTACCTCCTTATAAGCTTCAAAAGCTAATCACTACATAAAAATATGTTAAGTTTAAATAAATCGAGGTTGGGGGCGG
>CALNVZ010003434.1:19360412-19490953 GCA_940671915.1 Paracentrotus lividus | reverse complement strand
CGCTATAGCGGCAAAATAAATAAATAAATAAATAAAAACAATAATAATAATATTCCATCTTTATGACGGACAGTGTATGATCAGCTATTGAATGCCCCGCGGTCTGCATCTGGTGAAGATTATTATACAATAAGGTCACGTGATGCTTTCTTCAATAAAACGTATTAGCCCATGCGCAAACATAATAAAGTTTCTATTGTCCCAAGACAATTAGCCCCACAGAATGTATTCAATTCGGCAATCTTGGATTCGCGCTGGCGATGCCCAAACGACGTCGGTTGACATTCGTGTGTCCTTCGGGTAAACTTCATATTACCTTCGCGTGTGATTCATAGTGCCATCGTGTAACCTTCTAAACTTTGCCCGAACCCTAAAAATGACCCCTTCGTACAACCATCGCACCTAAACATCGGGACAGTGTGACGCCACCTTACACAATGGCACTGAGAGGGCGTCAAGAAGTCGTGTTTCCTACGCTTTGCCTGCGTAGGGCAAATATGCCAGATGCTACGATGCTCTAACGAAGTGAACCTTCGCATAGTCCATCGGGATTTTGGGGGCTGCCAAAGATTTTGCCGATGCATATAGAAAGTTGCTGCTGAAGCCTGAAAAAACTCCACCTATGGTCATGTAATTTTTTTTTTTTTTTTTTTTTGGTATAAGATTGCAAAGAATGTACTCTAAATAATGCTAAAATGGCCCGATGCTTTCGTGTTCAGAACAAAATTTGAAATTTTCCATGTTCGTGTGTCCATCGTTGCCCAACTTCGGGACTGTGTGACGCGGGCTTAAAGGCATAAAGAATGATCAAATTTCCAGTGCCCCTCAGACCCGGTCATCATTACTCCAACGTAGTTGATTTCTCGAGGACTATTATCCTTCCACTCCATCAGAGGATCAGGATTGTCATAGCGATACAATTTGATATGATTGTCTGCAAACGAGACTCGAAAGTGATCGTACTCAGGAGTGCCAGATAGACCCAGAGGATCTTTGCGACCAGTTCGTTTTAATTTGGGTTCGTAACGTGTATTCACTTTAGAGATCTCACCTAGGCCTTGTCCGTCGTTGTACTTCGTGTATGATCCAAATTCTATCCGAAAAGGGGGATATAACAGCATATATCGTGATATTCAATTTAAGTTGATTTTTCTATAAAAATGTAATTTAAAGCCTAAACTCACAATTGTTATGCTATTCGTAATAGTTCTACATCTCAATATCGTGTAAGAAGAAAATAAAATATTCACTATCACAGCTGAACTGTTGGTCTCTTCTGGTTTCTGATGGTTTATTAAATATTTTACCTACAGAAACAAATCGAAAATTTATATTGCACCAATAGAAACCAATAGAAAATGTCTATTTGGCCATTAGAATTTTCGATTGGTTGAATAGATATTTTTGTTGTCATATATAGTTTTTCCCGGTCAATTTAAAACTCTTTGCAATCGAATTCGTTAATGTTCATTGAATTTAAACAATACCTCATGGAGCGGAGCTATCGGTCAATTGAATTAACGTTTAGATTTTTAATCGCGATCACCTTTCAGATGAAAGTGCTTATAAGAAATGTCAAATTGATCGGATATAGTTTAAACTTTACCGAGAAAACCTATATTATTGGCAGGATTGGTTTCTACAGGCCCAATTAATATTTTCTCATGATTTCGGTGGGTTCCATATTTTATAAACCATCAGAAACTAATAGAGGCCAACAGATGTAATAAAAATTCCACCTGGTTTCCACATGATTCTTTATTATCTATCCAAGTCCCACCCACCCGCTCAGGCGATCAAACTTATACACATAATGCTCGTTCTTAGAGATACCCCTATCACGGGCTTTTGAGAGGGAAGCCGCATCAAATTACCCCTATTACAATACATACTTTTGGAAGGGAAACCAATAACATTATCCCTCTATCACAGGTTCGTGAACTATATTAGAGACCCTTTTTCGGAACAGATTTTTTCCCCTCCGAACTGGGCCCCTAAAATATGCAAGTTTTCCTGAGAAATCAGGAACGAGAATATGTGTATGGTTGACCGCCTGAGGGGGGGGGGGTCCAATCACTAAACAACATGATTTACTCATACTTATTATGTAACTTAGAGAGGCTCCTGTTTTGTTTGTTCTTGAGAGTCCGATATAGGCCGCCGCCTTGTGATGCTCAGCGGTGATGTGGAAGTCGAATGACGTCACATTATCAGGAATGCGTAGTCCAGGAAAGGAGTAACCATGCGAATCAAGAGTGTGAATACTACATGCTTTTCGAGATTCTAAAAATGTGAAATTACAAAGGCAATATAGTTGGAGATAAGAGAGGCAAGAAGTACAAATTCAGAGGGGGAAATGTAATGAGAGAGACAGAGAAGGGGGGGGGGGTGTGGAAGGTGGCGACCAAAGATCGAGATAAGAAGAAGAGGGGGATATGGGGTAAAAAACAAAAACAAACAAAATGAAATCAATAATTTCGACATAACAATAATAACGATGAAAGCTCTCGTTTATACGCACAATATACAGTCTGTGTCAAATAAAATGGTACAGTTGGAAAACATTTTTTTATAGTGTGAAGGTTAATATCAACGTGGTATTGTTTGTTATTTCCATAAAGCAGGAATATCACTCTTTCTTCTGCAATTTTTTTCATCACATTTGGTGCAGTATTTTTTGAGATATGACTAATTTTCTACAATCAAGAAAAATCCATTTTTCGCACGCCGTCCCATGCCTTTGTGTACGATTTCGCATAATGACCGTGAATTCAGCGCTCCAGAACAATAGAAGTGCGTAATTTCGATTTGTTCCTCGTCGCACAAAACTTAGCATAACTTTTGTTTCACGAAAGCAAATTATACAGGACAAAGCGCATCAGCAAGAAAAATCTTTTGGCTTTAATTTGGTACCACAAACACACATTATATGAAACGATTTCACACCTAAATGATTTTTTCCCCGACTGTACCATTTTTTTTGACACAGACTGTACATCGAGTTATTGAAAATTTACGTGTTCGGAAGATCGGACCGGGAACATCGAACCTTCGGACAACGAGCTGTAACCTTTGTATCTTATGATCTTACCACATGTTAAGCCATTAAAATCTGAAGTGCACTTGCATTCAAAGCCATGCAGAGTCTCCACACAGCTCCCTCCATTCAGACAGGGTGACGAGAAGCAAGCTGCCGATTTGAAAAGAAATAAAGAAAAAAAAATCGCTTTGTTACATGCATATCATTTGTGAACAATGAGGAAGCATTTTTCTCTTTTGCATATTCATTCAAAGAATTGCTAAGTTATATCGATTGTACCTGTCGTTGCGGGATATTTACGCTCTAAAGTATTTATTTAATTATGACGTATGAAATAAAACCAAAAACGTATCTACAAAAAGCACATGTCGTTTGTATTATTATGATACCTAGTAAGTATAATAATGAGGAAGAAGATGATGATGATGATGATTTTGATAATGATAGTAATAATAATGATTATGATGATAATAACGATAATAATAATACGAATGGTTTTTTAATATACAGATAGACAAGGTGATTGTGACTGTTGAAGAAGAAGAAGGAATGTCTCATACTAGATATCGCAATTTTAGGAGACTGTAGAGCTTGGATGACATAGGAGGAGAAGATAAAGAATTATAGCGAGATGGCACGGGAACTGAAAAGGATATGGAAAGTGAAGGCGAAGGTAGTACCAATAGTCATCGGAGCCCTAGTAACAGTAACAACCAGACACAGATGCCCGTATTCACAAAGGTGTCCTAAAGTAAAGCCTAGCTTAAATTTGTAGTTTAACTATGGCTAGCAAAATCGCACTCAATCTGTCTATGTTGCATATTCCTTACACATTTACTAAATTCTGGAATCGTGTTTTAATTCTAAAGGAAGCTTTTATACTTATCATTGCCAGGCAGTGTTTAATAGTTTCACTACCAAAAAATCTAATAAATCGAACATCTACTTTTAAGGATTGAGTTCCATTTTTCTAACCACAGTTAAACCGCAGTTTTAAGCTAGACCTAACTTTAGGACACCTTTGTGAATACGGGCCAGAGGCTTCTTGGCTGATGTGGGGATTGAATTGTCCTTTGAAACTATGCAGAAATCAAGCTTGTTCGGATCTGCTCGCATCTTACGGAAGGTCCTGAACTAGAAAGAGAAGTGAACTATGGACATAAGACTCGTTTGATAAATAGAGAACAGACCGTAACCCTAGATTTCTGGAAGAAGTCTGGTTGATGTTTAAAATACCAAAAGACCATTAAGTTGTGAAAAATGGAAATAATAATAATGATGATAATTAGAACAGAAATAATCAATCATTATATTAGTATTCAATAACAATTATGATAGTAATTACTATTCTGAGATTATATTTAGTTAACTAATTTAATAAAAATTTATTACCCAAGTCTTCTGAATCAGGCTTGATGCACACAATTTTTTGAGCCACTTTCTCCAATCCTGGGACATTTCTTAACATCCAAACATCTTGATTTACTATTGCTTTGGGTATCATTGCAACAGTATCTCCACTTTCTAGTTTCGTTGTACCACATGATATCACAGGACAGTCCCCAGGCTGAGCGGCCACGTGATTGGCTAAAAACCCAAAGCAGAAATGTGACATAATTAAAGGACGACATATTCTGGAGATGAAAAATCATTTTCAGCTTTCAAGCCAATAAATTGGCTTGAGATATGGTAACTTTGCATGGAGGTTGGATTTAATACAATGTTTCGATATTTGTATTGATAATCAAACGGTGATATTCTGAATGGGTAATTGGCGTTTTATTAATATGGTTTATTTAGCAAACACATTACGACAACAGTTGCCTGTACTTAAAAGAAGTAATCGGTATTTCATAAAACTCTCTCAAGTCTAAAGGACAATCAACTATACGAGGTAATCAGACTTGACAGGAAAGCAGATTTACACTAAATTTAGCGCTTATAGCAGAGTAAATTGAGAAGTTAACTGAAGTTTGTTATTCTAAAAACCAAATTGGCGCTCGATTAAACTAAACAACAATAATATTGATCGAGGAGTCT
Source organism: Paracentrotus lividus (assembly GCA_940671915.1). Classification (NCBI taxonomy): domain Eukaryota; kingdom Metazoa; phylum Echinodermata; class Echinoidea; order Camarodonta; family Echinidae; genus Paracentrotus; species Paracentrotus lividus. Next base: position 19,485,873 of record CALNVZ010003434.1, on the reverse strand, counting down.
AATTAAGTCCAAAAGTATTCAGTGACATTGCTCATTGTATTGTTTAATGTTTGTTTGTTTGTTGTTGTTGTTTTTTACGTCTTTAATCTGCCTAATAATAATTAGATTAATTATGCATGACAAAAACTAGACATTTTCCCTTCTATTCCAATCAAAGTACAAAATTTTTCTTTCAGTCTGCGGCAAAAAGGCAAATTATCGCAGACTTTTGATTTGTAGTGTATTATCGCGCATCTCTTAAATACATGCGTCTGTGAAATGTTGTTGGTAGGAAACCCTAGGAAAATGAAAGATTGCATAAAACACTAAAAAGAAACAAACAAAAACAAAAAACAAAACAGATCAATACAAATTTGAGAAAAATCTAACAAAAAATTAGAATTAGTTTAATGAGAGATCACTAATGCTATGGAGATCCTCCTATTGGCAAAGAAACCAAGATGTATGTGGACCACTTCCCCATTACTTATGCATATATTTCACTTCAATTGTTTCTTTTATAAATTCTATCAGTAGATCAGGGATGGTTTATTTGTTTGTTTGTTTGTTTGTTTTGTTTTGTTTTGTTTTTTTTTTTTGGGGGGGGGGGTGGGAGGCCCGCGGATCGAGGTACCAAATTTCAATATATTGTGCAGGCCAATTGTCTGCGACAATAGCGCTTATTATGTGTTGGGCATGGGCGAATACTTTAACTGTTTGACGTAAGGCTGGATCCGTTACTGGGACTTGCTATGTACTGATCACCTCATAGCTGTAAAGCAGCACCGGTTATAGACGTGGACGAAGTAAATACAACCTTACATCGATTGAAAGCTAAGTAGGCGTATAACATAAATACCCCTAAAAATAAATTCAATTTACAAAGCAGTATTTATAAAAAGGTGATCGAACTTCAAGCAGGTCATCCTTCCCAAATACTCGAAAAGTTACCCCTATTTTATAGCCAGGCAGCCAGCTCGGTTTGGGTTAGCTGAACGAGGTACCAGTAGTAAAGTATTGGAACATATGGGGAGGAATCCCACATTTACTAAACCCAACGTCTGGCAGTGCATCTCTGCTGCATAAGGTCCCTACAGCCGGGGACGTCCAAAATGAGTGCCCATTTTACAAAAAATTCTATTTAGAATAAATATAGCAGAATTCATTTTCTAAACACACTAACTTTGATGTCAAAATAAAGAGTATTAAATTGTCTTAACGCTTGTGTCATTTTGAAATCAGACTGAAATCGAAAACAGTGAAAGTTTTGATGAAGAAATGTTTTTTTCTCACTTTTTTACGAAAATATTTTTTGTTCCTTTTGTCAATAATTTTTAATAAATAGTTGTATAAAACATTGATGTTTGTAACTTTTCTAAAAATATACCTACGTGCATGTGAATGATGCTGTAAAGAGAAGGGAGTTATATCTTATTCCGATAAAGAATTATGATGAGCTAAAGTCAGGAACGCAATATAGACAAAAATCAACAATTTGCCCCGTATCGAAGAAGAATCCCCAACCCGTACGTGTATTAGGAAAGGCCGATAACATGCGATAGCTTTTAGCAGACAAAACAAGTATCGAAAACTTGTCCGTAATGTTCCGCATTTTTGGCACTTTTGTTTGCCTACTCACAGCCATCGCATGTTATCGGCCTTTCTTAATACACGTACGGGTATGGGATTCTTCTTCGATACGGGGCAAATTGTTGATTTTTGTCTATATTGCGTTCCTGACTTTAGCTCATCATAATTCTTTATCGGAATAAGATATAACTCCCTTCTTTTTACAGCATCATTCACATGCACGTAGGTAGTTTTTAGAAAAGTTACAAACATCAATGTTTTATACAACTATTTATTAAAATTATTGAAAAAAGGGAGAAAAAATATTTTCGTAAAAAAGTGAGAAAAAAACATTTCGTCATTAAAACTCTCACTGTTTTCGATTTCAGTCTGATTTCAAAATAGCACAGCGTAAGACAATTTAATACTCTTTATTTGACATCAAAGTTAGTGTGTTTAGAAAATGAATTCGCTATTTTATTCAAAATAGAATTTTTTGTAAAATGGGCACTCATTTGGACGCCCCAGGCTGTAGGGACCTTATGCAGCAGAGATGCACTGCAGACGTTGGTTTAGTAAATGTGGGATTCCTTCCCATATATTCCAATACTTTACTACTGGTACCTCGTTCAGCTAACCCAAACCGAGCTGGCTGCCTGACTATTTAGTGGCGCGGTTGATGACGTCAAAGAATGTTAAGGGAATGCTCACGGCCAGGCATGATGGGTAATCGCCTTTAGAAAACACGTTTGTATTGCTCTGTCAGAACAATAGACCACCATGTGTGTTAGATTCCATTGTTATGAAATGAAAGGGCAAATTCATTCAGCATTAAGCATGTAGCATTCCGTAACATATTTTGACGATCATCAGCCGCGCCATTAAAATAGGTGTATTTTTTCGAGTATTTGGGAGGGATGGCCTGGTTGAAGTTCGATCAACTTTTTAATGAAATACTTTTAGATGGACAATAAAAATGCTTAAATTGGGAAGTTGTTGTATTAGTCCGGCAGCCAAGGGGGGTAAGGTGCATTGGAATGTTATAGTTTTTTTTTAACTGATTTTGACTGGTAAGACCTTCTACAACAATCTACATGCTGGAGCTCTGTCAGCATTAGAGCAATTAAGATATACGCGAAAATCCAAAATGGCCGCCGCGGCCATCTTGGATTTTCATTTTCCTTACTTAACATACCTAAAATATTCAAATCCGGAATATGGGGGTTTAGGGGTGGAGATCCAAATCTAAGGTTATTTTGGATACAAGCATGTTCTGGTAGCGAAATATAACAAAAGTGGCCATTTTTCAAGATGGCCCCCATAGAACATGCAGTAGATACTAAATTATAATGACTATATAGGCCCTACACACGAATACCTTATTAATTCCGCCATCTAATCAAAGTGGAACAGTAAAGTTGGGAGGATGGGCATAATGAAGATAATTCATCGTGCATTAATCTTGATCAAGAGCAATATTTAAGATACCTATGTTGCTTATATGTATATAGATATATACATGTTTTTAATCGTCTTCAATGTATCCTTCTGATATGACAATTTTCTTTTCTTTTTTTCTTTTCTTACTACGCTTCTTACTGAAAGTAATATCTTATGGATGATGCAATATAATGATCTATTGACATCATGCAGCTTAATATTTAATAAATCAAACTGTGAGGAGGGGACCATGGTCAATATATTCCTCTCCATAATGAAATGTTTGGCATAACAGTGCTTCAATCCATCTAATTTGCTTTAAAACATTGCACAAACTGCTGTAACAGCGGTTTTATATGCTTGATTATTTGCTCATTGTAGAGCAGATACACTATTAATTATTATCTCTGCCTATTACTGTTAAAACAAGATGAGGGTGTGATGGTGAAGAAAAAAAATAATTGAATCAATAATGATTATTTTCATTAGAAAAAAAATTAATATATATGACTTGCTTCAATAAGCACAATAAGTTTCTTTCAGCATTAGGCGCAAACTTTTTTAAAAGCTGTAGGCGAAGGTGATATAAAACTCTGTATCTGCTATAAAACTTAGATAAAGCTAAATCGAACGTGAGATGGTTGGCGCTTGTTTTTTAGATATATCAAAATGCTTCGACTGCATTGATAATATTTTATTGAAAAAAAAATGGAAAGATATGGTGTTCAAAATAATGAGCTAAGATGGTTCACTAATTATTTATCTGGTAGAAAGCAAACTGTTTATTGTCATGAGAAATTGTCTAAATTTAATAATCTCTCTGTAGGATTTCCCCAGGGTAGTGCCCTAGGCCCATTACTTTTTCTTATTTTTATTAATGATTTAAGTGAATGTTTAATAACATGTTCATGCAATATTTATGCAGATGATGTTGTCATTTATATTTCAGATAAAAGTAAAGAAGTTATTACGTCGAAACTACAGGATGATTTGGAAAATATTAGTAAATGGTACAAAAGAAATAAATTGAAAGTCAATATTGATAAAACGTATAGTATGTTATTGAAACGCAACCCACATACTTCCAAAGAATTAAACATATATTTGGATGGTAACATTATAAATCAAGTAACTCATATTCGGTATTTAGGAATCGAAATTGATGAAAACCTAACGTGGAATTCACATGTGAAGAACCTAAGTAGATCTTTGGCTTTTAAGATATTTTCTTTAAAAAAGGTTAGTCATTTCACTGATACAAACGTTCTAAATAAGATTTATAATTGTTCAATCCAACCGATACTGGATTACTCTTGTTCAGTCTGGGGGAACTGTTCTATCAATAATAGGAATATTTTGTTAAGACTACAAAAAAGAGCAGCTAGAATAGTAGAAAAGAACTTTGATTATGCTGACAATGGTATTGATATTATTAAACGCTTGAAATGGCAGGTTTTAGAAAAAAGACGTAATTATTTCCTTGCTTGTATTATGTATAATTGTATTCACGGTCATGCTCCGATACGTTTATGTAATTCAATTGATATGGTTTTTGATAGACATCCAATGAATACAAGATTTGCTAATTCACTAAACGTTGTAATACCAAAACCCAATATTGAATTTTTTAAGAGTAGTTTACGATATTCAGGAGGAAATGTAAGGAACAACCTGAATTCTGATCTGCACAATGCCAAGACTATTGATAGTTTCAAAAAGAATTATAAGAAAATATATTTCTCTTAAAACACTTTCCGCTCTTATACAATACCTTTTATGATAGGTTTAAATTTCCAATTTGATTTTTATCACCCCGATGCACATGCACATTCGTGTCTTAGATATCTGTTGCTGTAAATACCTATTTCATTTGGTTTACTTTCTCTTTATCTATTATATTTGAAATTATTCTATGCATTATATTCTATATGATACTTGATTTTTTTATGTTTACAGGACCGTGTCGAAAAACAGTGTAATAATCTGAACATGTTATCCTGTATAAAGATGTTTTAATAAATAAATAAATAAATAAATAAATAAAACAAAAATTGTACTTTCTTAACTTCAATGCCCTCTTATTCATTTGATTCATCTCCTACTGGACCTCTGGAAACATTTCTTGCAAATCCTTGTTTGGGCATTTTGACCCTGTTGACAGGGTATGGCACTACATGGATAGAATACTGTACAGCCTATGCAAATACTGTACATACAAGGCATGTCTCTACATTGTAGGTACTTGGGCAGCATATTAGATTGAAGATGCTTGGACGAGCTACATAATAATATACATGTACTTCTGCTGAGACTGTAATAGGTAGTAGAGATTTTGCATTATGTACCATTAATATATGCATCCATAATCGAAAATCTTTGGGTCTGGGAAATTTGGGCTTGGATCAAGGGCATTCCTCCAGATCCAGGTTTGAAGATGAGCATGTTATGTGTTGTCAGTGAAAACTTCCATTGCCATGGTGGGAATGTACCCCTGGTTAGGACTTTCCATCACCATATAATCCAACGTGCCTCTGCCATTGACATGATTGATGTACATGTATTAAAGGGATGCAGTATCATTGAATGCTATTCAAATTGCAAACTTTGGATTTAGCTCATTTTGCCATCATGATTATGAACACATAGGTCAGTCTGGTATTCCTTAAAAATTGCAGTCTACTTGCCTGCTCTACTTTCGAGATATCTAAGATTTTATACTCAAATTTTCTAACCCGCCTCGAGACGCTTTACAAAACCGCGTGCGTTTCAGCGCACGTGGTTTTCACCGCATTTCCTGTTGTCAAGTCGCCGTGCCTACCGGGCGGCTAAGCTTTCAACGGAGCGGTATAAATTAATCATGCGCAGCCGTATCCTCGGCCGCATTTGAAATTTCACTGTTTTAAGATAGTAAATGACTTGCATTTGATCTGAAACTTGCAGTAGTTTGTTTTTACGGTCAGAGCGATAGAATTCTATTCATTTCGATCTCTTTGGCATGTTTTTGGAAGTTACTTAATCCCTTTAAGGGGTTGCCTATAGCAAGCTCCAATATATCCTACTGACACCATGAACCTGCATCCCAGGATTGTTTCTCATGAGCTTCCACAGAGTTCCCTTTCCAATGCTTAAACATACCCCCAACTGTGTCCCAGCCAGTCAGTGCATGACCTGGTAGCATCAGGAAAATGATGTCTTTCAGCTTGTCGACTGTGTCAGGTATAGGTCAATGATGGTCCTGTCTTTGATTGTTGACTGCAGGCACTGGTGACTCCATCACTAAAAATCATGAAAGACCTTGCTCGTGGTTATAATGAAGCAAAAGGATATAATGTTATCTGCGATTACTTGCATGAAACTTCCCTTATCGGTTGCCAGTTTAATGGCTTTAAAGCTGATGGCCTTCTACCCCATATTATCATCACTACCACCTCCTTTGATATAGGAGCACAGAAACCTTCTGGTAGATTGTGTTCAAATTCTCTCATATCTGCTTCATCCTATTTCATGAGAAGCATGAACTCACTCTGGATCAATACGGCCATTCACAACATTGACTATAGTTTCTGGATGATCCTGTGACTCAAAAGTCAAGTTCATAGACAAACCATGGTGACATGTGTTGCCCAATGAACATGATATTGTGTTTCAATATCATGAACTTAGACGTATGACGGTTTCTAGAAACGGGCCCGAAATTTACCTCCGATACCTTTTCTGTTGGTCTTGTCTGCAGATATATGAGATGTATTTTCCTGATTGACAAATAGGTCTTGAAGCAGATTTCCACGAACATGCAAGCTGAGGATCCATGTCTTCATGGTTTCAGGTTTTTTGAGCATGGTTTTGATGATGTCGCTCTTGCCAATTCCATACCTCATGAAGGTACTCTCCATAGACATATTGCTCCAGATACCTACAGAGCCCTTGATTATGGCGCTTACATGCTCACCTTGCCAGAAATTCCGAAGGACTCTTCCAAACGCTTTCCTTGAGATGTGACATGACGAGTTGAAAGAATATCTTGAGGAATCGAATTTCCAAGACCAACAGATTACGGATACACGAAGGAACATAAAAAAGGTTGCTACAATAGGCCAGAATCAATTAAGTGCTTGGAATGATTTTTACAGCAGTTTAAAGAACAGATAATTATGTTAACCTCTTCCCAATCAGGCGGTCAATGCCCATTCCCTACATATCAGGAAAATTTATTTATTTTTGAGGGGCTAAGCTCGGGGGGAAAACACTAAAAATCATTAAAATTGTGGTCTTTAGCATTTTCTTGGGGAAAATTTCCCTGAATTATATTTATTTAGGGGTATAGTTTTTTAATCTTTCAGGAACATTCTTGAAATAGAGTCCCAAATATGGTTTTATAAACCTGTTATTTTTTGGGTTTCCCCTCCAAAAGCTTGTAATACGGAGTAATTTTATGCTGCTTCCCTTCCAAAAGCTTGTAAAAGGGCACAAGTTTGATGCGGCTTCCCAACCAAAAAAAAAAAACAACCCAAAACAACCAAAAAACGAGTGATAGGGGTATCTGTCTGAATCCTGAACAAGTACACATGTATGTATTTGTTCACTATCCGAGTTGGGGGAAGGGGGGTTGTCAAACTATTAGCGAGTGAAATATTTCCTCCCCTCCTCACAGGTTAATGGGCAATCTTAAGCTGCCATTACATTATTATATTGCATCATCCCAAAAAGATTACTTTCAAAACAAAGGGTAATACAAAAACATCAGAAGGATACAATGGATATGATTAATAAGCCTATTTATACATCTATATCAGCAACATATGTATCTTAAATTTTGCACTTAATCCTGATATTATTTCATTTATTGCACTATGAATTGTTTTTATTAGGTCTATGCCCATTCTCCCAACTTATCAAAATTAAAAATGGGGAATTAAAATGACTCATAAGGTATACACGTGTATATAGTCAATTATACTGCATGTTCTATGGGGGCCATCTTAGAAAATGGCCGCTTTTGTTATATTTCGCCACCAGAACATTCTTGTATCCTCAAAATAACCTCAAATTTGGATTCTCCACCCCCTAAAACCCCTATATTCCAGATTTTGAATATTTTAGGTATGTTAAAGTAAGGAAATAGAAAATCCAAGATGGCCGCCGGCGGCCATCTTGGATTTTCGCGTATATCTTAAATTGCTCAATGCTGACAGAGCTCCAGCATGTGGATTGTTAAAATAGAAGGTCTCACCAGCCAAAATCAGTTTAAAAAAAAAACTATAACATTCCAATGCACACTTAGGCCAAAAGTCAATGGGCTGACTGCCGGACTATATTATGAAAAATTATTAGCTTTCTTTTTATATGTAACTTGGGTTTTCATTTCGCGGTCCGGTCAGGGACTTTAAGGTTAACACCGACATCCTACTGACAATTAACAAAGGTCTATTATCATCGAGAAGGTGGTATCTTCCCCTGATTTTCTTTTCAAGGTATTCGGCAAGGATCTGTATTGGGACCTCTTGCATTCATCTTCTTATCCTCTCCTCTTGACGAAAACATCATCAGGTCACACGTACTGCATTGCTTGTAGAATATATGCAGATGACATACCTGACTACTTTTGTTTAAATGTTTCTCCAACCTTTTAGTTATAAAAAACACATGACACGACGTTGATATTTTAGATGATGTAATGGTAAATTAAAATTCAGCCTCTCCTTGATACTTTTTTTAAAGACATTATTGACATCTTACCAAGGTGAAGTAAGCAGAGAATGAAAACATGGATTCCACTTCGTTGGGTCTGCATGGTTATTTGTAAATTTAATTTAACCACAGCGCGCTCAGAAACTAACAGAAGTTTTAAATCTCACTCGATCCGTCAATAAGTAACCGTTAATCTTGATGTTGTGCTATTCCCGCTTTGCAAGATGTGATAGTATGATGATCAGAAAAGCCAAGAGGAAGGTGACTTAAGGTTTGTACTCTATACGCGCGTGCTCATTAATAATCAAGGGAAATAACTATGGGATATCGGAACGGAAAAAAATGTACAAATAGGGAAAAAGAGGAAAGCAACTTATAAACTTTCATAGTATTTGTTTACGCCATGATTATGTCCCACATGACATTGATAAGTAGATCATGGGTCACCTTGTTGGAGTAGAAACTAAACCGAGGCAACTGGAAAGTAACCCTGCTAAAACAAGCTGAAATGATATGATAAGGAAATAAACAGAAAAATAATATATACATGCATACCAAACGAAACATACACTATTATTGGAGTGGTTAATAATATGAAACTTTTCTCCGGGGGCGTTCATAACGCATTTTTTTATTGTTTGATTCCAGACATTCTGCGGAGCAACTGAAATCCTTAATTATCTTAAATATCACGTAGCTTACCATATTGATCATTGTCTTTTTGTAAGACGCCGTCGCAAAGGGCTATTAAATACAGAAGCGTTCAATATGACATTTGTTTGATATATTAATGTACAGCGTAATTGTGAGACGCCGTCGCAAAGGGCTATTAAATACAAAAGCGTTCAATATGACATTCGTTTGATATATTAATGTACAGTGTAATTGTGAGACGCCGTCGCAAAGGGCTAGTTAAATACAAAAGCGTTCAATATGACATTTGTTTGATATATTAATGTACAGTGTAATAACATTTGCATTAAATTTTTTTTTGCTAGGAAGTTAAGTGGTATGCTAAAGAAAAAATAATGTTTTAGCAAATGAGATAGCGTCTCCTTTCATTTTAAAGGGAAACAGTAACTTTCAAAAACAAGAGCAATTAGATCAAGATGAATAAAATTATATTGCTCTAATAGTAAAAACAAACTACTGAAAATTTCAGATCAAATGGAAGTCATTTACTACCACAAAACAGTGTAACAGCCAAACGCGAGTGAATTTTCAACCCCTTTGCAGCAAACCCTCCAGCCCGCTAGGGTCAGGGGGAACACGACAGGAAGTGGGGTGTCTTGAAAAGCACATGGCAATTTGTTTTCCACCACGAGATGGTTTACTAAATTTGAGTATGAAATCATTGATATCTCGAAAGTAAAGCAAGCAATTAACTTGTAATTTTGAAGAGATACCAGACTAACCTATAAGTTTATAATTATGTTGACAAAATGAGCTAAATCAAGAAATTGTGATTTGAATATCATTCAATGTTACTGCATCCCTTTAAGGTGCCATTGGAAAATTTTTAAATATGACCTTGACATTTATCTTTTTCTAAGACGATAATATTTTCATACCATGACCTCAGCACGGATGCTTCAATCGGAAAAAAAAAATTTCAATAAAATATTTATGTGTCCCAATCGTTGTTTATTGACATAGCGGTTGTTGTTAACCTTACAGAATAATCTAGCATCAAAATTCATTGTATTGATATAACGGGACTGTTGATTTTGGCCGGTATTCTCAAGGGCAACTAAGGTTGTTAGCTATTCACAAACCCCCACTAGTTAGTAGACCAACTGAATTGATTAGGCCTAAGTAAGTTAATACCCACATTGCTCGGTTTCCCGCATTGTCTATAATCACTAGGGCTGAACTTATTTCGCCTACTAATAATTAGGTCTAATTTCCATTTTGACTAATACATAATTGGTCTAATGACCACTTAGTCAAATTGCCAATTCGTCTAATTACCTTTTGGTCTAACTGCTTTTTCGTCTAATACAGAAATGAATATTTGGTCTACAACCAGTTTGTTACAGGAAGTGACCAAGTGGTGATAGACGAAGCGAACATTAGACAAAATTGGAATTAGACAAAATGGTAAATAGGCGAAATGGCAATAAAACCAAATGGCAAATAGACAAAATGGTTGTCAGACGAAATGGAATTAGATCACGTGGGATGAGACCAGACATTCATTAGTCAAAGTGGGTTTAGACGAAATGGAATTAGACCATGTGGGATGAGACCAGTGGGGTGTAACACAAAGACTTACGATTGATTAAAAGTTACGATTGATTTTTTCTTGGTAACCTCATTTGCAAACCAGGTACAGTCATGGATTAGGATTTGGATATGATTAAGAGTAGGATTAGGGCTAGGGTTAGGATTAAGATCATCAGCTGTGGAGCATCCTGTCAATGATGAGGCTACCAAGAAAAAATCAATCGTAACTTTTAATCAATCGTAAGTCTTTGTGTTACACCCCCGAGATATGCATTAGACAAAGTGGGTTTAGACCAATTGGCAATTTACCCATTGCTCAGTTCATATCTACTGTAGGCCTAGATCTAGGGTGTTTTGTCTAATTATACCATTTAATATAATTGCCACTTTGTCTATTTACCATTTTGTCTGATTCCCATTTAATCTAATATCAATGTGGCATTGGCGGCGATCCCGGGAGGGGAGGGGGGACAGAGGGGAGGTGTCCCCCCCTCGATTTTTTCTGGGGGGTCGTCCTCCCTCGATTTTTAAAGCTTAACATTTTTTTATTTAGTGCATGATCAACCAGTGAAGCTATTGAAGAGGGGGAAATGTATGTCAAACACAATGGTAAATTTTATTATAAGGCAAAATTTTCGGCTCGCACTTTGCGCTCGCAAACAAATAAAGACAATGATTAAAATGTTCTTTCCTCATGTCGCTACATGTATTTATGAAAGATGTTTTATTTCTTCAAACGCTTTATTCTTTAAATTGTCATTAGTTTCTACATAAAGTGCGGAGTAGGTCATTCTATTTCAAATTTTGGATACAGACTCTACAAATATGTGTATCTTTTGGACACTTTATTTCGCTTGAGTGTATTATTCATTCCTTTTGATTCTTTTGATTTATCAATCAATATTTATGAAACTACAAAAATGTATAGATATATGTGGTTCTTTTGATTTATCAATCAATATTTATGAAACTACAAAAATGTATAGATATATGTGGCATGACATGACTTGAAACCATGTGCCCCTTTTCCACAAACACTTTAGAAAAACATTACAGTATTTCCAAAATATTTAAAGTAAGAGGTTTACAATGGTACATGATTCATTTAGTATTATTATGGTTTTAATCAGAAAATATTATTACTCTTTTATTTTCATTCTGACTGTGAATTAATCTCAAAATTAGTTGTAAAGGTTTTTTTCATTTTAAAAATCAGTCTGACAATAAATATATTGTAACTGGATGTGTTCAGCCCCCCCCCCCGGCCTTGGCTGTTGATCTTTTAATTGTGACAAACTAGATTTGAATGGTGACATCATAAATGGCATCCAATTAAATGTCTTTATTCACAAAAGTCATCACACATTTATAAATGGCATTGCATGTAAAATCTTGTTTTTGAGCGATTTGGGGTCTAAAACACAGGTACAAAGTTATATAAATGTGTATATCACATAATTTTGTACCTGGGCACATTCAGACAAAAGATTGCTAAAATAAGGATGGAGACAGAATTCAGGAGCGAACATTGAAAACTGAGATTACATTGACATTAACACAATATTATTAAATTCATTTTGAGTAATTTGCATGATAATTAGGCAATGCACCATTATTAAATTACATGATCAAACAGAAGAACAAACTTTCTAACAAAGTTATATAAATGTGTATATCACATAAAGTCTTTGGTTTTCCATATGCTGCAATGACTTGTAAACAAAGTTAGTCACACACATGAAATTTAAAAGCATTTTTAGATATCAGCGAATTATATGACATGATTTACAACAGCTTATATAAAGCTAGGAAATTGTAGCATTCCATCCTCCATTTCATAGATCAGATCGTTGGGATCATTTTGAATTCTTCTTGACCCTATTATATAGAATCAATAAAGCCTCTCATATCAGGAACAACTAATTTGATGGTTACAAAATATTTGTAACAGATCTTTATACAAGTATTATTAAGAAAATGTGTATTATGATACAGTTTAGTTCTCCACAAGAAGTATGTTTTAAATTCATTATTTACTTTGCTCTGTCTCTCTACCCCACCTTCTCTTCCCACTCCATGCCCTTATTATTCACAAAGCATAATCATTTTGGACTGCAAGTACATAATTATTACTACACCCTGCCAAACTGCAATTTTCCCCCGACTAAAAATAATTAAGCTCAATCATGTTTGCATATTTGTTTATATGTTAGGCCCTGCATGAGTAACATCAACCTCATGGGGCATCTCTATATCTATATGTCTCATTTTGTATTGTTATATTGTTATTGTATGTGCTTTCCATGGAAATACTATTACACAGAAGCGCACACTTTCTAAAATGACATTGGTTATTCATATGCTGTAATGATTTATCAACAACAAAAAATAGTCACACACAGGATCTTTAAAAAAATGATGTAAGTGAATTATATGACATGATTTATTACAGCTTATATAAAGCAGGGCAATTGTAGTATTCTATCTCATATAAGAAATACCATAGATCAGATCCTTGGGATCATTTTGAGTTTCCCTTGACCCTATTATATAGAATCAATAAAGCCACTCATATCAGGAAACATATCCTTACTATTACACACATTTTCTAAAATGATTTTGGTTTTCCATATGCTGTAATGATTATTAAAAAACTTTTTGTCACACACAAGAACTTTAAAAACATTTCAATATATCAGCGAATTATATGACATAATTATGTGCTAGAGAATACTGTAATTGCAACTTCTACAGGATATCCCACAGTAGATATGGGTTAATAAAGTACATTCCCTTCTATTCAGCACAAGGGCCCTGTTCACATTTGATTAGCCTGTCACCTCCACAAGCCATTCTTATCTCTTCTAAAAGGGCTTGAGAGTTAAGTGTGAATGGACCCGTCATGCCTATATAACAATTCATCTTGTTCTTTTCTGCACTAGAGCCCTGTTCACATATGGTTAGACTATCAATTCCACAAGCTAATCTTATCTCTTCTACAGGGAATGGGGTTTAGTGTAAATGGTCCTGTCATGCCTATATCAACAGTCCACCTTGTTCTTTTCAGCACTATAGCCCTGGTCACATTTGATCAGCCTGTCGCCTCCGCAAGCCATTCTTATCTCTTCTACAGTAGCTGGGGAGTTTAATGTGAACGGTCCTGTCAAGCCTTGATCATGTCGCGATGATGTGATCGCATGTTTGATAGCAAAGAAGACAGAGTTGGCTAGGACAATTGCACACTCACCAATGGCCTGAATGAAATAAGGGCAAAAACAAAAACAAAATAAAGCAATGAATAAAATATGAGATACAAAAATTTCATAGCATAGTATAGATATATTGACTGCTTTGAGGGACATGGTCGTTTCTAGACTGCTCAAGGGAATCTCCGCATCTGCTATAACCCAAGACCGCAGGTCGCGGGTTATGGCAGATTCGGAGATTTCCGAGAGCAGTCTAGAAACGACCATGTCCCTCAAAGCAGTCAATATATATTTTATATGCCGAATCTAAAAACAACAAACATGGTCTAATTTTTACCTAGAACTAAGTCTAAGTGAAGTCTACGATCTAGATTCTAAAATAGGCCTAACGTTAGATCTAGACTAGCCTAGAGTCATGAAAGTTAAGTCAGTTCCAGCCTCTGGCTCTGCAGGCCACAATGCATGCTCACCACATGCACAGGCAACACATTTGCATTCTACTTACAACTAACTGCAGAAGCAGGCCCTCCAGATTAACCTCTAAATCGCTTGTTAGATCAACGTTCGTCATCGGAATTCAGGCTTAACGCTCAACTAGAAATCTGGGATCCGTTCTAGCGCGACGAAAGAATTTGTCTACGCTGCGCGCACGCGCGTTGACGCACAAGCAGCGGAGTTGTCTAAAATTATCGACCAAATCGCGCCGCAAATTATGGTATCTGAAGTAAAGCGCATGCGCAGCAGCCTTGCACGTAAACAAATGGGGATCGCACTATGCCCATGGGCAAAAAGTACTGTAAAAATGTTCTATTGACCGGTAAAACCGGGAAAAATGTCTATGGCGGCCATAGGTCAGATTATGACTGCACTTTCAACCAATCAGAAGACAGGATTATTAAAGATTCTTAAAATGAGGTATATAATAATACATATACATGTACAGTGTGTATATAGCGCTTATAATGTGCCTAGTATCATATTTAGAAGCGCAGTGCAAATGACCCAAACTACCCATCTCTAGCAATGCATATATGTAGCTGTTCCGATATTATGACCCAAAAAAAGTGGCTGAACATTTTTTGTCGTCCTAATGCATCTTTGTGTTGTATGTGCATGTGACTTTTGGCAGATTTAAGTTAATTTCTTTATATTTCTGTTGATTCTAAAACTCCAGCACACAACATATCTTAAATGAATTCAGTTATCCCATGACAAAAGGAAGTAAGTGACATATCAATTTTGAGTTTTGGAGCATTCATATTTCATTCAGTGCTAAATTTCTTCGGGTAAGTTTCATAATAAAGTTTATCCAGTTTAAAGATATCTAAGGTATAAGAAATTTTCGAAATTCAATGAATCAATTCAAATGATGGATACATTTTGCTCTTTTACAAGAAAATGTTATTTTTCAGAGTTGCTTCTTTTTGGCATGGGATGGCTGAATTGTTTATTAATCTTTCTAAATCACTTAAAGACATTTTTTTTTCACAATTCAATCTAATGACCACAACTGTAATTTCTCTTTCAAATTTATTTGGGTTGACCGTGTAGCTTCTATAAACCATTCCACCCAAGGTTACTTGGATGAGTAACAGCTGCTGATATTGTCACAATTCAGAAATATGTGACGTTGAATTCAGCAGGTATACCGAAGCTAGAGGTATCTTGTATGTTTGGGATGGAAGGTAGAGAGGGCGCCCTCTCTTGTCATTTAAGATGTTCTATTGTGAGAATATCCATATGCCTGGATAAAAGCACCTTCAATCTGGGGTATTTAAAGATTAAGAATAACTTTGGAATATGAGCATTGATTGGTTGTGTCATCAAAAAAAAATCAGACATACAGTTTTGCTAATTTTAGACTAAATTCTGTTTAGCATGGGATTGTTCCTCATATGTGAGCCTCATTCGCTTACATGAGAGGCCATGAATTTAATTCAATTAAATTTCATTCCAATTTCAGTAAATTTTCAACATTAAATAAAATGGGGAAAAACAGATCAAATTTTGATTACATGATAAATCTGTGAATCCTAGGAGGAATTTCCTTTCTTCTTTTTAGGGATAAATCACGAATAGAAGTTTCAAGAACAGGGGCCTGATTATTTAGAACGGGTAATTGCTTGGTCCAGCGGGCGGCAACTCTTTAATCGGAGTGGACTGAATTGAGATATCCACGTACCTGTCCTACGTCCAGGCAGGATTGATGCTTTGGCCGATCTCCATGACGAGGTCAGTACGGAGAAGTCGATGCTCACCGGTCAGGCAGTCGATCTCCACTTGGGATACACCGACACCATACGTGTTGTAAGTAAATGGGTTTCCCTTCTTGGTTTCCCAGTCCATTCATTCCTCCCATCCTAGTGTAAAATTTACAACAAATATCAAAATAACATCCATTTATTTTTTCATAAAACAATTCTTCAAATGCAACATATGTTTTCTAACATGATGGAATTTTGTTACTTTGTGATGGCGAGCGACCAGAAATTCATGTACTAGATTATTCCCTCCATAAACTGCTTCTAACTAAGTTGTGCCCAATACGACTTTTTAAATGGTACATACAGAATAAATGACATCAAAATGTTGAGATTTACATTTTGGCTGTTAATTCATTTCTGATGACCTATAAACACAAACTTGAATACATATTTATTAATCAGGGCTCTAAAGGTTGCCAAATCCCTTTATAATATAGCCTAAGTTTTTATGAGATTCCTACATGTGGCTTGCACTTATATAAAATACATGTACTGGAAGTTTACTGAAAATAACCCATTTACAATGTACATCATGATAAGAGCTTATAGATCGATGATATCCTTAGTAGAAAACCTACATGTAATTCTCTAGCATTTGCTCTGTTATTCTATTTGAAACTTCAAGCGGGATTCCTAGTGAAGTTGTTCTCCGATGAACATACTATTCCTTTTCTTCATAACTCTTATTTTTAATTTGAAAGTGTTAACAAAAGCAATAATACAGTACATCCCTTGCAGCTGTAAATATGTACATGTATTAAAAATTGGTTATTGATAAATACATGTAATTGATTAATTATATTCAAAGTTATATCAAGTCTAAATCACTATTATTTATCAATTTCTCTTGATCATTATTGGCTTACTACGAAACTACAGAATCACTTGTTCAAAATACAATTACAGAGAGCAGTATGATGCAATGAAGGCCCTCATATGGACATTAGTTCATTGAAAACATAAACATAACCATGTGTAAATGAACCGAATAGAATAAATAAATAAAATAAATTACTCATTGTACTCCTGTGTGGACTGGTTGAGAGACTGACTTTGGCACAATAAGCAGCAAATATTTATATAATGATAAATATAAATATGAATTGTGAGACATTCTTTTTGAAAACAAACAAGTATAAGAAGCACTCATCTGGTACAATAAATTCAAAGCCATCTCCAAAATTGGCTTTTATATTTTGCAATGGATAAAATACATGATGAAATAATATTATAGGGTAAGAACGTTTGCAGTGATCAATGGTCAAATGCAAAATTCATAATTTGAGGTAAGATACAAAAAACAACCTGCATGTAATATTGCATATGCTTATATTTATTGATATGACTATTTATGGACAAATTTTGTCCCATATGCATGACAACTATATGTACATTGTTTAGATTGTTTTTTCACACAAAAATGATTCACCCCAAGATAATGAATCTATTTCGCGGTTGATTAATATATATACATGTGCACTCAAATTAGTACTTTATTCAAGTCTGAGAAAACATAACATGTGGTTTTGGTTTGGTTTGGTTTGGTTGGTTTGGTTTATTTTGTTTGTTTTTTGGTTGGTTTTTTTTTTTTTTTGGGGGGGGGGCGGGCTGTCAAAAGAGCTGTTTGAGGGTACCACTACATGCAACTGCAAAGAACTCATCACATATCCTTGCAGAAAAAAATGGCTCTTTTCTTCATTTATGTACAGTGCAGTTTATACCCAAATTGCCAAAATTACTGATTTTACATGCCATATGGGACCAAAGGAGATAAATGATTGAGGTTTGAGCTATCCAACGATATAACTGTAATTATGATAATTGGGATACGTACCCACTGTTCCCAGGTCCCTGATGGGTCAGCTTTCTTGAATGGCTCAAGTCTCTCCAGTAGTTTTTCACAAGCATTCTGTAGGATGGAATTAAATGCATATTGTTTTGAACAAAAAAGGAAACTGACCGGAATTACATCAAAAGGAAAAAGAAAAAAAGAAAAAGGAATTCCATCGGGATTGGAATCCGAGACTTCCTGACTGCTAGGCAGGCATTTTATCGACTGAGCTATGGCAAACCTTATGTCTGTCCCAGAAAATCACTCAGCTTTCAATGTTCGAGTAATCAGAAGCTTTTGAAAATGACATTCAAATTATTCAAATTCTGTCCATTCTACTATAAAAATCCCTTTGGCCAAATGTTAATCTACAAATGTGCAACACCAAGCCAAAGTGAGGAGAATGAGCGACGGTAGAAAATAAGTCTGTAAATGCTTTGTGCACCTTATCAGGTAGCCTAGATAAGCTGCGTAAAAATAAGTTAACACTAAGCACTTATAAACATCAAGATGGATATATCGTATTAATCGTTCTATAAATGTAACTATTATCAATTTGAGTATCAAGTATGAATATCAAATGAATATTGTATAATTATTATAAACAATAACAATAATAATCTTTTATATTCACAATACCAAGTAATTTTTGCTTAAAGTGCTTCACAATTTCACAGGCGAATATGTATTGTATGAAGTTATCCTCCTAGGTACCCATTTTAACACCTGAGTCCATCGGAACAAGAATCGGTGCCGGGGATCAAACCCTTGGCCTTTGCATTCAATGAATAGTGCACAGTGATGAACCATATTAAAGGCTTTATCCATTCTAGCAAGCAGTGCTGTTTACCTTAACTGCTCCTCCAAACAACTCGGTGCCTATACTGGCAGCTGTTGATGTGGTATTTGGGATGCGTTCTGTTGAGGCATCCATGGTATTGATTCTCTCTACTGGTAATCCAAGAACTCTGCTAGCAATCTGAAATACAGACAGAATGAGGTAATTCTGATCTTTGAATTTGAATGATTTGATTTATTTCAACAGGGTAACTCCTTCAGGAATTGCGATACCATTCTTCCTGGAGGCCCTGCAAAATGTCAACATATGAACATTTACCAATTACAATCTACAATTACAATAGGAACGATACAACTTTACGTAAAGAATATTTATAGGTAATCAGAGACCTCGAATTAGGGAGGAGATAAATATATAATTTGTGTTGATTTAAACTCCCACACCCTGCCCCCACAAAAAAGGGGAAAAAAGAAACAATTTATCATCATGAGCTGTATGAAGATGTCACCTCAAGTTATATTTATGATGCAAACCAATTTTTGTGAATAATTTTGTGGTTGTACTATTAATAATTAGACAGAATTGTAGTAAAGAATCTGAAACAAACATCCAAATTAAATGAAACTAAAACCACATACCTGAATGCACTTGGTGTTAAGACCCTGACCCATCTCAACTCCACCATTGTGAACAAGAACAGAGCCGTCTGTGTAGATGTGAACCAGTGCTGCTCCCTGCAGGGAAAGAATAATAGAATTCATTCAATTCAATTTATTTCAGCAATATAAAAGCCAAAGCCAACAAAATCATTTTTCAATTTACTCATCCCTGGAGGCAAACAATTACATCATTCATTTAATGCAATGCAATGTGTTCAAGCAATATAAAGCCACAGTAGACAATTTTTAACTCCTAATTTACATTTACGTATCTACACCAAAAAGGTTTTCACATGCTAACACCTCGTCAAATATGATCATTAAATCATTAAAATATCTCTTCCATCCGGGACTTAATTGGAAACAGGAGGCCATTTTCATATTTTTAGACATTGCACCACAACCACTAGGAATTTAGAATTGTTGCTTTGTTATTTCTGTCTTCTTTTTTTCATTAACACCAATTAAATATTCCCGGGGTATTTTGATTTTTGTCATTCCTGGGGGTGGGGGGCATTATGGCTCTCCCCCTTAAGATCTCGGCCGCGGCGAAAATTTGAACAATGGTAGAGAATGACGTAATCTACGCGGTAAATAGGTAAATTTCACTAAATTTATATATTTTATTTCAAATGATTAATTTCATTAATTATGCTAATTTATTCATAAAATCATACTTTTTGCTCTAATTCACTAAACAAAGCTCCTAGCATGCTAATTTTTTGTGAAAATATTCTTTAAAGCATTCCTAACAATTGTGAATGAAAAAATTCTGGTACCAAGATCGATTTCTTGTGTATTTTATTACTTTAAAAAAAAATTATTATGTATTTCTTTGTGTTTTGTTCTTTTTATTTCTATTGTTTTTTCGACAAAATTTATTGGTCACATTATTTCAGCCATAAAAAGCATCATATAAATGATTGTTGTCAATGAAAGTAAGAAAAATCACTCATTTACGAATTCAAGCTGAAAACACATTTTGTATTGACTTTGTACATGAAATCACGTTTTCAAACACTTTTGGGTCCGACATGCACTTACATAATGTTGCGTAATTTCGTAACCGTGTACCTGGGTGTCGCAAATTTGGTCTCAAAAGTTGCTTGAGACTTGAAAGTAAAAAAGTCAGCGAGCAGCGCGGTTAAAAAATATTGCACGCCGGATTTATCACGAAAATGTCGAGGGGAGCCATTATCCCCCCCCCCCCCCCCCCCCCCGGGAGTATTAGGATTAAGGGTGAACCCCTAATGGGGTAAGAGGAGGAGGGGGGAGCAGAAAAGAAACTAACCTGATTAAGAGGAAGAAAGTCTGAAATACCAGTTCCATATATCATAGGAGTGATGGTAATGCCTTGCTTCTTCCAGCGATTGCTTCTACAATGATAAGAAAATGATTCAATGATAATACTTATACACTTTTCACACTAAACCAGTTTTTGTAACAAACCTTGCGTTGTGACAGTCAATTAACAAAAAAATTTCCCCTTTTTCCCGGCAATACCATACCTTGAAAGTGTTTAGGCTTCACTTTCGGTACACATACATTAGCTTCACTTCTTATACACATTTATTGTATGAAACAAAGTTTTGGTCACACTTCCTCCCATGTTTATGATGAAGATAACTTGAGGTCTGTACTAGGGGAAGTCATGATTCAGGCAGACTACCTGTAACTTCATGATAAATAAAAAAATAAAAAAAGTTTCATTTGTAGTTCTCTGTAGTAAAATCTTATTTATCTAATTCTGTAACTTATTGTGGTCGGATCAGGAAAACTACCCCCCCCTCCCCCAGAAAAAGGGGTTAGGGTGAGGTGTAAAAATTTAAGTCACACACATTTCTTTTCAAAACACGCAAGGAGCAGGCAGGGCATACAGAAGGTTTTTACAGTACTTTTCCTACAGCCTATCACAGAAATCACAGAAACAATGCAGGCTATGGGGCATGCACATGCTTCATAGTTTACAAAATGATTGACATCATTTATAGCCCCTACATTAATATTGAGAACATTGAAAACATTGCTTCTAGCAAATTATTCATTACTTCTTGAAACTTAACGATTAATAAGAGTTTGATTTCGCGTCGGAAATAGCTTATGGAATTTCTTTGTCGTAAAAACGTACTTATTGAATTTCTCAACCTCTTGTAGTCTCTCATCAAATCTGCTCTGATCAAGACATGTCTCCCAGCATTTCCTGATAATGACCATGTTGACTGGTGTTTGACCTTCATACATAGCTTCTCCATCGCTCTTTAAGTTTATCTCACGAATCTGGAAAAAAAAAGATGTTCATTTATCATTACTTTAATTTTTATTAATCTGTATGTTGGAGGTTTCATAACAGGTTTGGATATTGTTAAAAAGATAATACAAACATGGAATTTACCTTCTGTGAATTTTAAATTATATAAAGGTAATCAGAGTATTATTATTGCTGTTGTTGTGATTATTGATATTGTTTTATGTAAATATCGTTTCTCTATATTATGGTCAGTGCTTTAACTATTACTATCATTATACATCTAAATGCGCAAGGAATGAAGTTGATTTTGAGCAAATCTACTACTGCTTAATACAATTATAACAATACAATACAAATGTGTTCTGGAATTCTTCAATTGCATTATAGTCTTTATAACAAATACTGGTCCAGGGAAAAATCATTGATAATCTTTGTAGATTTGGTGCAACAAAGAAGGTTCCGTCATACCTCTCGTTGTGGTATGTCACAAGCTAGTCCCACTTGTGTTAAAATGTGTTCCATGGTGGTGATTCCTTGTGGTAGACCAAAGCCTCTCATCTGTGTATTTGATGGGTTGTTCGTCTTGCATAGGTACCCAGTGATTCGACTGTGTTTCAGAGAATAGACACAGTCCAGATGCAACAGTGCTCGTGCAAGGACCTGCATCATGGAAATAAAGAGGTAGTCAGTACCACAAAAACAAAATATTGTCCAGAATAAAGTCACAGATGGCAAAAACATTTCAAGCTTGCACTCAGAGCCATTGAAAGAGTGAACAAAAATACAAATCAAATTATTCAATGTAACTAGGGTAAACAATGCACAAGCAGAAAATATAAAAACAACACTGATATGTTGAAGGTATATCTTTGCCAACAGCTGCCTGACAAAAACCTTGCAACTACAATAACAGGTTCTTTAATATTTTTCCGCAGGGCATTGTTTACACCACCAGTACTTTGTGAGCTTCACATTTCTATTCATTCCTGCGTTGGCTCTGATGAGAGCAAGTTCAAAATTCCCCTTCTGCCATCTATATTTTTATTCTGAATCTGTGGGATATCATGAAACTAATGATTGATGTACCAATAATTGGATTAAATTACCCGACTGCTGAGGGAGAAATTACAAGCTTTGTAGGAAGGTGACCAGTTGGCTTATGTCCTACAAAATGTAATTCCCATCCAAGGCATTGGGAGCTGGGAATTAATGCATTATCAAAGGGCACTAATAAACAGATTTGGCTTTGAATGATGTATCACCTTGTCCTATAAAGTACAATAACAATCATGAAGTTGTTAGGGCCATGAATATAGAGCAAATAGCCTCAAACATGCAGACTTACAAATGGTGAGAGACCAGTGCTCCATCCGCTATCAGAGTAGAGTGTTACATCTAGTGCCAGAACTCTTCCTGCATCGTTGAAGCCAACACGATACTTAGCTAAGAACGGGCTCCTGAATCCCCTCATTATGGTGTCATCAAATCTTGTTAGGCACAGTCTGACTGGCTTACGGAGTCTAATAGCATACAATGGAAGAATGAGATGAAGAATAGTTATAAAAAAGAATGGCATAATCCTCATTTGATTTCAGGTAAGTTCATTCCATAGTCAGCTTTCAACCTCGATCATAAAAGTAACCCCCCCCCAAAAAAAAAAAAAAAATTCTATGGGGGGGGGGGGGGCATCGGACAGAAGGAATGCCCCCCTTTAAAAATGGCTACATGTCTATCCGTTATACACACTTATAAAAAATTAATTCATGTTTGGAGGAAATTACGACACCGTGGTCAGTTTACACATTGTAATATTTACTTGCATTTTAAGATCACTGAGGAACCTTCCACTAGCTAGTGGTTCCTAACATGCAAATATGCACACCTTAATGCCTAAGCTGCAACATACATTTGAACATTGTATGCAGTTTTCCTGCTGATTGCAGTTTGTGGTTTGATTAATGATGGTATATTAGTCCAGTAGAAATGTTGGGGACCTGGAAAAGTTTTTAAGTACAAGGTTTTTTTGTTGATTTGTGTTCTAGATGGGTATATAAGAAAATTCAGCTTGGTTGCCACCTTGGCAACCTTGGGCAACTTTTTTTATTTGCATAATTAGAATAATGACCTAATTAGCATATTTTGTGTATTGAATATGTGGCTAATTCACAATTCAAGAACCCCGAAAATATGGATGAATTAAACAACTTTTTAAGGGTATTTAAGGACGAGAAATTCATTTATGACATTATTTTTATCTTTTAAGTAGTGCTTTTGTCTTTAAATGTCCTAATTGGCATAATGAGCTAATATGCATATTAGTCTATGCATTAATATTAGCCTATGGGATTAATTATATTCTTTCTTTTTTTCTAGAAGGCCTGAATATTGTGCAATACAACATTGTAAAATTGCTTTTATTGAAGACATGTCATTATTTCATGAGATGATATATTTTGTAGATATAATATAATTAGCATCATACGAACAATGGCCTAATTAGCATATCAATTGTAATATGGAATATGGGGTTAATCTTAATTAAAGAACCCTGGAAACGTGAATCAAACGACTTTTTAAGAGTATTTTACGACGAGGAATTCATATATGATATCAGTTTTATCTTTTAAGTAATGGTTTTGTCTTAAATGGCCTAAATAGCATAATGAGCTAATATGCATACAAGCCTATGCTTAATTAGCCTATGGAAATAATGTTCATTTTTTTATTTAGAAAGCCTCAATATTGTGTAGTACGACATTGCAAATCACTTTTATTGAAGACATCCCATTAATTCATGAGATGATATGTTATGTGGAAATAATAAAATTAGCATTAAAGGACAATGACCTAATCAGCATATCATTTGTAATATGGGATATGGGGCTAATCTTAATTAAATAATCCGGAAAAGTAAATAAAAAGTCTTTTTAATGCTACTCTACAATAAGGAATTCATTTATGACAATATTTTAGTACATGTACGATTTGCTTTTGTTTTTAATTAGCATATTCATAACAATGAGATGCATTATTGCTTATTGCTAATGCTATGTGATTCAATTTCATTATTTATCTAGAGAGCTTGAACACTGTGTAATGCAACATTGTAAGTCGCCTTCCCCCTGTTCCCCAGCTGATCTTACTACCCTTTCGCCTAATGGGATCGCCTGCGTTTAGTATCTAATGGGCAGAGTCTGAATCAAATTCTAATCCACAAATAAACAAAAATTGAGAGAAAGGACTCGAGAAGAAGAAGAAGTCGCTTAAAATCATTATATCATTATATATGATAGTATATGGCATTTTTAATTACCTATAATATAGTTATAGCACAATTAGAATAACGACTAAATTAGCATTCTATCTGTATTTTGCCCCCTCCCCCCTGCCCATATAGGAGTCAACCATACACGTACCCCTTTTGGTAGGGGGAGCAATGTCCAAATTACCCCATATTACAGCCTTTAGAAGGGAAGCTGCATTAAAATTACCCCCTATTACAGCTTTTCGACCACATAATATTAACTTTAAAAAATAAAAACTACCACAATTTTACCTTTTTAAAAAGGTTTTAGGACAAATCATGAAATAGGGTCCCGAATGTGGTCCAAAAGGCTATTGAAATAGGGGGTAATTTTACTACCTCCCTCTTCAAATGCCTGTAATAGGAGGTAATTTTAATTCAGATTCCCTTATAAAGGCTGTGATAGGACAGGGCCTCGGAGTCGGGGGGGGGCTGCTCAGCCCCCACTTTTTTTTTTTTTTTTTAGCAAACATGTAGAAAAATGCAAAATGACCGTATATATATTTTGTGATTTCTGGCCTGTTCAGCCCCCCCCCCCCTCCCCCCACTTTGGCTCAGCCTCTCCACTTTCAAAACGCTCCGCGGCCCCTGTAGGGGGTAATTTGATATTGCTTCCCGTACCAAAATGGGTATCTATATACGTTTTCTTGTTTTCTCTTGTTATGTTTGTATTGAAGATAATCCGAAATGCGGATTTTTATTTCAATAAATTTGATTGATTGATTGATTGATTGATTGATTGATTGTATGTTGGAAGGGGGGGGGTACAGATAATATTATGCTGATTTAGTCGTTATTCTAATTATGCTAACTATATAGGTAATTAAAAATGCAATATATTATCAGCATGATAATTAATTTAAAAGTGACGTACAATGTTGCATTGCACAGCGTTCAAGCTCTCTAGATAAATACTGAAATTGAATCACAGAGGATTAAAACAATTATGCATAATAATTGTCTCATTGTGATGAATATGCTAATTAAAAACAAAAGCAAATCGTACATGTACTAAAATATTGTCATAAATGAATTCCTTGTTGTAGAGTAGCATTAAAAAGACTTTTTTATTTACTTTTCCGGATTATTTAATTAAGATTAGCCCCATATCCCATATTACAAATGATATGCTAATAAGGTCATTGTTCTTTAATGCTAATTATATTATTTCCACATAACATATCATCTCAAGAATTAATGGGATGTCTTCAATAAAAGTGATTTTCAATGTCGTATTACACAATATTCAGGCTTTCTAAATAACAAAGAACATTAATTCCTTAGGTTAATATTAAAGCATAGGCTTATATGCATATTAGCTCATTATGCTAATTAGGCAATTTAAGACAAAACCATTACTTAAAAGATAAAACTGATATCATATATGAATTCCTCGTCGTAAAATACCATTAAAAAGTCGTTTCATTCACGTTTCCAGGGTTCTTTAATTAAGATTAACCCCATATTCCATATTACAATTGATATGCTAATTAGGCCATTGTTCGTATTATGCTAATTATATCATATCTACAAAACATATCATCTCATGAATTAATGGGATGTCTTCAATAAAAGTGATTTTCAATGTTGTATTGCACAATATTCACGCTTTCCAGATAAGAAAAATTGATAATTAATCCCATAGGCTAATATAGATGCATAGGCTAATATTAATGCATAGGCTAATATGCATATTAACTCATTATGCTAATTAGGCCATAAGGCAAAAGTACTACTTAAAAGATTAAAATAATATCATAAATGAATCTCTCGTCGTAAAATATCCTTAAAAAGTCGTTTCATCCATATTTTCGGGGTTCTTGAATTACGATTAGCCACATATCCAATACACAAAATATGCTAATTAGGTCATTATTCTAATTATGCAAATAAAAAAAGTTGCCCAAGGTTGCCAAGCTGGCAACCAAGCTGAATTTTCTTAAATACCCATATAGAACACGAATGAACCAAAAAACCTTGTACTTAAAGACTTTTCCGGGTCTTGTACATGGCCTATGGGACCATCTACTGGACTATATGTATTTTGCCTTTATATTGTGTTAATCTTGTAGATACATGTACATGTGCACTTGAAGGTTTAAGAGTAGTTCCAAATTAGATTTGATGTTAAATACAGATGCTGGTTTACAATGGTTTAAAAAAAAAATCTTAACTGTGGTATTGCTTACTTGTTAGCTGCTACAGCTGTCATCATGGCAAACTGTATTCTTGTTTCTTTTCCACCGAAGGATCCTCCAAGTCGCTTGGTCTTACAAACTACTTTGTTTGCAGATATCCCCAGGCAGTGAGCTACATTCATCTGAGGAAATCAATACAAAATGAGATAAAATTGGATGACAATGATCTCCTGTACAGGCCACAAATCAGCGCATCGATTAACATATTGGGTAAATCATACATATATTGGTAAATTTTCAGGGGGTTGTAATACAAAATTTGAACCCCTATAAAAAAAATGTAAGTGGGAGCCATCATGCCTCACAATTTAAAACAGTATCATCTCACTTGTTTAGAACATATACACAAAAATTGACGAATAACAAAACAACTTGCTTTTTTTGTCAAATGAGACAAATGGGTATACCCCGATTTGAAACAACACGTAAATGAAAACTGTACCTGAATACCGTGTAGTTGTTGAGTTGTCACTGTCAGCTCGATGCCGTCATGCTCCAGTGGTCTGGCGATACAGGCTGCGGGTTCCAAGTAGCAGTGGTCCTGGCCCCCAAGAGTGAACTCCCCCTCCAGGGTGTGAGGAGCTTCTGACATAGCAGTGTCTGCATCCCCGCACGTCAGTACTCTAGGTTCAGGCTCAAAGTATGAACTGTGAGTGATGGCATCCTACAGGATAACATTAAAACAGGGTATGAAAGACAACAAATAAAGAGAGCAGAACAAAACTGAAAAGAGCTGAAAAAAGCTGAAAGTGGAAAAGCTCACATACTTTTGTAGAGAGGAAAGCTAAAATCAGCTGAAAATCAATACCCCCCAAAAACGCTGAACTCTCACACCCCTGAGTTAAAGGATGTACATGTACCAGATTACTCAAAGGTCTAAATTTTTTCTTGATCCTACAAGTGACACCATTTATGGGTTTGAAGTTTGGTTTTTATTTCATTGCATCATCCTTAACAACTTGATGACTTTATTATTAATTGTTGATGCAAAGGAATATGTGATGCATCACATCAAAATCAGACACAAGTCGCCGAGGAAATTCAGCAGTGTCAAGGAAATCAGCAAAGTAATAAAAATTGTCTTATTTGGGGGGAAATATTTTTTAATTTTCTGAATTTCCAATGTTTCTTGTATGCTCTGTAAAAAAAATTAGAAGAAATGATTACAGGATTTTAAAATGGATGGTTTTGTTGCAATATTTGACTCTTTCTGGCGACTTGTGTCTGATCTTGATATGATGAGTCACATATACATGTGTAAGTACATGGAATTATCATAGCACCCACCCAAACAAAGCACCCATAAATTTAAATCCTGTTATTAAAACAACTTTGACAAATCGTGTCATGATGTTGGTCTTTAATAAATTAAAATTGAGCTCGAGTGTGGTCAATATAAACTCATCATAACAAAATAACTTTTTTTATCATAACAGGATAACTGGCTTGTTAACATACATGCTCATTTTAACAGAAATGGACTGTATACCTGTATCGTCATGACCGCAGGCTTCAAATCTTCATAATGAACTTTGACAAGCTTGGCAGCCCTCAGTGCCGTCGTTCTGTCTTTAGCTACAATAGCCCCTATAGCCTGACCTACTGCCTCAACCTACATGAGAACATACATGTACAGAAAAATTATGTCAAGAAGAAAATTTTTATTTTGAAGGGGAAGTCCAGTATGAAAATAAGTTGCTTTGATTGCAATGAAATAAAATAAAAAAGATGACTTGACTTAACCCTAAAAAGACTGGGCTATTTTGTTCAGTATAAGAGAAAATAATGATACATTTATGAATTTTGGCTAAAAACACAATTTGCATTGGATTTGTACACAAAATCACATATTTAAGCAACTTCGGGTCTGACATGCACTTACAAAATGTTACATAATTTCGGAACCGCAGGCATCGTAAATTTGGTCTCAAAAGTTGCGCGAGACTTGAAAGAAAATAGTCATGAAGTCTCAGCAAATATTTTTTTATTAAGTTAAGTTAAAGTCATCATGAAAAAATGTTGAGGGGTGGGGCTGAATGAGCCCCCCCCCCCCCCCGTCTTTTTAGGGTTAAAAGACTTTTGACTTTGGCAAGATTGACTGTACATATATGCCAACATAAAGCCAATGTTACAACCAGCTGGACTACAGAACATTGTTACATTGTACGGTATGTACTTTTTGATCTAGTTTGAAAAAGGAGGAATTCTTCCAGTTCAATTAGTTATTGTAGACAGATCTGCATGAAGCCATAAATATTGGTGCACTAGCTAGCATTTGCTATAGCCACAGTTGTGTCTCAAGATTTACTTTGTCTAAAGGGCTAGGGTCTGAGTTGTGATGGGGTTTACAGTTAGCATTATAGGAAGGTATAGTATTAAAGACAAAGCTGAAGTTACACATTGTCGAGGGAGCACATACATTTATCGTACAATACCAAATTACAAAACTCTGACCATGATTTCTTACTGTTTCAGCGACAAACACTGCTTCCGTAGGGTCCAATGTTTGGCCATTCGTTCCTGGTACATCTGTATGACATACAAACTGGACTACCCCTTTCACCGTTAGGGCCTCGGACGGATCAATGGATCTAAATGCAGATTCACAATGCATGATATATAACATTGGCTTTTTAGAATTAACAGGGTTCCCAGCATTTCAAGAAAACAAAATTCCCTGATTTTTCCCTGATGAAGTCTCAAAATTCCCTGATAATTATTTAAACCCATTTCCAGTTTTTGCATGTTTTGCTAGCTACACTAAAAATGGATGTTGTTTTGATATGCAACAAAATGTAACAGAGTCTGACTGACTACCGTGCTATCGACTTCGGGGTCAATCAAAATTCCCTAAACATCCTCCATTTAATCCTAATCAGGCCGGGCTTTTTTGGCTGTCCTATGGCCGGGGGGGGGGGGGGGGGGGGGGGGGGTGAATCAACCCCCCCCTGAGATCTCGGCCGCCAATCACGCGAGCGCCGCGATATTTCGCACAATGATAGTGTGCGATGTAATCTACAAGTTAGTATCGTTAATTTTCCTGAAATAATGTTATTTTATTTTATATTAATTAATTATGCTAATTTATGCATAATTCATACTTTTTGCTCCAATTTACTAAATTAAGCTCCTAGAATGCTAAAATTTAGTCTAAATATTCTTTGTAGCATTCCTAACAATTGTACTTGAAAAAAAAATTCGGTATCAAAATCATTTTCTTATGTATTTTATTGTTTTACGAATTTCTTATGTATTTCTTTGTTTTTCGACCTTTTGTTTTTCTTTGTTTTTTGGTCAAAATTGATTGCAGAATCTTTTTGAAGCATAATTATGGTAAAATAAATTGATTTTAGCCAGTGAAAGTGAAAATAATCATATGTTTATGAATTAAGTGAGAAAACTCTATTTGCATTGACTTTGTACACAAAATCACGTTTTTGAGCGGTTTTCGGTCTGACGGATATTTTTGAAAATCGTGCAGCGTTGTCACCATATGCCCGATTTTCGCGAAAACGGTTTCAAAAGATGTGCAAGACTTGAAAGTAAAAAGTCAATTAGCGGCGCGGTCAAAAAATTTCGCGCGGCGGTATGGTCGCGGAAAATGTCTAGGGGGGGTTGATTCAACCCCCCCCCCCGGCCTGATTAGGGTTAATGTGTCTAAACATCATCCATTTAATGTGTCTAAACATTATCCATTTAAGGTGGGTTATAGCTTTGGGAGATCTAAAAATAATGGTATTGTTTACTTTGTACTTAAGATGTAAAGCTAACTTTTTTAAAGGGTTCATTCCCCTTTGAACGATTTATTTTGTTTTAATCAACATTACCCACATTTAGATCAGAAGCAAAGGAGCAAAAGAGGAATACTACCAAAATAATTCAGAGCTATGAAAGTTTAAATGACTTCAGGGAATATGAAAAAAATAGTAAATCAGGAGTAAGTACTAAAAGACATACACCAGTTTGTCCACTTACATAATCTTAGCATGAGGACGGGTGCTCAATATTGGAGCTAAGGCCAGTTCACCTGTTAAAATTAAAGCAGTGAAATCATCTATGCATGATTGGGCAAATCACATGATGAGGTAAAAAGCAATATCCTCTTTTATGGAGTAATAAACTTATAGATTGTACATATTCCATTTCCATTATTCACTCTCATTCATTTTATCAAGTATGTATGTCCTCTATATGAATTATCATCAATAGCAATTTGTCTGACAGGTTTATTGGAACTATAATATGATCAATGCAAATTATGCAGTCTCTAGGTGCTTAAGGGTTAACAGATGCACAAGGTAACCATTATTACCGTCTACAGGAGGGATATCATCAGTGTAGACAGCCTCTCCTGAGCACTGCTCCCTGGCTGACATGTGAACTAGAGGGCGCCCTATAGGGTCAATATCAGGTTGATCCTCGGGAGGAGGCTGTAGGAACAATGAGAGATCACTAATTTTGGTCAAATAATAATTTCAAACAAGCTGCAAATGTACATTGTACTATGACTTATGTTGCAACGAAATATTATTTATAGACAAATTCGGTTTGGGTGCTGTTTTTTTAATGCAATTTAGCTAACTGGAGGGCTTCCAGTATGCATAACAAAGGAAAGTGTACATACACGCAGACATACGCGCACCTGGCTCAATGCAAAACACATTGGAAGCCCCCCAGCTATATTGTGGGCACGTAAAACGCTCACTTCCATGAAACGCAGCCTGAATTCATCCATAGATGAATAAGGATTAATGCAAAAAAAAATCAATGAAATAAACCATTATAAATTTTTTGTTTTTATTCAAATTACTACAAATGTACTATTATCAACTACAACATGAGCATCAAATGATTATCATGCATTGAAGCTCCACACCACCCATCTACTGGAAAGAAAAAAAAATCACCAGAATATGGACCACATTTAGATTGGCTATGGCAAAAAAAAAATTCTACATGTACATGTACTTCGTAGTCCTGGCCCAAACTTTGTATACTATTACTGTATAAACTTTGATTTTAGGGAACGTTTTATTCGTGCAAATTTCATGAGTCAATCGACACAAAAATCTCCACTCAAATAAATGTTATTCATAAAACTGAATACACTGCAAATATTGCAAAACTGAGCCCTCATGAATGTCCCCACAAGTCTAAAATCATTAAAAAAAATCTGTAGGCAAAAATATTTGGCTAACGTGGCTTAGTTACCTGGAAGACCTGAGCACTGGTGAAAGAACCATCAGAAAGACTGGTAAGAAGACTATCATCATTAAGAGGAACACCTAGGGCAGTACTCTCTTCAAGAATCTATTAAGTAAAGGAATAATTGGAGTAATCAGTTTTACAGATATGTAAAGTATAAAATTTTCAGTGCACTGAAAGTTTATACACATTTTTTTTATTGTATGGTAATACATAGTCAGAGGAAAATTTTACATAACACTCGCTCGAAGAGCCGGATGAGCTAAAAACTGAAGTGCCTTACCTTGGGCAAATAAGTGATATCATTATTCTTACATATTGGATATTCTATATTGCACACATACACGGCATGAAAAAATAACAGGATTTATAATTTTAGCAATAGTAGCGACGCTGCAATTTTGCAATAATCACCTCAGCATTTCCTGTCTCCTTGCATACGCTCACAAAGCTCCTGATGAAACATGTCGCCATCAGATAACCTTTGAACTCTGCACTGTTCAGGTCACTGTCCCTTCGATGCACTTTCTGGTTCATGTCACTGGAAATCGTATCCAGAACTTCTCGAAGAAACCCCTGATTTAGGGTCCTATAAAGGAGAAAGAAAAACTTCATGAAATATATTTAGGAGATGGACACTATAATGGACGATATCACAACATAATGAAACCTCGTTTCTAAAAAATGTCAAATGTCCAGGATAGCGAAAAAACATGGTGGCCAATACAATGTAAGGAATAGAAGAATTTGGGATGCGTGTCAAGGAAGTGAACCCTCTACGTGCCCGCTAATAGCTGGGGGGCTTCCAATGGGTTTTGCATTGAGCCAGATGCACATATGTCTGCGAGTATGTACATTTTCCTTTGTTATGCATACTGGAAGCCCCCCAGTTAGCATACATGTATTTGCATAAAAAAAACAGCACCCAAACCAAATTCGTCTATAGGATCGCCTTTCATTTGACACTCTGGTGGCTTCGTTTTGAGGGTAAAAGAGCTGAGATTTGGAGAGGATATCACTTGACTGTTTACCTGGTAATGAACATAAAAAAGTAGTTTTCACCAAAATTTGAGATACATGTTCAATCATGTTTTATCACCACACCAATGATATTAAGCATATAAGGTACCCATTTACACTTGGGTAGATAGAATGCCTTGCTTAAGGTCACAACCTTTACAAAAATGTACATCCCCAGTCAAGTGATACTGCTAGAATGTAGCACAAAATAAAATTCTTTGTTCAAAGATACCAATTACGTTTTCAATACATGGTTGTATAGAATGTAAATATTTAAGTAAAATTGTTGAGACATACATGTACACTGTATAATACATACATGTATACATATCATTTACGAGATCATACTGAATGCAGTATTATCTCGCTTGATTTCATAAAAGTGGCTCCTTATATACATGGAGGACTCAGGTCCGCCAGGCATTATGATCATTATTACAGATTACTACCCCTGGTCCTAGCTTGCTTAGTGGCCAAGTACATGTATGTATCATACCTATCAGTGAATCTGAAAGGTCCCAGAAAATTTTCTCCTCCAAACATTAAAGTAAGTCTGGTGATCTGGTTGCTATTGGCAGGATCCATCACAAAGAAGAAAGAACAGTTGAGGGTTGCGAGACAGTTTCTCCTTCTCTGACTTATCTTGTGTGCATAGCAGTATTCATGCTGACAAAACAAAGAGACAAGATTTATGAGACATTCATCCATCATCATCATTTGCCTTTCGGTTATTCACAGTAAATTGCCTTTTATCTTCATCCAATTATCTTTAACTAATTTATATGACTTTTATTCTTAATTTCTAGATATAAATGATTTCATTTAGTAAAAGGCCACAAGGCTCAGTATAAAACATAAAGCAATAGCCATAAATGTGTCTCGCCCCTTCTTTATTCCACAAGTTTAGTTGGAATCGGACTGATTTAGGTACATGTAGTTAATCAAGAATTTAGAAACTTCCAGGTGAAATTTATCCTTTGCCCTATCACCCCCAGCATGTACCCTTTGACCCCTGACAGTCTCCATAGTGCATTTCCACCCAAGATTGGCTAGAATAGGACAAGCAGTTCTTTGACATTTTAGAAACTTGGAAGGACCTAATGACCTTTGATCCCAAAATATGACCTTTGACCCCCCCCCACCCCAAATATGTGATAGTCTCTATAGGGCATCTTCAACCCAAGTTTGGTTGGAATCAGTCTGATAACAGCAGAGTAACGTGACATTTTACTACTTTGTTTGGATGAAATTAGACCTTTGACCGAAAGGATTATTGTAGTTTATTGTACCATCAACCGGACAACATAAGGATCGTCAAGTCTCCCACAAAGTTGATGGGCTTGACAAAAACTAAAATAGAAAATATGCTGTAAAACCTTACATACACCCTACCTTTGAAGTGTATGGTATGAAAACATGCTTGGCAAGTTCTGTTTCTTTGATGCAATTTCCCGGTGACTTCTTGAAAGTTTCATCCAAGACAACCTCCCTTTCACCTGTAATGCAAAAATTCATTTCACACAGAATTAAACAAATGTTCAAAGCTGCAAAGCTGAAAGATTTTGATTAAAAAATTATAGATGGGTAATAAGCAAACAAGTCAAGAAAATCAGTGCATTTGATATATATCTGTGTTTATATACGTGAAATAGATCAATCTATCCATTCATAAAGAACCATGAAAAAACATATTTATGGAATGTAAAGTTTACAAAATAGGGGATAGCAGCTCGCAGGCGACATCACAAAATCAAAAACTTTAAACTTGCATACAAACTGGGTTATTCTTAGATCTTTTTCAAACTCCACATATATTTTTCTTTCATTTTCTGCTTTTTTTTTTAACAAATAAAATTTGAGGGTGGATATCCCCTGTTAAGATTACATACTGTATTTTCTGTTATTTCTGCATGATTATTATTTTTTGGGGAAGCTAAACGGCCTTAAAGCATACACAAAGTCATGTATTCATGGGTTCTTAAATTTGAGCTGCATTTTTTAATTTGTAAGCTTGCATACAATTGAACTCATTCAATGCATGCATAAAAAGCATGCCAATACATGTATATTCACAGGTTTTTAAATTTGCACCTGCTGATCTTCGAGTAGAATCCGTAGACAATTCATGTACCGTGAATTTTCAACGAGTACAGTATAATGAACATACCATCTTCTCCTACCAAGGTTGCAGTAGCCCCACATACCATCATAAGTGGCACCAAATCTCCCCTCCTTGAGAAACTTGACACAGTACCTCCAAGGCTCTGGAGATTGGCATATATAGTTATTATTTAAAATAAATAAATTAAACCAAACTGGTCATGAAATACTTATAAACTCTATGAAATGTTAACTTATTTATTATTAGAAATTAACTAGGTTTTCTTTTTTATTGGACAAAAAATAAAAGCAACTTAAAAGACATGTATATAGTTATGTCTTGGATTAAATAAAAACACGATGACGTATTTCCAGATTTGGTCACCACAACAATGTTCCACAACAATGTTCAATAATAACATAACACTTTCAAGAAATCTAGTCATCCTTATAAATAAAATAAATTGATTAATATATTTATTAATAATAAATTAATGAAACTATTCTTGAAAATGATTTCAAGAAAGCTAGTCATCCTTATAACTCTGCTGAAATATTTCAATTAAAACTTACAGCCATATTCCTTATCTGTGGACTTGCATACTGTTTCACCAATTTAATGATAGCTGACATTATTCTTGTTTGATGTTCTGTGAAAATAAGAAAACAAATGTTATTTCAAATAATATCATTCTTATTTCATTACGTGGAACCCCTTCATATCAAAATCGAACATCAAAGTAAGTCAAATAAGACCACACACAAGAAATTTGCATTAACATGAGTTCTTGTTTTGTCTGTTGTTGGTCCCTTATTAACACTAAAGGGGCCATTTGCTTGAGCTCTAGACTATAGGCAGCCAATATGAAGCAAATATATCTCTGCTGCGAATGGTTTTAATGTATGAAGTGTAGAAAGGAAATGTCTCAATATCCTCTTTTTATGTTACGTTAACTCTGACTCCGGCCATAAGCTGCTCAAGGCTTTGTTTTTTTAATTAGATGTAGGGTTAGGCTTAGTATTAGATATAGCATTGAGTCCAAGGTTGAAGTTTAACATTTGTTTAGTTTTAGGAAATGATCCTGGAGTAAATGTCACCAGAGTATGTCATGTATGTCATACAATCACTTTAACACATGAAAAGATGTGTCATAAATACAGACTGATAAATAAACTAACCAAACAAAAGAAACTTCAATGCAAACATCTTGAAGATATGTGCACATCAGTACTGCCAACCTAAAATTGTATTTTTGTCTTTTTCATTTGGATAAGGGGTACCAAACTCATTAAATGTCAATAATTATTCAGATCATAAAAATGTCAATCCCCATCCACCTGTCGACCTGAAAACCTTTTATTATTCAATTATTTTCAATAGAAAACAAGGTAAATATGCCAAACATTTTGACAAGTGTGTCATCCCTGCACCAAAGGCATTCGTTCTGGTAAATGAGGGACATAGACAATTCATCGAACAATCAAATGTTTTCTATGAAGACAGGTGCGATGTAGTATGGCATGATGGTGATGTGCATTCATAGACATCTATAGATCTTAGTACCCCCTTAAGAAGCGAAAGAGGATAGAAAAAGTACGGAATACGATTTTTTGTTGGCAGGTCTGGCACATGTATCTTACATCCTGCTGTCCAGTTGATTCTTATTTCAATATTTTGCTCAATCAATGCTTACCAGGTAAAGTTTTTGTCAGGTTTTCCAGTTCCTGACTCAGTTGTGTCATTGTGACACCACAGCCTATAGTGATACCAATGTCAGAGGTCGTGACCTGGGTCAGTTCTTGAATCATTGGCCCTGGAGTGATGACCACTGGAAACGTTGCCCCCTCTCTTCTCAAGTTCCCTTTATTTCAAATAAAATAACCCAGAATAATCATACATTAATCAAACTTTATTATAGCCATCACGGAAAGCAATTTTCCGAATGATCTTTCAAACATGCCTTGGATAATTATTCATTTATTCATATGAATTCTCAAAGTAATAAAGGCATATATAGTTCACTTATGAGTCGTTCAATTTCTTTTTCTTTCACCAAGGCTTCTATCCACATTTTTTCACAAAGATTTGCTGAAATTCACTAAAATTCGCTAACGACTCGGGCAAAACATTAATTTTTCCCAAAATCTGTCATAAAAATTGGCAAATCTCCCTTAAAACTGTTTGAAATCAATTGCAAATGTTTGAGAGAAAAATAAATTTGCAAAAAAGATTTCAAAACGTTTTACAAATTTCTTTGCAAATATATTGTTTTGAAAGTTTTAATGAACTTTGAAAAATGCTGTGTTACCCCTTTCCCTCCTTGGTTAGAACAAACTTTAATTTGCTCACCTATAATAGTGTTGCCTACTATAAATGGAGCTGCTGGATACTTGTTCTTCAACTTAATGATCTCATCCAAGGAAGATGCAATGACCCATTTAGCTTGGACTTTCTCAAAGGTCAATGACCTTGTAAAAGTGTCTTGATCAAGCTGCATTTATTTTAAAAAATAATGACAAAAATGGAATTTCAACGATAATGTAGGCGTGATGATGTGCATACAAAAGCATCTTGATCCAGCTAAATTATTTAAGCATTTAAAATAAGATGATTATAAAAAGTAGCACACAGTATACTCTTTTGCAAGAGTTCTACTAATACAAGTTGCATTCCCAAGTTAACCACTTGTAAACACCTCTTCATGTTAATTCTGATAACTTGCGAAAATTTGCATAGCTCAAAGTAACTTGCCAAAGTATTTCAAGACTCTTAAATGTACATGTAGACTTTGCAATGGATCTACATACTGGCTCCACAGAATGCTAAATTTTACAGTTGTTGGGAGGAATCCATATGGGAGACCTCGCAAGACATGGGGGAAAACTATCAAAGAGGACAGAAAAGTGTCAAACATTACCAACATTGACCCAAATGACAGGACAGCATGGAGGAGAGCCATCAAGGAAATAAACTGTCCAACCCCACAAAGTGGGAAAAACGGACATTAAATGCGCTGATGACGACTACATGTACCTCAATGGCAGTTACAAATAACATGACGTCTGAGATTGTTTATTTTGTTGGCTTACCAGTAAATCCGGTGGGAATATTGGCTCTTGGGTTGGGTCAAATCCTTTGTATTTCTGCCCAGTCGATGTCGGGATCTGTCAATTACAAAACAAAAATCATTGTAACAAAAATACAACGAACAAACGAACAAAAAAAGTCAAAATTTGAGTAAAATAACTTGTTGGATCTAGCGTTCCTTGTGTGTGTGTGACAACGAAATTTATTTGTCGAGTCATGCATGAGTGAGCACACATTTAAGGTACATACTTGTCACTTTTCAAAACTTACTGTTTATGCAGTTTTCAGTAAATAGCTACTGTGTACGCTGAATATTTCACGTTGGTTTTATTTTCGCGAATTTCGCGACTTACTGAACGTGAACATTTTCACTTCCTTATAATTCCTGTACAAATTGAATACAAATACAATAAATTCAAGGAAATATACTCTCACGAATTCCCCATTTTAAAGCAAAATCGAGAAAAATTATGTACGCGAAAAATACAACGTATACAGTATATCAATGACCCTAAGAACTTCAATCACATTGGCCTGAATTCACAAAGTGGTTTGTTATATAATGACACCATCATTCATTTTGGATTAGGATAAATTCAGCATTCCCTAGATTCAATAGAGTGACAATGTGCATGAGTGTCTTGAGCACTGTTACCTAAAATCATGACTGAAACATGAACAACAGAGTTGTACAAACATACAGTACTGCTGGAAAGTTAATGTTACCTGTTGCACACTCCTGTGTAACAGGTCACATTTTCTTTCCAGCATAACGGTAGCCTCAAATATGAAAGGAAAAATATGGGCTGCTACTTGAGTTCAAAACATTGCATGCATTGTTTTCTACTCACCTCTGCCTCTGTTTTCTCTTTATTCTGAGCTTCTTGTTCCTTCCTTGCACAGTAGCAATTATCCTAAATTTCAAATGATAGAGTGGAATATGTTGGAGAAATGTGAATGCAATGTTACAGCAGAAATACAGCGTGTTCGGTAAATTGCCACTTGGTCTAAACCCAATTTGACTAATACTCATTTGGTTTCATCCCACATGGTCTCATTCCATTTAGTCTATAACCAGTTCGTCTAATTACCTTTTAGTCTAATTGCCACTTTGCCTATTCACCATTTCGTCTAATTCACATTTCATCAAATGTTCAGTTCATCGAATGTCCACTTGGTCTATTAACACATTGTCTATAACATTTAACTATTTGATGAATTGGCAATTCGTCCAAGTGGTCGTTAGCCCAAGTGAGCATTAGACCAAGTTAAACTTAGACCAATGGAAGTTAGACCAAAACGTTAGTAGACCAAATGGATTTAGCCCATGCGGTATTAGAAAAACAGAGAATTGAACCAACGGCTAGAAGACCAAGTGGATATAAACCATGTGTTCCCATTCATTGACCCCCTGACACCTAAGAATTTATAACCAAAAACCTACAATGTACTTCACAACCCGCTGCGATATAATTTTGAGGAAAAAAATAGTACATTATTGATATGAACCTTCAAACATGGAAAATCATACTGTCCAATGTTCTGAGTATTCCTATGATAACTAAAATAGAAATTCGTTCATTGTACCTATTGCAAACCCTATCAATTGTATACGAGCAAATTCATTCCTTATCAAAGTGACGTCACAGCAAATTTGCGATTGGCTGGGATTTGTCTTTTGCTCATATTAAGGCTTGCTAACTGTAGGTGCGAATTTAGGTTATTGTTCCTTCACATATTTCAAACGTCACGTAAGGTACAATGTAACTTTACATGTTTCAAATGTCACTTAAATGCAAAATTCAACTTGTTACAAAATTGTATTTCAGTCAATTGCAGTGCGAGGTTTACCTTACCTAAAACTGTCCCTAAGTATAATCAAAGTGTTAAGGGGAAGAGTGTCAGGAGGGTAAACAAATGGAAAGACCATTAAATCAGTCTACAATTTATGAATGATTTCTCAAGTTCAGATTTCTGAGATGAAAAGTAAGAATTAAAAAAATTCCCCCTTGTCCCTCTTCCTCCCCAACAATACTGTAGTGTAAATATTTGACTGACCCAAGATATAATCTTTGTCATGAAAGTTTATTTGGTTAATACTGTATTCGTGGAAATATTCGCAGTACATTAATCTTTGCGTATTTTGCGCAAAGAGCAGCAGGTGCGAATTTAAAAACCTGCAAATATATGGGCATGATTTCTTATGCATGTATTGAATGAGTTCAACTGCGAGCCTACGAACTGCAGGGTGAAGTTAAGAACCTGTGAACATCTTTGAGGCCGCTCAGTGCGAAAAATTGTTCCCGCGAAAATAACTGCAAATACAGTAACCTTGTAAATGTACATGTATGATTGACATACCCCACAAAATGTCTTGAACCCATCAAGGAGCTGTCTGTAGCCTGTACACCGACATAGATTGCCTTCTATTGCAGTTAGGATATCATCTATGGCTGGATCAGTAAAATAAAAGCTTGAAACATTAAAAAAAATCCCAACAAGAACTTACAATGATTATGCCATTCTCACAAACAGTCACTTATCGATTCTGCACTCTTCTATGTTTGTCCTGCGATTTTGGAGAAAATCTATACGTCTGGCGCAAGAATTGACAATTCATGCATTTTGGTAGAATCATTCACACATCAGACATCCAATTAAACACGAGTTATCCAGTATGGTAACCTAAAATAACATTTCAATTATAACAAGTGCCTAATGAATGGGAAACATATAATGTACATGTATTTGTAACTCGCTGGCTAAGAACCAGAAATAAGTTGCCAGAATTCATATTTTTTGTATGTTTTCTAAAACTAATGATACTTCTTTTCAATGATATCAAACAACTATATGTAGTTTTGTAAAGTATGACAAAACATATGACATGAATGTGTTACATACGAAAAGATTCCCTACCTGGTTTTGGGTTGTTACGTAGCAGGGTGTAAACTGACATAACCATGCCCGGGGTGCAGAATCCACATTGAGTGCCATGGTGTTCGGCAAGGCGCTCCTGTACATGTAGGTACATGTAAGAATTTGGCAAAGATTTTAATGATTATCACTCAGATTAGAAGGAACTCTAGCTATGAGAAATGTACATTTGGTTAAACATAATGGCCCAAATTCACAAAGGTGTCCTAAAGCTTAAGCTGGCTTAAATCTGTGGTTTAACTATGGGCAGCAAAATGTGACACAATCTGTCAACATTGTTATTTTCCTTACACTTTTACTGGGTTGTGGATTTGTACTTCAATGGATAGGAAAACCTTTGGACTTATCATTCTCAAGCACTTTTTAAGAATTTCAGTACCAAAAATTCTGATAAATTGAACATCTACTATTCTGGATTGTGTCACATGTTGCTACCCATAGTTAAACCACAGATTTAAGCTAGGCTTAACTTTAGGACACCTTTGTGAACATGGGCCAAAGATGTTTTCAGTATACAGTTCCACCTTGCTTATACGTCCATCATTTAACTACTTACTCTATCAACCGGTCATGGACTTTGGCCATATTCCCTTGTTATTCCTTTTTAAATTCATATAAATGTCCCACTTTTCTCCTGTTTTTCATATAATTTTCATCACCTCACACTCAGAATGACATTATGATCATATACGATCATCCACCCCATAAATCCTTCCCCTTCAAGGCTAATAAATCAGGGTCTTCCCACGAGGCTGAGGGTCCATGAGTACGAGTATTTTCCCACGAGGCCATGTATTTTTCTGACGAGTCTGATTCCCAAGAGTCCGAGTAGTTTTCCCACGAGGCCGAGCAGTATATTGCAAAATACAATACGAGAAAATTCAGATTCGTGGACCCTCGACCTTGTGGGAAAATACTTGAACTCGTGGACCCTCGGCTTCTTGGGCCCTCGGCCTCGTGGACCCTCCCCATTAAATCCTCTACCTGTAAATTGTAATACAAATGCCATGTAATGTCCCAGTACATAATGTACATGTATGCATTACTCTCACAACTGGCCATATCATTTTACCGAATGGGTCCTGGTCCTAACGTGGCCGGATAAGCGAGGTCGGAGTTTAACAAGATTTGGGCCATTCCACGGTCGGGAGGACAAACATTGTTTTCTTCTTTTTGCTTTATCTCAAATTCAGGTAATACTTTGGGCTTTAAACTTATCTGAAATTATTATTACATTGGGGGACACAAATTAAGTTGGATTTTACCTTCAAATTGTATGTCCTTGTAGGAGAATCAGAACTATACATAGTTTGAAGCATGTGGGACTACATGCAATTTTAAAAAGTTTTTTAGACTTTGACAGAGAACTATAATTCCTTTTGCAATTTTTCCAACTGGATAATCTGAAGAATATTAAGTCACACCTAAATTAATAATGAAATTCAATCTGAAGTCACAGAAAAGCTATGAAAATTCAAAATATATCTTGACGGACAAACTGTAACGCGAGTTACCGACATTAACGCTCCCTGTATTTTACCTGTTCATTTTTTCTTCACTTTGATGCAGTGGATAGGTTAGAAATATGCTAAGTTCAGTTTATGATAGGATTTTTTTTGCCAACATGGTATAGTTAAGGAACAATTCACCCTAATCTGCATCATGATTTTGACCATGTCCTTTTTGCATAACGCGAGTTACCGAAGTTTAACGACCTGAGAATCTGAACGAACTTGAAAAATATTTTTCTTTTTTAAATCCATTTGGTTAGTCTATGTCTCCTTTACATATGGTGCAAAAAGTAACTTGTAGATCCAAACAGTTTCAAAGATAGAGGACTTTAATCGTTAAAGGTACCGGTTATTTGTAACGCGAGTTACCGTGGAATGGCCCATTTCATTAAAGTGTAATGGGAGAGGACTGTATTTATTTTGGTCTTACCTGGACTGCATGTAGGCCAGACCTGACATTCCCCAGTCCTTCTACGGTGGTCACAGCTTTCCCATGCACCAGACAGATTGGGAACAAACATGCAGTTACTGCTAGATGG
Source organism: Paracentrotus lividus (assembly GCA_940671915.1). Taxonomy (NCBI): domain Eukaryota; kingdom Metazoa; phylum Echinodermata; class Echinoidea; order Camarodonta; family Echinidae; genus Paracentrotus; species Paracentrotus lividus. Next base: position 19,442,062 of record CALNVZ010003434.1, on the reverse strand, counting down.
CTGTAAGTACATTTCAATGCAAAAACGATCTAATTATAACTTGGGTACAGCTTCTTATTGACACTTGCATCCTATCATTACATTTATGATATTATTCAGTTTACAGGTGATCTGTAGTTATGATACTTGTAGATTGTATCTCGGTAGCATAATTTTGAACACAAAGGATACAGACAGGGTGCCCAAAACTTGAATGCCTTTATCCAAACCCTACCCTAATCTTAACCATAACACAATCCGTATCCATGACAATACCTGTACTCCAAATGAAGATGCCAAGATCGCATTTTAAGAAGTTTGGGCCAAATAAATATATTGTCTCCAATATTAAATAAATAGCCTTAATTGAAGTAGAAAATTTTATAAGGATGCGCAAAAAAATCTCATCTTGTACCGCCAACATTACCTGATTTTCTTTGTGCGAGGGTCAGCTGCTGATATCATCACAGTGCAGGCTCCACATCCTCCTTGACCACATCCAGCCTTAGTACCGGTCAAGCGTACTGGACATCTTTAGAGTTAAAGAAATCTTTTACTGGCAAGTAATGTTTTTAAAGAAATTTATGAAACTGGTATAGTGGGTCATTTCTACTGCTTAATTTTGAATACAAAAGTTAGTCTTGTTTTGTTCCTTATATTGACCATTTAAACTGGGATATTTTAATGACATCATCCCATTGTAATCTTTGAGAAAGGATACATTTGGTTCTGAGGTATGTCAGCAGATTCATCTCAGGGTCAACACTATCATCCTCCATCTATTATTCAAAATTTATGGGAGAAAAACAAAATTACAAAATTAAAATCAATCAACAAATGTTTACGACAAGATGTACAGACACAAAGACAGATTTTAAATTGTTCAGGAAGGACTCGTAAAAAGAGAAAGAGAGCGACATGAATGAAGAGATAAAGTACGTGATTGAGATCACAAGAAATGAGACAGAGAGGGAGAGATTTCTTTTCAACATCACAACAAATTTCAGGCACAAAAAGACCATTTTTACTTACCCTGACTCCATTGCAATAGAACACTAATGTGTCTGTCCAAGCCATGTTCGTCTGATCCCCTCAATCTAAAATCACAATGACGAATGAACCATTAAATTCTATGTCGGACAATGGTCCCCAATCTAAAATAAAAACATACCAAAAACTTTACCACATGCTCCACCATCAGATTCCCATTTCCCAGGATCAGATAGCATGTCCTTGTTGTTTTCAGTTTTTGCAGCAGTCGTTAAAAAATGCATGAATATGAGAAGACTAATTTGGGTGTGGACTCACAATAGACAAGAAGATCAATATTCATTCCAGGCTCTTGATAAAAACACCTTATTTTGGGTCTGGACTTCCCCTTTAAAATCTCAAGGTCTATACTTCGTAATGCCCTGTCTGAAGTGAATGTATACCCGGTTGTTGTATGTCCGGACGGGTTAATTGTTTGTCCGGTCAAGTCAGACGGCAATTTTAGGACCTTTGTGATCAATATTTCATTTATCGATTGAAAGTAATAACACTACAGACAATATAACAAAGCACAAATATTCACAAATATTTTTGCTATTTACTGCAAAAATTTTGAATAAATCCAGAGCATAAGATGATGTTTTTATCTGCTTAAGTGTCCGGACAACGAACCCCCCATCCTAGGTCACAAGTCTAGCCATCGCATCAGCTGCGCTGCCTTTATCAGCCCCGCCACCGCCCCGATGGCCGAGCGATCGGTTACCCCTGCCCATCCATGCAGCGGTATTCCGGATCCGAGTCATCATGGTCATGCAAACTAAACAAAGTTAAGTTGGAATCTACCGTGTCAAGCCAATCGCCATATCACCTCACTCATATAAATATCTCCAGGATAACCTCAATATTTCCTTAAAAGTATTTAATACTTGCCTCATCCGTAAGTTCACTTAAATTAAATGACAGACATCTGATTTAGCGACAGCCAAGGTTTCCGCCATGCCAAATTCGGGGAAATTCCCAGATACGGTATATTGAATGCCCAGGGGCGCTAGCGCGAGGCGCAAGCGGTGCGCTTTGGTAGAGATGACCATCCCCCACCATACCACCCTACCATCTACCACGCCCATCTCCTCTTCATACCATATCTGAATTACAATCAGACTTATATTCGCGTACATGAAACAGTTACACATTCCATTTCTGGAAAACTATCACTGACCCAAATAAAAATGTGCCAGTTTAAGAGTAAAGTAATTTATAAATCAACCAACCAAGCAAATCGAACAATGAATTAATCAACAAGCTAAATATATTCATCTATTAATATATCATCCATCATTAACTCAACAAGCTTATCCATTATACATTCAATCAATCCACAATCAAGCTTATATCAGTCAATACATATACATCCATCAAACATAATCAATAAACTAACCAATCAACCAATCAGTCAAATAATCTATCAATCAATTAATCAATTAACAAATCAGTCAATCAATCAATTCATCAGATCAACCAATCAGTCAATTAATCAGACCAACCAATCAATCAATCAATCAATCAACAAAATCAACCAATCAGTCAATTAAACAATCAGTCACTCACTCACTCACTCATTCAATCAATCAGTCAAACAATCAGTCAATTCAATCAGTCAAACAATCAGTCACACAATCAGTCAAGCAATCAGTCAATTCAATCAGTCAATTCAATCAGTCAATTCAATCAGTCAAACAATCAGTCAAACAATCAGTCAAGCAATCAGTCAATCAATCAGTCAAACAATCAGTCAAACAATCAGTCAATCAATCAGTCAAACAATCAGTCAAACAATCAGTCAAGCAATCAGTCAATTCAATCAGTCAATTCAATCAGTCAATCAATCAGTCAAACAATCAGTCAAACAATCATTCAATTAATCAACGAACCAACTAAAGAATCCACCAATCAATCAACCCATTTATCAACATCTTCCCTACAAATATAATAAAATAAATCAGTTTTTAAAAAATCAATCATAAGATGTGCAAACTTTTTTTTATTTACATAATATATACCTGCATATGTAACAAAACAGCTATAGAAAAAAAATTAAATATGAGATATTTTTTCTCTTGTTTCTCTTGAAATGCTGATGTGTCATCAATATTATATCAGAGATGTTGCAATGATATTGTCAATCGCTTTAATTAATACAGGAAACATTTTAATTCATACACTTCTTCAAATAAGAACATCAAAGTTATGACTAACAAAAAACCTGACAGCAATTTTAGAAAATGTTTTTTGACCTGGTAGTAATACATAATAGTGTAGTGGCACTTCCCTGTTTGCATAACATAATTATTGTTTACAATAAGCAATTTGATATGACCCCATTAGATTTTAAAGAGGGTTTGGGTTTTTATGTTGTTGATGTTAGCAAAAAAAGGAAAAAGAAGCTGGTTGTTTAACATACTCTAATCTACTTCCATAAACTAGCTATTATGTCAAATTTACTGTACACAAAAATGTATGTTTATGTACATACATATATTTACAACAATAAACAATAATTTTTTTTAACACCAACAGTGAATGACATATATTTGACATTATGAAACACAATATACACAAGAAGAAGATAAAGTTTACATGAGTCCAAACTCTGAACAAGTTCATTTCAGGTAAGCAAACAAAAATTGCAATATACTACAAGATTTTCATGAATGTTCTACAGTATTTAATACTGGTATGCATACAGCGTGTATCAAAATAAAGTAAATCCCGTTCTGGAAGGGCTTTGACAGAAGTTAATACTGGCATGACACAGTGTGTATCAAAATAAAGTAAATAAAGTTCTAGAAGGGCTGTATACCAAGCTCATTCATTCTGGCAATTCATATGTACCATGTTAAAGAGGACCTCCTCACATTTTAATGATGATAATATTCTGGATTTATATAGCACATAATTATATAGATATACTATTTCTCTAAGAGCTTTACAGACATATTATTACCCCGTTTATTGGATTGCTAGCATATTTCTGCAATGATATCTTTCTTGTATCACACAATTATAACGTAAACTGCAAATGAAGGTGAGACGTCACTTTGTGGAAATCTGTAATTATTGAATTTACAGATTTTGTTTTCTGGGGTAAAGTTAGATGGTAGATGTTTCACCAATAGGACCTCTTTGACCATGGCAGCCCATTCATATCTGTGGTGTCACCATACATCTTGTTATACTGAGCACATGTGTATACAGACACATGTACATATTACATGTATATACATGTCGTATCAGGACATCTCCCCCGGAGGACAACTCCCCCGGGGACAATTTCCGGAGGACAGCTCCCCCGGAGGACATAGGGTTAGGGTTAGGGTTAGGGTTAGGGTTAGGGTTAGGGTTAGGGTTGTCCTCCGGGGGAGTTGTCCTCCGGGGGAGCTGTCCTCCGGGAATTGTCCCCGGGGGAGTTGTCCTCCGGGGGAGATGTCCTAGAACCATATACATGTATATGACCGGACATGATAGCTCACTTGGTTAGAGCGCCAGTAAAAAGGTACATGTAGCCTTTCTTGCTTCATGAACGGGAGGTCGTGAATTTGATTCCGGGCCAAGTAATACCTAAAGCTTCCTTTTAACAAGGAGCTTGGGGGTAATAATAACATATCATATTATGCAGGGCCTGCTGGGAGAACAGTTGTTAAGAACTGAAGCGGCTACCCTGGGTAAATAAAACAATATTATGATTATTATTACATTTATGTTTGAAATTAGGATTTGAACACTCTCCTTGTGACAATATCTCATTGTATTGAAATGTGCTCATTATAATGGGAGTATTAAACTGTATTCTTTATTTCCATGAGTACACATCAGAGCTGTTGCTGCATGTACATATAGTCTTTTGACATTCTTTTCCGTGCAAAATTATTCCATGGTTGTTATTTAATTGGGGGTCTTTTGCCACTTTGTATAAGAACAGGAGTTAAATCCTTTCATTTATTAAATATTATGAACAACACTTGGAAATACAAATTTGTAAATTTCATCAAATATTTACCATAAATACTGATATGTAGAGCACCTTCAAAGTATTTGTGCCGTATCAGGACATCTCCCCCGGAGGACAACTCCCCCGGGGACAATTTCCGGAGGATAGCTCCCCCGGAGGACATAGGGTTAGGGTTAGGGTTAGGGTTGTCCTCCGGGGGAGTTGTCCTCCGGGGGAGCTGTCCTCCGGGAATTGTCCCCGGGGGAGTTGTCCTCCGGGGGAGATGTCCTAGAACCTATTTGTGCATATATACATGTACATGAAGACATAGATACACTTTTATAAATCATACATCCAATTCATAATCGGAAACAACATTGTCAAGACTTCTTAACACATATATAATAATAGATTTAACTAAAATGAAACTAATTTTTTTTCTGCTAATTAAATAATATGTACAAACAAACAAGAAACAAATGCATTCTCCCAACAATGGCCTGTATTCTCAAAAGCCGCCTAAATTTAGGTCTAGCTTAAATCTGTAGTTTAAACTATGGCTTGCTAAAAGGGACTCAATCCCCAAAAGTAGATGTTCAATTCATCATAATTTTTGGTAGTGAAGCTTTTAAAAGCTGCTTGGAAATGATAAGTAAAAATGTTTCCCTTACAATTAGAACACGATTCCTGAATTCAGTGAAGGTGTTAGGAAAAAAAAAAAATGCAACATAGACAGATTTATTCCCTTTTAGCAAGCCATAGTTAAACCACATATTTAAGCTCGGCTTTAAGTTAGACGGCTTTTGAGAATATGGGCCAATAGGGTTAACCTGTCTTAGCTGAATTGTTTAACATATTAAGTCAAATTCAAAGTGGTTTTAACTTAACAATACAATAACAAACAGACAGTGCTGTATACGCCATATATTTCGTAAATCTACTGTACCGGTATTTGCATTTACTTCAGGAAGTGAAAACTTTCGTGTTCAGTAAGTCGTGAAATTCGCGAAAATAAAACCACCGCAAAATATTCAGCGTATACAGTAGATGGAAGTGATATATTAATTTGTTTTACTTATTCATCGTTAATGTTATTTGCCTCATCACAACAAACATGTCGTTGGGTAGCATGTGCCATGAGTAATGTCTATATAAGGCACACAATTTGAGGCAAATCTGCCTCTGAGCTCCAGTTAGGTCACCTCGATGGCTTCTTTGAAATCCAACAATCAGGAACAGCATGCTATTGCAGGATATGTTCTACTGGGTACTGAACATCTCATGGATCATTTTCAGGTTAGGATCCACTTGGCAGACTGTACTTGGCACCTTATCCATTATCTAATATCAGGCAAGAAGAGACAAATCGATATGAAATAATCAAAATTAAACAGAATTTGAGTTCTTAACTTCATTCAGATCTGGCATATATTTGAAGTAATAAGCTTTAAAAATGTTTATATAATCGCAATCACTGTTAACCCTAAAAGGCCTGTTTTTTTTTGGTCATCTTATGACTGGGGGGGGGGGGGGGGGGGGCTGATTCCGCCCCCCCCCCCGAGATCTCGGCTGTCGACTGCGTGATCGCGACGAAAATCGCCACGCGCGTCACCTAGGACGTAATCTCCAAAATTGCATCGTCATATATTCCGAAAATTTTTTGGTATTAATTAATTATGCTAATTTATGCATAAATTTACACATTGCTCTAATTCATTAAATAATGCTTCAAAGTTGCTAATTTTTTATTTATAAACTCTTTGTGAGATTCTGATGAAATGGATTTTAAAAAAAATTCTGTATAAAATGTCATTTCTTATGTATTTCATTGTTTTTTTTAATTTCTTATGTATTTCTCTGTTTTTCCACTTTTTGTTTTCTATTGTTTTTTCAATAGGAATTGTCGGCGACATTATCACGACCACAAAGAACCAAAAACTAATTAATTTGAAGCAGTAAAAGCAAAAATATTCATACATTTATGAATAAATACATTTGTATTGGATTTGTACACGAAATCACGTTTTGAGCAATTTTCGGTCTGACGAGCATGCACAAAATGTTGCATAACTTTAGAACCGCATACCCGGGCGTCGCAAATTTGGTCTTAAAAGTTGCGCAAGACTTGAAAGATAAAAGTCATGAAACCGCGTGTCGACAGCTTTATGCGTTACCAAGATCTTTCGCGAAACGTCGAGGGGGGCGGAATCCACAATTTTTAGGGTTAAAAGGCACAGTAACTGTTAAATACTGGTTGACACCATCTACATGTATGTCTTCTCCCATGATACAAGTGTTGTGTACAGGTTATTGGGATAAGATGTGGATTGGGGCCCTTTACATGTAATTCTAAAAGCAATAATTGCTTTAGATTAAAGTTTGATACGGGAAAAAAAAGAGTGGTACTCATGTGTCAAATTATTGTATATCAATTTATTTCCTCTTGAATTCTCTTTCATTTAGATTAACTCTAACACGACGAACGACAGATGACATAAACAGAAATAAAATATCTACTCCCTTCCTACCTTTCTGCAGTGCTCAAAGAGTTGATCAAGTCTTCGGATCTCAGCTTCAGCCTTCCTCCAATTGCCTTCCAAAACTTTCATCTAGAGGAAGGAATAAAAATATTTTTAGCTTGACATAAATGATTTGAAACCTTCGGTTTGATAATCAACCTGAAATGAATCAAATATCTCCTCAAAAAACTGTAAGCATAATGTTGACTTTTTATTGTTGGGCAATAAAAAAAACGTATGTCTGCAATTCTTTTGTCATTTGATATGCAGAAAAGGACACTCACACTATAGAAACGAAATTTTTGACAGACACTTTTATTTCTCACAATATACTCGTGTTTGTTATAAAACAAATAATAACTTGTTTTCAGTTTGGGGGAGTCACAGACTCAAGAATAGCTCCATAATGCAAATATATCATAATGGTTTCGATTGTATTTATAAATATAATTTATTCATAAATAGATAATAATCAAAACATCATTGATAGTATCTATACCTGTTTTCCAGCCTTGCTTTGGAATAGCTCATAGTCCTCCTGCCTCTTGAAGAACTTCATCCGAGTCTTGTCCAGCTAAAAGTATGGCATAATGCGAGAGAGAACAAAAATATGAATAAATCATACAACAATCATACATAGGACTTTTATGCATTCTGCTAAAAAATGATCAACATTTCAGAGGGCTCAGCTTTTTATTAGTTGGGATCTCCATTATCATTACCAAGACTCTAGATAAGATGCAATTATCAGTTACTAAATAAGTTTGACCGCAGCTGGGATAAATGTGGCAAAGGTTGCTAGTGATACAGTCAAGACGTATAGAGACAACACATGTCCCTTGTAATTCATGATACTGTGAATGCTTATAGTTTAACTTACAGATGAATATACCCACACCAAATATGTTTACGTTCCATAGATGATTCTGAATGAAATTTGGAGAAAATTTATGCCCCATAAACAACTCGGGATGAAATTTTGAGAAAATTTGAGTCAAGTTCAGACCCTATAGGTCTTGTAGATATTGGTCTCAATGATTTATTTCACCAGTTAAATCACCGCATTCTTCAATAAATATTTAACTTCGCATTTTACTCTCACGGTGGGGGTAACTGATTGCAATTTGCTCCTATGTCTGTATTCTATAAATGTTGTTTTAAAGACCAGATAGCTTGATTAAAAATATTCTTATGCACACAGCCATCATAGTTATGTTTTGGTGATCTTATGGCTGACTCATTCCATCTGAATTAAAACACAGTGTTAAAATTTAGTTGGGGTGGGTCGGCCATGGGATTGGTTATTTTGCTACATCTATAATCATTAAAATGAACTGATTGGTACAATATAAACATCAGTTTTTCGAAGGTTCATGAACACATTTCTTGATGGTTTCATTGATGCCACCATCATCTTTAAATTGGTAACATTTCAAATATTACACTCAAATTCCATAATTCTATACTTGAAAAACTGATTAGTTTATCATATTTGAATAACAATCTCACCTTATTTTTTAAATTTTGTTTTTAAAATAATTTTAAGTTATGAATGTTATAATTGTCATATCACATAAATTGCAACACTGGATTCACCTGGCTGGGATATAGGTTAGGGCGGTCCGCGGACTATAGTTATTTAGTTAACTTTGCTCAATGCCTGGCAGCCTAGCCAGGTGATTCCAGTGTCTTTATATTTTTGTGTTCTTTATATCGATGTTTTTTATATGCAATCAATTTTATTTATATTGTATGTCATCTTTCTGCCGAATAAAATAATAATAATAATAATAATATAGAAGTAGTCCACTATCTCGCCTGCACAAAATATCGCACAGATCTGACGCATATTGTGGGCATGTAATTAATCCATCTTGACTTTATTACGACAAACACACTGTTGACAAGCCATCGAGAGATCAATATCAACAATATGGTACCCATGTCCTTTACCTGAGTTTGAGCATGGAGGGTGTAGATTAGATGAAAAAGAGAATAAATTGACTTCCCTCACCTCCTTTTTCAGATGAAGGTTTTCTTTCAGCAGCTTGCCCATGCTCTCTCCTTCCCCAGCAGCAGACGCTGATGACGATGATGATGCTGCTTGTCTCGGTTGAGAGGCCAAAGCCTCAAACTGACCCATCACCATCTCCTTCTCCCTCGTAACAAGCTGTAGGGATGATGACAGACGCGCAACCTCCTCCTCGAGACCCTAAAATGTGATGAAAAATTGCTGAACTATAATTTATTTTTTTTAATAATAATTTTTTGGTTATTTTATATCACTTTAAAAACTTTTTCTAATTTGAAGATGAGGACAATGATGCAGCTTTTGTTCAAGCTTCAAACTGACCCATCATCATCTCTTTCTCCATAGTAAAAAGCTGTAGGGATGAAATTCATCCAACTGCCATGATTTAAGTGACAAAATATATCCATGTCCATGTTTAATCCACTTTAATCACATTTTGATCCATCAATATGAATTTGTTTGGAGGTGGGGGGGGGGTCCTAATTACAAGTAATACTCTTCGATAACTACACCACTCTTGCCCTATTACATTCTACTGTTCATATCAAAATTATCTAGATCAAGGTAACAAGAAGTAAATGAAATTTCGGTAATCCTTTTCCAACTTTTGGAAGGCAGCCTTTTGTTAACATCTACTTCACTTCACTCTTTGACATCAAAAAGTTCGCTGAGGCCAAATGTATATTGATAAAAGTCTTTAGCACTATAGGATTTCTTCACAAAATTGCAGAGAACACAATTTCAGTTTAGAATATTTCACGAATATTACCTCAATCTTTGATTTCTGGTCTGAGAATCGAGCCAGGTTGGTGGCCATGCTCTCTATCCTCTGCTGGGCATAGTCTAGGGCCTGCAGCTGTTCACAAGACTGGTTCTGGCTAGCGGCCAAGTTTTGCTGGAGCTGTTGACGGTGAGTAAGAGATTCCTCCAGCTGATCCCGCAGGTGACGAACCTGATTCTCAGAGCGTTGCTGCATCCTCTTCGACCCTTGCTCCTTCTCTTGAAGCTCCTGTTGGAGTCTACCTACTTCTTCTCTCAGCTTCTCCTCGTTCTCCATGAAAATGGTGACCATCTTCCCAAAGGATGCCTTCAAATTCAGGACTTGATTAGCAAGCGGTTCCAGGGTCTTCTTGTCTCCAACATCCTCCTGTGGCCTTTCTTGATCCTGAGTATTCTGTTTGACCGCTTGGAAGGCGCTCGAGCCAGACTGCCCGATGGTCAACCTTCTGTCACCATCAACTAGCTGTTGTTTCTGCTGTTCTGAAGACACTGACTTGGCTCCATCTACTGTGTTGGATGCTTTTCCAGGAGTTTCAAGGTGGTCAACCGCTCTGAGCACAGACACCACCAGGGAGCCTGGTTTAGTAGAGGCTGCAGAAGACCTGCCATGTTTGGCACGATGGCTGGGTCCATGGCCTCGTCGTTCTGTGATGAAACCTCTAGTTGAAGCTTCTTCAACCTATTTTTGATGATAAAATAATAAGGCTCTCAATCAATATCATTTGAGAAATTTGTTCCTGCCATTCTCATCTTGGTCAAGTGTAACAACAGCAGTTTAATTTCTTGTTAAATGATACAAGTAAAATGGAAAATTTACAGGTGTGCCCGGATGAGTAAGGTATAAACTGAACATAAATTCTCGCCTTGATGTCATTGCAAATACATTGTATATCATTATTTTAACTCATCAGCAAGGAACTTTGACATCACAAAAAATGTTATTTGTCAGGATATCTAAACTACAATATGTTATCCTTTCACAAAAATTGTTATTTTGATTAATTTTCATTTTTCGTATGTACTTTCCATAAGGACATCATACATGTACAACAGATGATGGCCATACAGCTTGAAGAGTGAGGTCAGCCATACTTTATTCTATATTGACCATAAGTTAAGAAGGTAAGGTTAAATGATCGGAGAAACAATACACTGAAAATGCTTTCATCAGTTCCTTTCATAGGTACAGCACCTTATCAGAAACCATTATTGCTATTTCCCTATCATTCGTCTTACCTTTTCAACAGACTGATCAGGAATTTTGGCCACAGCCGACAAGATGCTTTGACTAAGTTCAGCTAGAGCTGCAGAGGCATCACTGATCTCTGATCCTTGGTTAAAAAGCATCCAGTGTGCCTGTGCCTTGGTGTGATCCAACTCACTCTGTAACGACTCCAACTGCTCACTGGTAAAGGGATATAGAGAAAGGAGAGGTATTATTGATACTCATGGTTAACTTTACTACATCATTTTGGCCGAAATCTGATCTCTGATCCTTGGTTAAAGAGCATCCAGTGTGTCTGGGCCTTTGTGTGGTCCAACTCACTCTGTAACAACTCCAACTGCTCACTGGTAAAGGGAAATAGAGAAAGAAGAGTAATATTGATTGTAAATCCAGTGGTCTAACTCAATCTGTAACAAGACCAATTGTTCACTGTTAGATTTGAACAACAAATTAAACAGGCAGGTTTATGGTCATCTGGGTTTAATACTTTTAGAAAAAGAATAATAACCACCTTTAGTCGTAAGGACTTTTGTAATACTCAGATGGAATAGACAGTCATTAATTAAATCTCTTGGGTCCGTATTCTGTCATTGAGTACAAACTCCATACCAGAATGATGTAAAATGTACTTCAGTTAGCATGCATTCTCTATGGACAGTCATTGACATAGACTTGAGCTTCACCAACTCTCCACAAAGAATGGATGCTAATGCTCCTGTCACACAGACACTTACGTTTAGTTATGTTTTTGTTGTTTTACCCTTATTTCATCTCCTATTCTATCATTTCTTATGTAACCCTTTGTCTTATTGGATGAAAGAACTTACATGTATCAATATTTCCACTGCTGACTATGACGGGAAGGCATCTGTGGGGATCCCACAAAAAAAAATTAGGATGCAACGCGGAAGTAACTCAGCATAAGTGTCTGTGTGACTGTAGCATAACAGAAATACAAAATTTGTACCATATTTTCGATACAAAGTTTGTACTCAAACTGTACCTGAGAGAAGACATGGACTCCTGGAGCTGTCTCCTGATCAGCTCTGCTTCACCCAAGGAGGCCTTGCTTCTGGACAGCTCCATGGTAGTGATGCGGAGCTCATTCTCCACCTCCACTGCAGACTCCTCCAAAGCTGTCCTCTCCTCCTCCAAGAACTGTTTGTTCTCCTGGAACTGCTTCTCCAGAGTCTTTAGGTCAAAGATGGATTGTGTGAAAAAAAAATTAAAATTTTTTTTAAAAAATGCTCAAAATTTTATTGTCTAAAATTAAGGTGAAACGTAAATTCTCTTTGCCCAATTGATCACGGGGGAAGCAGCCACTGAGTAGCGGCAGAACGACGTTGCTCTAGATCCCTTTCTTGTTGAACACCAAACAGGGTAGCAGCAACTCCAATCTTTTAATGTCTTTTGGTATGACGCGGCCAGGGTTCGAACCCACGACCTCCCGAATATGAGGCAGACGCTCTATTCACTGAGCCAACATATCGATTGTAAATAAAATGAAAATGGGAATAGTTTATAACAACCAATGATACTATAAACATTCAAGCATACAATGGCCGGTATTCTGGAAGGGTGACCAAAGTTATTAGGCCTACTAAAGTTAGAAGGTTTACTGACTTTATTTACTCTTCGAGAATACCAGCCAATGATAACTACAATCACTGATATCTACATCACTCCTACAACTAATCAATTAAATCAAGCTGGATTGTAAAACAAAGGGGGAAAAAGTATTCTAGCTACCTTTATATATATAATACATAACAAGGAAACAAATATGTAAGCTGATAATAACTATAAAAACTTCTGATACAGGAATGTTAAATCCTATTCATACTTTTTTTTACTACTTTAATAATTCATTGAAAATCTGTGCACAAAGACCACTAAGGGGAGAGGAGCAAACTGATCTTCATTGGCAAGTGACTTTTATACATGTACATCTTTTGATTTCCAATAAACAGCTTTAAAGGTAAAGGACCCAATAAAAGGCAGGTTCGAAGGTGATAAAAGTCTTTTGCCATGACTTAATAGATACCTTTAGCTTTGATCTAGTAAGTATCAAGTCTGTTTCAGCATTCTTGCAGGTCTCAAGTTCATGTTCTAGCTCAAATATCCTGGTGCCTTGTACCTCTCTGGTCTTTTTGGTGTCTTCTAGTTGTGCTTCCGCGGAGTAGAGCTTGGCCTTAGTGGACTCCAGATCGACTCCGAGGGAAAGCTTCTCGGTTGAAACACTGCCAAGCAAAATGGAAAAGATATCTAACTATATTTTGCTCTGTTATTATAAAAATACCCTTTTTTCATGGATGCCAGTTGGTTTACCAATTAAGCCTGAAGAAGGTATATGTTGAGGACCCTATGTCTTGTACAATACAAAGAATGGAATAAATGTAATAAAGTGTCCCACACATATTGTGACATCACTTTGCCATTAATCCTGAGAGATTCGTCGACTAAATGAGTTCAACACTATGCATTAATCAGCGTGTTTCTTCTTCAAACCGATTACATGCCTCATTGAAATACTATAGTTTCTCTGGGATCACATTTCTAAATCTACTAATTAATCAGTATTCTTCCTTGCCCATGAGATTCATCATTTAGTTAAACAGTTCTTTTTTTCAATTCTCACATGCGGTGCATGCTATGTAGATGTCAACCCAGTAGACCTCTCATAACAGTGAATGTTGGTGGTGCTTGTATTATGAAACGCATGAACTGAATATACAGATACACATTATATCATAACAATCACTAAAAGAATCAGATAGACAAAGCTAAACAGATTCAGACACATGAGGTGACAACCCCCTCCCCCCCCCCCCCCCCACCTTGTTGATACAAGTTGTTTCTGTTTCTGTTTTCTACATACCTCTGACATTGCTTATGCAGTTGATCAACGGTATCTTGTAGGCTCTTCTGCATCTGCTCGAACTCCCTCTGAAGTGCCTTGTGCTGCTCCACCTGCACCAAGATGGCTGCCTCCTGGTTCTGCTGCTCCAAGAAGTGAGCAACCTCCCTCTCTTCAAGCTGGGTACATTTGCTAGATAGTTCTTGAAGCTCTTTTTCTTTTTCAGCCATATCTGGAGACGAGAAAATGAAATGGGTAAACAATATATCGTAGGTGGGGTGATTAAACCGTGTACCTCAAATTTTTGTGAAATTAATTTTTTGTGTTTTAACTCCAGGTAATCAGTCAAGTGAATACCTGTCCCAATCCCAGCACTCTTATCCCAAATATGAAGCCACAAAAGCGTGTCACAGAAAAGGCGATCCTATATAGTGCATCGGCCGCCTTGTTTTCTTACTCTCATGAAAAATTGGTAATGGTATTTTTGAAATACAAGATTTTGTCACCCCATCAACAATATGCAGTTCATGCTACAGGCCATGTATGCTATCTCAATTCATCGGTACAATTTCAAATGTCAGTTTAAAAGCAATGGGGAGCAAGTAGTCTTTTGAAAAAATATATGTACATGTAAGTACTGCGCTAAATATAATTCAATACATGTACTATTGTGCATAAATTGACAATAACTTCTCCCTCAAAAAATCATTCTTATCTTTTAAAAAGAAAAAGCTTTCAGTGCACACACATCTTTTTCTTTTATTCTATGCCATTATTGATGAACGTTGTAATTCATGACCATGTTCAACAATATGTCCAATGATCATTACTTGGCGACACAACATTTACTCCTGGGATAACTGCTTTATTTCGTCAAAGATACATGGTTAAGGTTGGGGTTGCTGTAGGGTTTTATGTTAGGTTTAGGGTAAGGAATAGTGTTAAATCCCAGGTTGAAGTTAGTCATTTGATTAGTGTATGGAATTTATAGCAAAGCAGTTGTCGCCAGAGCAAATGTAATGGAACCAATTATTTGATAAGTTTCATTACAAATCATATCCTCACCAGCTTCTTGAGCTTCAATAGTTCCTTGCAGATGTTTGATCCTGGTGGTAGCCTCTGTCAAGTCCTTCTCCATCTCACTCCTCCTCTCCTCCGCCTCTTTCTTGTTCCTCATCATCTCCTCCATCTTCTGATCATTCTCCAGCATCCTCCTCTCTCCATCTTCCATCTGCTGTCTCCAAGAAGTCCTCTCTACCTCCAGACTTGCCCTACCCTCTTCCAATGTCTTCATCTATGATATTTTACAACCAAAAGTGAACAACTCATCAATCATTTGAACATAGAGAATATCTAACTCTACAGTTATTTTAATGGCAATACATGGTGGGATTGAATTTCAGTACAACCAGCTGATTGCAGCATCCACTGCCTGTGTTATACAAGAACAATTGAACTTTCATGTGATTTAATCCATTTTCAATGTTGTAAAGTTAGTACATTTTCTGTTACTTCACTATTGATGAATCTCCTTGCATTTTTCTCCTACATGTATACCTACCTGTAACGTGACTTTGTCCCGATGCTGAAGTGTTATCTGGAATAACGATGTCACGTCATCTAAGGTCTTCTGTGCAACCCCAAATTGATTCTAAAATGCAATGATAACAGGGTGGTGTTTCCCCAAGTCATTCATAAGTTACAAACAACCTTACGAATAACTGGTGATCAGTTCTCAATGCTTGAGAATGTGATTATTACAGCACACAGGGACATGTTCCAGTCGTTTGTAAAGTCGTTTGTAATTTTATGAATGACTTGGTGAAACACCACCCAGAAATATGAAGATAAAAAATTCAGAAGTTATGGTTCTCAAAATATGACACAATTCCAAACATTATTATGTATCATTGGATTATAATAGAATACTTGCACAGTAATGAATTTTTTACAAACCCATGAGTAAATTGCAAATTTGACTAAAATAGATTTCCACAATTACAGTTTTTACTTTGCATTGCATGAGAGGGCATAATTCTAGTACAGTCAGCTGATTGGAGTGTGCAGTCACATTATTGGAGCTATAAGAACTTCTATTTAAATTTAACTGTTTTATCTAAAGGATTTTTTTTGTTTATAAATTGTGGAACATTGGCAATCATCAAATTTTAAACGAGCATTCACAACATGATAGAAAAGTGGTGGATTATGATGCAGTAAGTGTAATGGAATGCTGTCTGATCATGCATTGCGAAGTAAAAAATGTTAATGAGAGTATTATCCATTTATCTGGAAGGAGTTCTATGTTCATGGATTACTAACGTACCTAATGTACCTCTATCAAATGGTACATTATATTCTGTAGCTGTATGAATGCATCTAGCTGTATCTCTAGTTCACTCACTCTCTTTTGACTCCTCAAGTAATGTCTCCCCCCCCCCTTCCCATCACATTTGAGACAGTTTCTTCAACAATTCAATCTCATGACCACAAAATTAAGTTAGCTTTAAGAATGTCTAACCTGTACTTGAATGGCTCTGTCCATGGTATCTTGTAGCTGTATGAATGCATCAAGTTGTGTTTCTAGCTCAGTCACTCTCTTCTGACTCCTCAAGTAGTGTCGTTCATAATCTTCCTTCTTGTATTCGGCTTCTAACTCAGAGATCTGGATGAAACAACATACGGTAGATAATACATAACTTTTACGTTTTAAACAAATGGTATAAGGATTCAACAATAAGAGTAATCAAGAGAGAGAGAGAGAGAGAGAGAGAAAGACAGAGAAAGAGAAAAGACACATTAAGTCTCCCATAGTCTTCCTTCTTATACTTGGCTTCTAACTCAGAGATCTGCATGAAACAATGGAGATGATGCATTTTACTACTTTTTAAACACGTTTAAGCTACTTACTAAAAGATGATGCTTTCTGTCAGCTGCACGCGGAATGCTAAGCAGAAATATATGCCAGATATATTATACCAATCCCCTTGTTTTTCTTTGATCGACCTTATAGAAGAGGAATAATTAATCCTTTATAATTCTAAGCGCATTGTAACGAGGTCATTAACTTTAGGTAAGTCACTATTGGGTTCAACAACGAGAGTTATTAGAAAAAAAGAGAGTAATAGATTTAATAGAAACTGTAGCCTTACATCTTGACTCAAATCTGCAGAAAACAAAAGAGGTGATGAATACCATTTTTCCCCCATTTTATCAATCCAATTGAAAGAGAAGGATAAAAAGTGTGATACAGACAGCCAATATCTCTATAAACTATCTACCGGTAACCTGTTTTTGATGTTGCCTGCATGCCCTACAGAGGTCATCTTGAAGGTCAGCTATCGGCTGTTTATAACCCTTCATTATCTTCTGATCATCAATGTGACAAAGATGAACAATGTATCTATAAATTATCTTTCCAGGGTGATATTACACCAAGCTGTTATTAACCTTAGAACAACTTTACAAATGACTGGTGATCAATTCTTGCGTTAAATGAAAGCGAATGTGATTAGTATAGCACCCAAGAACATGTTCCAGTCCTTCGTAAAGTCATGACTGATGATGCCTATATGCTGTGCAAAGGTCATCTTGAAGGTCGGCTATCAGCACTTTGTAACCCTTCTTTATCCTCCGATTGTCATCTGTGTGATAAAAAGCAAACCAATGTTTCTATAAATCATCTTACCTTTTCTAAAAATAACCTTACCTGTTGTTGATGTTGCCGGTATGCCCTACAAAGGTCATCTTGAAGGTCACCTATCTGCTGTTTATAACCTTTTTTCATCTTCTGATTATCATCAGTGAGGCTGGATATCATCTGGGTTTTCTATAAAAACAAAAAAACAAAAAAAACAGAAAGAGAAAGAGTATGATTAAATATAGGTGACATGACATTTTCTCCATTGACAATTGACCAGGGATTTACTTTGTGTAAAATGTAAGGTTACGGATACGAGAGGGTTTTATGTTTAGGGTAGGGTGTATTCTCAAGTCCACCGTGATGTTTAACCAAGTTGTTCGTAAAGTTCTTGGGTCCCATACTAATCACCATGCAATCATTTAGCACAAGAAGTGATCACACCAAGTCCGTTTGTAATTTGTAACTTACAAACGACTTGGTGAAACACAGCCCATGGTTGAAATTAGTTTGATTAGTGTATGAAACCTTGAGCAAATTTTGGCACTCCTAGTATCTTATATACAGTGATGTGCATCATGTCTGTAGAAATTATTCAATATAAATTGACAAATGATGTTGATCTCATGACTGAAGCATAGATTGCAATCTTATGAAAAGAAGGCTTACCCTCTCGAAGGCTGCTCAAGCTGGCTATTGCATCATCTGCTATCTTCTACTCCATCTACCTGCTTTATATGTTGAGCTCTACTACCTGTCTCCTATCCTAGGCAGATTGCCTACAAGTAAGAAATGTACAAAAATCACAAGGTTGGTTCAAAGAAAAAAAATGATGATTGCTATACGCTAATCATTGTCCTATAATCTTTCAAAGACAGCATCTATTCCTTCCTTTTCTGATGGTAACTATAGCATCTCCTTACAATCGTTTCAGGTGATGCAGTTTAGAATTACTAACATTCCAATTGGCATATTATGCACTGTTCACACAGAGAGGCGAGCTGGAAGTATGAGTCTTCTGCGAGCTTTTGAGAAAATGCTCATCTTTTGGACTTACCGCGCTGTAGAACGCAGAGATATAAAAACTCTACAATTCCTTATGTAACGGCCCTCCTGAATGCTTCTTCGTATTCAAACGATATCTCTAATTTGAACTCTGTTATATGCATGATGTATGTGCCACTGTTTATGCCATTGAACTCCATTTTAACTATAGGGTCATTCCTGCCAATTCACCAATGAAAGTGCAATTTTGCACCGTTCCGTCTCAGAATTTGCTCAAATTTGGTACACATAAAGTTTAACATTACCTTCCCATGAAACAAAAAAATTAGCGTAAACGGTCTGTCGGTTTCCGAGCTATGGCCCGCCCTTTTTGATTCGTTTTGGCAGCAAATGGGTGTGACCTTCCATTTCAACGGCACATTGCGCCTGAACTGGTTGACCAATTTTTTTAAAGTGGTACCATTCAAAAGAAATTCAAAGAGGAATTCAAAAATGGTATCAAAAATATTATTGGAGCAATTTAAAGTGCTATGACCTTTGACCTTTCCTTTAACCTTGATTTTTGACCCCAGACGAATAATATTTTTACTTGATTTTTATGTATGTAATTGTCAGTATAATATTAACATAAACATGTAAATATCTAGGATGATATTTTATTTCTTCACCTTTAAAAACTCTTTTTAATGTAATTTACAAAGTTACTGTTACCCGCCCACATACTGATATTTGTGTTGGTAATGTGTGTACAAGACTCCATTATACATGAATACTTTCAAACTGAAGTAACATTACAATCAAATGCCATAAATGTATTACCATATATGTTGCTGATGTTTCAAAGATCCCAAGGATGTATCCAGTTTGGGACAGTAGAGCTGACTAACATGTAGGAAGCATTTTTTGTTTCTGTCAAAACCGCAGTCTTCTGATGATTTGTATGTATACCTATTGCACCCAATCAAAAAGGCTAAACATATGTCTCATTCAATAGCAATGGAGTATAGTACATGTATATCATTATCATCTGTGTTTAATGTTCTCTTTATTACTTGAAATGTTTTAGTTCCTGTTTTAATTTGAATGTAATTTAACTTCAAGTTGGGAGTATTCAGTTAAGCCCTATAATGGAGACTTGTACACACATTACCAAACACAATATGCAGTATGTGGGGGTAAACAGATAATTTTGTAAATTACATATAAAAAGAGTTTTTTTAAAGGTGAAAGATAAAATATACAACTAAGATATTTACATGTTATGTTAATATTATACTGACCAATTAAACATACATGAAAATCAAGTAAAATATTATTCGTCTGGGGGGTCAAAATCAAGGTTGTAAAAGGAAAGGTCAAAGGTCCATACACTTTTAAAATTGGCTCCAATAATTATTTTTGATACCATTTTTGAATTCTCTTGAATTTCCTTTTGAATGGTACCAGTTTTTCACAGACAAATTGGTCAACCAGTTCAGGCGCATTGTGCCGTTGAAATGGACAAGGTCACACCCATTTTTGGCCAAACGAAATAAAAAAGGGCGGGCCATAGCTCGGAAAGCCGACGGAACCGTTTACGGCTAATTTTTTTTGTTTCATGGGAAGGTAAAATGTTAAACTTTATGTGTACCAAAATTTGAGCAAATCTGAGACGGTAGGGGTGTAACGCCATTGGGTGAATTGGCATGGAATGAACCTATAGTGTTCTGTTTTTCTTCTCTTTCTCTTTATCTCTTATTCTCTTGATTTAATTCCAGTCTATCTTGTTAATTCATAGTTCCTGGGAATGTCTTGGCAAGGTTCTTTTTTTAATTGATATTTTTACAATTAAATGTTATTTTTTACATTTACAAACCCAGTCAAAATTATTTTCGGTTTCATCTTGACTGTTTCTATTACATGCATTTTAATCTGCATACCAGTTACCAACTCAATTTTGCCGATTCCAGTCCTTTCTCACTATAATCATGATGAAATCTATATACCAAAATATTTTTGTTTGTTTGCTTTCTTATTGTCGATGCAAACCGAACATGGCTTTCTGTCATTCTATTCTAACCTTTTTTTTTATAGCTCAAATTTGCAAAGTGTTGTTAAGAACTGTGCCTCGAGTTGCACAGAGTTGTTAAAGGGACTTATAATTGATAAAAAACTGGGGAAATCACCTTATCTCGGATGAAATAATAACATGCCAGAGGGGTGTTACGTAATCTTTTAGCGATAACGAGTCTCGTCAGGAAAGAGAGTTAATCCTTATGGCATGTACGGCTAGACTAATCTAACCAGGATTCCGAAGTAAATCTGACCTATTTGAAATGGAGCATTATACAAGCCTTCTTTTTGATTTTATACGATAAGACCTGTTGAAGTCTATAAACTTTTTGTTGAACGGATCGAGAACTCGACATTATGGACCGACTGAATTCGTCATGTTCGTACTGTAAGAATGTTAATCCCCAGTAGCCGCGACCCTGCGTAAGCCTCACTGTCGATTGTGTAGGAGTCAATGGAGCTCAAGAAAAACGCGCATTCCCCACGATCTCCGACTTTCAATCCCCTTTAAGAGCTGTGCCGAGTTGCGGCGAGAAATGGAGAGAACAGAGCTAAATGAAGAGTTATTGCAAGTAGCCAAAATTCATCTTGCCACTACTCATGCAAACTTGTACGTTAAATTTACACTAACATGTACATTAATCAATCTTTTGACCATGTTAATCAATCTTTTGACCGACATGTATAATAATAATAATAATAATAATATCGTTTCATTTACCCAGGGTAGCCACTTCAGTTCTGACAACTGTTCTCCCAGCGGGCCCTGCATGATGTTATTATTACCCCAAAGCTCCTTGTAAGCTTCCTTGTTAAAAGGCAACGGTACCATTTTTGTAAGTCTTTGGTATGAATCGGCTGGGTTTCGAATGACCTCCATTCATGAAAGCAAGAAAGGCTACTTTTTACAGGCACTCTAACCGATTGAGCTATCATGTCCTGTATCATGTCATATATCAATCAGATATGAAATTTACATCAGGGACCGACCTTTAACGTCATCATGTGAAAGACATGACTGGGATTCAAACCAGGGTCCATTCCATGTCATTTTATAACTTCAAATTTTTAGCTGGATTACAGGTGCACCACAATGCTGATTTGGACAGGAAGGTACGCTCATTAACCTTTAAAGATACATTACAAGGCTGAAACACCAAAAGCTCATTTTAGGTAAAGAAAAACCAAATAGACTTACTCTTGCCGTCCTCTTCATCTGTCTCAATGCATCCTCGTTCATCACTACCTGATCCTCTTTCTCCTGCATCTCTCTCCTAGCAACCATAAGCCTCTCATCCGCCTCGGCTTCTGGGAGCGAAGCATCTGTATCTCGGTCCTCAGGAGCTGGTTACTGATGGCTGCAGTCTGGACGTGGCTGACCAGCTTGTGGAGTCAAAGGAATTGGGGCTCGTACTGATCTACATGTAGTAAAAATAATCAGGATTTGTTAAGCATTTGTTAGGGTACCATTCATCATCAAATATTTTCATTTTAATTTCTGTGTAAAGGTGCATTGGATCACTGGAAGTTCAAGAAGATACAAAACAAAGACCCATGAATGCATTACAGTTCTAGCCATTTGAAACAAATAAAATTCAACAAATTTTTAATTTTTTTAAAATTAATAGAAATTTTGGGAAAAAAAAAGCAGAGATGAAATGATGTAAATATACATGTATGTAGGCCAGTTTACATGTAGCTGTATGACTTAATCTACAAGGTACAAGTTACAAAGCGCCTTGCAGAATCAATTATTGAAATGCAACAGGGCAGTACAATGTGGCAGCCTAAAGGTAAACCTGCTGCAAAATATATTAAATTTGAAATATAGAATTAGAAATTATCACAAAGATCAAACACAACTTTTTATATTTGCAAATTGACCTATTTTGGAAATAAAGAATTTAAAATTATCATAAAGACTGGACACAAATTTGTTATATTTGCAAAATGACCTACCTAAGACTCGGCACAACTGGAGGTGAAGTGAGTGTCTCAGCATTCTTGACCAAGATGGGTGTCATTGCAGTGTTGCTATCAGAGAACTGAAGTGGGAAGTTCCACAGTTGATGTCCTTCATTCCAACTGGGGAACTTCCAACTTCTCTGTCCATGGTGACCTTTGGTGAGGTTCCAACAGCTGTCTCTGTCCTTGTGGGAAGTGGGGACATTCCAACTCCTGTATCCATTAACTGCACTTCTGGCATTTCAGTTCAGAGTCCTGAACCACAGTTGGGGAAGTCCCCATCCCGATGGTATGCAACTTGATAGGTGTCATAGACGAAGCAGTGTCTTGGATAACTACTGAGCCTTTGGGGAAGTTCCGACAGCTGTCTCTGTCCTCGTGGGAAGTGGTGACATTCCAACACCTGCATCCATGACATTTATTGTAGGCATCTCGGTTCCAGAGTCCTGGACCCTAGCTGGAGAAGTCCTATTCCTGCGCTTTGCATCTTGACAGGCGTTCATGAAGGATGATGTGTCCGAGACGCTGACTTGTGCCTTTGGAGTGATCCAACAGCTACCTCTGTTCTGTGGGAAGTGTGACATTCCAACTCCTGTATCCATCAGTTGTACTTCAGGCATCTCAGTTCCAGAGTCCTGTACCCTAGCAGGGAAAGTACCCATCCCGGTGCTTTGCACATTGATAGGTGTCATACAGGATGCTGTATCCTGAAAACTACAGGGATGTGGCAACTCCAGCAGTGCACTGCGAACCGGGGTTCCACCATGGCATCGTACATTTCCATATGACGGCATCACAGCCGCTTTCCATCGTCTCAATGCCCATGCCTGTAGATGAGTCTGTGAGCTTGATTTGGCTTTGCTTCACAGGGGTCATTGATACTCCTACAGAAGATATTTTGACAGCTGACGGTGACTCATCCATGACATTTATGGAGCCATATTGCCTGTGAACAAACCTCAGGAATTCATCTTCGTAGCTGCCTTGGCTGTCTAAGGAATGATAGCGCATCGTTGCTCCTGCTTCACGAGTGCCATCTCCCTCCTAGGCGGTAAGAGCATGTAGCCTGGAGATGACCCAAATGGAGTATCTTCCAAGGCCTGCAGGAGACTGGAATAGGAGCTGGCATCTCCTGTGCTAACTCTAGATGGGGTTGTGCTTTCAAAAGAAAGGCTCTTGCAAAACTATCATCAATATCATCACCGACCAATCCCTTCATCGTATCCTCAATCAATGGCTTTGATAACAAAACTGTCCGAGAGACTCTCCTCTGGACCATCTTCAGACTGCTGATATTCGGATGAACACGCATCATCCAGGCAAGTATTTAATTTCTCCTCATTTTCCATCCTAACCAGCTGCAGCTGAACAGAGAGAACGGCATCAACATACGTCTCTATGTCTTCATCCGTCGGCTCTCGTCTCGTTGGTGATTTCAAAGCTTGGCTGTCTGTGCTCATCTTAGCATCACTACTGAGGGATGCTATTCTTGCCTGCAAAGAATGTAGTAGGCGGAGAAAAAAAAAAATGCAGTTACTTTTCAAATATGATGGGTTACGAAGTGGAGTATGCCTTCACATCATACTGTTTTGTATTGTATTATATAGAACAGTTCATGGTTTTAGTTTTGTTTACTTCTTTCATTCTATAAATTAATGCAACAAATACAAAGAGCTTCAGTCATTATTCAAGGTTGGGCTCTGTTCCATCTTATTCTATTACAAAGAGCCTGTATGGCTTCATGGTCAGAGAACAGCTAAAACTTTTGCGATATGCTAATATCGCAATACTTTTTACATGGTGGAAGTTCAAACTACTGTTTACACTTTTGCTTCTTTCATGGATTTGGGAAAAGACTGAGATGCCAACCCTATGGAATAATTATAATATTAGAAATTAGAAAGTGAATAGTGCAAATATTTGAATCAGCAGAACCAAAAGACTTCTCATGAAAGAAAGTGTGAGTAATATCCTTTGGCTCTGTCATTCAATTCTGGGAATGCATTCAAATCAATAGATTTGTTCTCTTGTGAGCAAGGCATTTGTTTCAGTGTTTCAACTGTTTGTTTCTTTGTGTGCTAATTTCTACTGCTATAATTATTCTCTAGGGTTGGAATCTCTGACAGTAGTGTGAACACATACCTCTTCTTGAAGGGTCTGGACTGCATGGCTGATGATTCCCTCCACAAAGGCTGACACCTCTTCTTCCTCCAGGGCAGTGTCGTTGATACTGTCAGCTCCAGCTTGGGCATCCTGCGTAGAGTCAGATGCCAAAGGGGTGAGCTGTGAGGAAGCAGCATTTCTTCTAAACACCCGTGGCTGTAATAGACATGAGAGGTTGTTTGAAATAACTGTTCCAGTTTGAAAAGTACAGTAGTACTGAAACATTTCATATGTCCACATCACTTTTTTCTTCTTCTTCTTCTTCTTCTTTTTCAGTCAGGCAGGTCCTTGTGGCAATTTCCCACAATGTGTATCAAAAGATAGCCAAAAATAAACATCTGTTTTTAACCCCTTTGACCTTTACCAACTATGCAAAACCCTTGACACTTACCTGATGTGCCTTGGTGGTAGTACCAGTCACACCAAGCTCAGCTTGAACCAGTCTGTCAAAGAGTTGAAGTAATGGAGTCTACGATACTGTCTGCAGGCTTTGGCTTGGTCACGTTGGGAAGGGTGACATGGGTTGTTGGCAGGGGTTGCAGCACAGCTCTTGGATCTGGGTGAGACAAACAATGAATTTGTTGTGGTCTAGTGGAAAAGTCCCCTGGCAGTGGATCAAAAGGTGTAGGGTTCAAATCCCTGTCATAACAATAATGTCCTGAGGCAAAGCATTTGCCTCACTCAATCTATCATGCTTCAGACCCTGTATCAGGGCACTTTCGCTAGAAGTGGCACATCTAAAACTCTTTATAACTGCACTAAGACGCTGCAAATGTGTAAAATCCAAGTTCCCTGTATACCAATTACTTTACTTGAAGAAGTATTGATTTTATAGTTATTTACTGAAAAAATAAAATCAATTACAGAAATCCTCGCTTTTTGGAACTTCCAAACAAATTGGAGACTTGATATTAAACAGTCTACTCTTGTTATCAGAGGTGTTCAGGACCAAATCTGTGTAGAAACAGAGAGAATCGTCATTAACAAAACTTTAATCTGACAAAATAAATAAATAATGTGAAACTGTCACTTACTTCTGCTTTTTTGTTCTCTTTGGTGTCTTACCCCCTCTTGGGGAGCAGCCCCCATCCAACTTCCCAGCTCCACCCTCATTACGCAGAGCTTCAATACGGGGTAAAGACGGTTTGAGAGTGAGACGCCGGAGCTGCTGACCCTTGCTCCTGACCCCGTCCCGTTCACTGTGGCTAGGGGCTGCCTGGACGGGGTAAGGGGGGCAGGGGAATCCAATGCCTTCATGGGAGTTCTGGTTCTTCCAGGCCCTACCGGGTTAGCACAAAACATATAGATTTATTCAGTCAATCATGACAGAAATATTTTTAATGCGAAAGTGCTGGTTCTTATTTGGTCTACCTACATTTACATGTAAACAAGTTACTGGTATGTAATATTTGTTAAACAATTCTTTTTTAAAGATATGCGACGAAAGTGTGAGCAAATGATTACATTAAAATGACAAACAAGATACTGGTAGTTGTCAGCAAGGGGTCCATTTGGCAGAGTAGCAATAGGAATCATCATAAGTATAGGGGTAACAGCTATGTAACAAAGCTCTCTCTGTTGCTGGCAAGCCTACATTTTAATCTCTAGATCACAATCAAGACTTGAATAGACTCTCAGTTTCATTTTTCAACAAAATTAATACCAAGTTAACCACAAGGAATCCTCAGTAAACAAAGCTCTGGTTACAGCCCGATAGACCTTTGGGCCGAAAAGACCGCAAGGCAAATACCAGGTATTAATGACCCTAGGACACCGGGTCCAGACGACCTTACACTGGGGTTACGATGTCTTTAGGCACAGCGGTCTATCGGCCCTGCAGACTACTGTGCATCCCAGAAAAAAGTAAACCCAACTTTGAGAGCCTATTAAAATTTTATAGTTTGTGTGACCTTGATATCTATTCATAATAAAGAGTAACTCATATTCTATTTGATGATACCAAACTTATACCTGTATTGTAACGGATGACTGAGCATAAATGCCTTGTATCATGTTTGGACAAAAGCAACCCTTGCATTTCAATAGTCCATATATAATATTTTGTTCATTATGCATGGACTCTGGAAGGCTGACCTCAAACAATGAATGAATGATCAGGAAGCCTGGGCTGGTTCTGAAAAAACTTGGTACAAGGTGTTTTTGACAAAGTTTCAAAAATTGAGTTCTCAGCCATCATTTTGGTATCACTGGATAGGATATGAGTTACATGTACTTAAAGGACTCATCCGGGCTGATTTGCATTATTAGAAAATAAAGTAAAATTGAAAAAGCACAACACTGAAAATTTCATCAAAATCGGATAAGAAATAGCAGAGTTATGAATTTCGTAGGTTTTGAATTTTTAGAAAACAGTTCTTCAAATTGGCAAACTGATGATGTCTCAGTCCCCCTACTTTCTTTGTTTTTTATTGTTGAAATACCAATTATCAAGATTTCTGCCAAGGACATAAAAACAGGGATTAATCCTTGTGGAATGTTCAAGGTCACAAGTGCTTTTACTTATTTCAGTATGAGGGACAGATTTTCTGTATACGCAATATATGAAAAATGAGATAAATAGGATTTCATATAATAAAATACTCAAGTAGGGGGACTGTGACATCATCAGTTTGCTCATTTGAATATTCAAATATTCAAATGAGACAATGAGACAATTGCCAAGAACTGTTTTACCCAAAAAGTCAATACCTAAAAAATGCATAACTTTTTTATTTTCATCCGTTTTGATGAAATTTTCTGTGTTGTGCTTGATGAATTTTACTTAATTTTACAAAACTTTTTCATTTCAGCCCGGAGTCCTCCTTTAAAGGTAGTGTCAGCCTTTTGCAGGAAAAATATTAAATTTCTAGTTTTTAGAGGATATAGTAGTATACCAATGACTATATCTTCCCACAACATGATTAAGCTCAAATGTGTATGTTTGTCATTATATTGCGATTATTAAAATTCATTCCTATTTTTTCGAACCTCGAAAAATTACCGTACGGTGCGAACCGCTGACCGTTAGCGCAGAGAATAATGCACGCTGATGCGCCGTGTGTATATTGCTTGTACGGTCCGTGCTGCACGCGCTGTAATATCAACGATGTTGATGGAGAGCTGGTCAAGATTGGTAGTCAGATTTTCGTTTCGTATTACTGATTAGGCAACCTATGACAGTAAGATTGAATAGGACAGTATAGGTCGATCATATTCTACAGTTATGCCAAGTTGCATTAGTTTTCGCAATTTGTGAAAAAGGCTGATACTACCTTTAATGTTGCCATGATATAAAAACCAATGACACATTAGTTATACAATATCAATATGAGGCTATCAAATTTGGGTTTACTTTTTGGGGGGACGCACTGTACAGGGATACATGTCCTCAAAGCACTTACCGTTGCTGGCACACCAGCTGACTTGACATTCTCCTTGTCTTTATGAGGTTCCAGCAACCTCTGTGAACGAAAGGGTGTCCTCTGATACATTCTTCAGATCTCTGATTCTCTTTTTTCCTTGCACAAGGTGGTTAGCTTGTCATCTCATCAACAAATCCAGTAAGTTGCTGCAAAAGGAAAAATGGAACAAGGAAATAGTTCAATTGTTTATTGATGGTGCGGTAGTCTCTATCATGGTTGTGACCCTAATAAAATAAGGCTTAAAGTTATCAAAGGACATGGCCTTGGATGCCCCTAATTGGCCTTAGTGCCCCTTCCAAAATTTCCTGTTTGGCTTTCAAGATTTTGGTGCCCTTTTTAGATAATATTGCATTTTTACTGAAATTTAAGGCCTGCCTAATCATTTCACTTAAAAAATAGCAAGAAGTATATTCTCATTCCTGTATCCATCACTGTCATGTTATCCCCGATATTCAGTCAGACTGCAGCGGTAGGGATAATGAGGCAAAAGTAGGATACATCATGCTCAGCTAAATCATGCCATTTGTACTTGCCATTATTCAATATTACATCTTTGGATGTTCCTTATACTAAATTAACATTCTTTCTTTCTTTATTACCATATTTTCGCGTACAGATATTTTCGCGATTTTGGTGATGATTTCATTACTATGAATACATGTGTAGCCTTGAACTGAAGTGGAAAGTTTTGCGATGACCTACTCGCGAAATTCGCGAAAAAAAAAGTCACCGCGAAAATAACCAATTATACAACTTAGTCAAATTTGCACCACTATTCGACATCAGACAGGAAAAGAGTACCCTAAATGGCGTAAACACTGTGAAATTTGGACACAGAAAACACCCCTATTTTGATGAAAATGGTGAATGATACTAAAAAACGCCCCTATTTTAAGGACCTTGCATGCCTCTCTCGCAATGCGCTACCAAGATTTAGATTTGCGAAAGACGAAATGAACACAGAATATCCAAGACTAGTAATTGCATTTGACATTAATTTCCTGCCAAGTTTGCAATCTCATTTTATATTGTTAAATTGTGATATTTTGTGGTGTGTTTGAAATTGATGATTGTTTTGTGAGAGTTTTGAGGCTGATGTGTTTGTTATCAGCTGTTGATGTAGCTGATAAACAAATACTGGGACGCAACCGGGCACTGGGCGCGCGCTACACATTAATATGTCGCAATTCTCTACAGCCAAAGTTCTGGGGTGCTGTGAAAGAGGAGGTACTTGCTCTGATTGGCTTATCGCACTAATGTTAATTTAACACACATGTGCATTGAACGAAGACGGAACGATAGCTGGGGGCGTAGCTTATCACAAACAGTCGGGTCTTGGTCACGTGCACGGAGCTGTATATACCATGAGATACGCATGCGCCCACTATTAACGCATGCGTTGTAGCGCCCCGCATCAGCAGCTAATTTCCCCAGGGTAGTAACATTAGGGCAATGAAATCGATGACATAAGAAAATAAGTTGCATTTTTTCAATTCAACAGCTGTCCACTCGCATTCACCTGTTGTACGCGATACCCGCGAAAGCTTTCAGCTCACGTAGAAATTTTTACTAAATAATTTATGCACGACGCTCGAATGATCACGTTAGCATATGAAATACACTACCATTGTGCCTTCCAATGAACAATAGTCACGATAAAATTTAGATTCATCATTTATTTTTTTGGAAGGACCTACATTGTAAGTCCTCATTTCTTTACCGGATTACGTTTTCAACTGTCGGGCGGATTCCGACAGTGGATTCGTTGAAGTTCCTTTTTATATTTCTCTTATTTATCTTTAAAAGTATTGAAAGAGTGGCTTTGCGGAGCACGTTTTGTGAAGTCGAGTCTTGCAGTTTTTCTTGCGAAATGGGTCCACTTTGGTTATGATTGACAGCGCGCACGACAGTTGAAGAACAGCTGAATCGCGTTGTTCAGTTACGGTCAACGTACTTCAGTCATCGCAACCAGGAGGCGAAGCTCCACTCAGGAGCGCCCAACAATAAAAATGCATTGTCCTCTGGCTCTGTACGAATGAACTTGTAGGCATTTCGATGTGCGGCTCTTTGTGCACTAGCCGTCAATCATTACCAAATGGAGACCATTTGCAAGAAAAACTGCAAGACTGGACTTCACAAAACCTGGCCAAGGAAAGCCACTGTTACAATACTTTTTAGTACAAAGAGGGAAATATAAATAGGAATTCAACGAATCAAATTGTGTATTTCCGTGGCTGGAAATAAAACGTAGCAAGAAATGAGGACTTAATGTTAGGGCCTAGATCTAGATCTACCTAACTATACACAGCCCCGTTGCCTTCGCGACGGGGGCTGGTCGGTTTAGGGCCTACCAAAAAAATAAGTGACAAGTCTAAATTTTATCGTGACTATTGTTGAGCATTGTTCATTCGAAGGCAAAATGGTAGTGTACTTCATATGCTAGTGATCATTCAAGCGTAATGCATATTACTTATTAGTGAATTTAATGTGCGCTACCCTATTGCAAATTGAAAAAGTGGAAAAACCAGTCACTGGCATGGCACTGCACTGACCATGCGCATGCTGACTAACACTAACAGTATGGTGAGAGTGCCTAAGTCTGCGCGGTGCCATGTCTGCGCACCCACGTAAATGAGCGAATTAACCCCTAACTAATCTCAACAATCCATTTTGATACAAAAAAACTGCGAAAAAATTGATTGAAAATGGTTCTCAGCAAGTTATATTTGCTACCCTGAAAATTTCAACCATTCTCAAAAAGTGAAACTGAAAGTCAAAAACTTGCGTGCGCTTGTTCAGACGTACTCTAAGGCGCAGCATGCAGACAGGCAAAACACAACAACCTCTAGAAGAGATTGAAACTTCCCGTAAGAGTGACCAGAGCCTCTTCAACAGACTTGTCAAAGAGAATACTACAACCACTAATCCAAGTCTCAGTCACTGAGTACATTACCTGGGAAGAGAGAACCTATGCAGGTGATGAAGTACTTGAGGGATGGGAAAAGTACTTCCACTCACTATCCTGTCGACAGGCAAACAGCACATGAAGATACTGAAGCAGAATGGAACACAAGTCCTAATCACTTCTGTTAGGAAGCAATTACATTCAACTCAAGGGACCTTCAGTCAGCTATCCAAGGCTTAAAACCAAGGAAGGCAGGAGGACCAGACCAGGTAGTAGCGGAACATCTTCTCAACTCTGGCCCGGTATTTCGACTTCTCCTGCTCACCATTATGAACGCATTCTGCCGACACGCCCATGTTCCACAGAGCTTCAAAAGAGGTATAGTCATACCTCTCCACAAAGGAAAGGGCAAACCCGTAACACACCCAGGGAACTACAGAGGTATAACCCTCACCTCCGTATTCTGCAAGGTACTCGAGCTCCTCCTCAAGCCTGTTCTGGAGAAATGCTTACTCCAACAAGATATCCCAGACAGCCTACAAGCTGGCTTCCAGAAGGACCACTCTTGCATCATACAGCGTTGTCTCTCAACCTCATCATCGAAATAAACTGGTCAAAGCGATATGACATCTACATTGCCCTTTTGGATGCGGCCAAAGCCTTTGACACTGTTTGGCACAAGGGACTTTTTTTAAGCTTCAGAAGGCTGGTCTTCCTGGTAGTCTCCTGAACATCCTAAGGAACCTGTACAGAGACCTTGATTGATTGATTAGGGTTTAACGACACTACCAACACAATGTGTCATATAAGTGTCAAGCTAGATATTACTTTAATGCGGTATACTGAGTTAGTTGGGTGGCTACTTTCCCGGGAAAAAATTCCCTACTCTTTTCGAATAGGAAAGCAGGTTCTTTTGCAAGTGGGGTTGCTCTCCATCACACACGGGACCGACGGCTTTAAGTCTCCTACAGAGACCTTGAAAAGCATCGTCATGTGGAGAGGAAGAACTCAGTCAACCTTTCCCTGTCAATCAAGGAGTACGTCAAGGTGGAGTCCTTTCGCCCTGCCTATACCTCGTGTACATCGATGGCCTCATCAAAGCCTTAAGATCTGCTGAGCTGGGTGCCATCTTCGCAGAGAATTTACAGGAGTGCTAGTTCTCGCAGATGATGGGGCCCTGATTAGCACCAGCCCAGAGGATTTGCAAGCGATGCTAGACACCACCCATGAGTACTCTAGGAAGTGGAGATACAAAATAAACCCTGCTAAGAGTGCTATAATATCGACAGCCGACAAATCAACGGTAAGGCGCTTCGGAACTGAGGTTATCGAGCAAGTGGAAAGTCATCCCCACCTCGGCATTACACGCACCTTCTCACAACACAATCCAACCTCAACAATGGCATCTCGAGGGAGGAGAACCAGGTTCGCCTTGACTGGTGTTGGTGTGCACAAATGTGATGCGTCACGTCGAAATGAGAGAACTATTCGCGATTTTTGAAATCCATTTTATTTGATATTATTGATCCCTGATTCATTGCCTTGAATTTGATATATAACCCGACTGTAAAGAGTAAATAGAAGTGGAGATATTAGCCTCTGAACGCGAGGAGAATTGTGCTCTTGGAAATCAAAATTCAAGAGAAAAACGTCTGCGAAGTTTGACTTCCTTTGACTCCGCGCCAGAAAAATAAGAACATTTTGTCACCGTTGTACTCACCGGAATGCCTAGCAACCACTTGTTACAAAGGTGAAACGATTGACCAATGAGGAGGCTGCATTCAAGTATACAGAGAACAATACTCGTCCGTCACGCATGATCGAGGCAAGCGCAGCAAGCGGAAACAACGGCGATATAACATTCAATCTTCTCAAAAAAAAGAAGCTGAATTTGGTTAGTTGTTTTATATCTTCGTCAAATAAATAAAAACGTCATGCTCTTTTCTAATTGTTTAAGAAAAAGTCCGCTCTTTTAAGAAAAGTGTTTACCAATCCTGGCGCTAAATTAGTTAGAAACAAAACTATTTTAAACCTTTTTGGGGTTTTATTCCGATGTTTGCGTGCGTTCTTTTGAATGTCAATTGCGTATACTCTTACTCATAATAAAGCGAGTCATTTTGATCTGAACTCTGTTGGAAATTTTGAACATAATAATGGTCTATAGACCAAATTATTCTTGTACAGGGCTTATGCATTTTGTTTATATTCTTTGAATAAGTATATGATAGAGATAAGCCTCCAAAATGTTTTAATAAATATTTGCGCCTCACGAATGTATTTAGAATTTCTCTGATCACGTTTTATGAGTGGCTAGGTTAGCTTAAGACAATGAAAATAAACTAAATGATTGCCTCGATCTCGTCTTTATTGATCAAACTTGTTACCAGTAATAAGAAGATATTAATAATTTTTAGAAATGAATTATTTTAAGAGTAAATCGTATTTGTTTCGTCGTCGTGTTTAGTAAAACGCTATTTTCTTAAACACGTTACTTTGTAAAATAAACTGCAGAAGACTTTAACCTAAATACTTGTATCAGAAGTATTATCACGTCACCTCTTTTGTATGCTCTATGTTTTCCCTGATGGAACCAAATTTGTTTATAGGGAGGTTTTAATTTCCCATCAGGACAACAGATATCGCAGCCCCTAAAATAAAATGCTGAAATTAACATTCATTTGGATCCAGATAGCTAAGTCAAGCAATAAGTAGCTTTTCCCCACATAACCCCCCC
Organism: Paracentrotus lividus; assembly: GCA_940671915.1. Classification (NCBI taxonomy): domain Eukaryota; kingdom Metazoa; phylum Echinodermata; class Echinoidea; order Camarodonta; family Echinidae; genus Paracentrotus; species Paracentrotus lividus. Next base: position 19,407,806 of record CALNVZ010003434.1, on the reverse strand, counting down.
CCCTCTCCCCCACCGATTGTTAGATTTGACATTCGTTTGCGTGCTCCGCATCCCGATGAAACAGCTTTATTCACAGCAGGTTTTGTCATCGCACGCAAAATTTCTGAGTGCAGCTAAGAGAGTTTAGTTTCGCTATTCGCTCACAAAAACGAAACAAAAAGCCAGTTGAAATCACACATCACATGACCGTGAACGGTCCAATAAACAAAGCCATGCGTTGCTAAGGGCGGAGCCTAAACGGAGAGAGGAAATGAGCGTGGACGTTCGCTTGTATGTCCGGAAAAAAAAAAAATTATGACCGAAAAAAACACTCGCCGAAAAACTGCTTTTTTACCACTTTCCCGTTATCATTTCACTCATTTTTTTAACAGAGCAAAGATGAAGCATGGTAGAACCAGAAAAAAAAAAAAAAATTCCTCAAAATTTTGAGTTTTTTATTAGTTTGTCGATTTACTCGGATCTTTGATCTGCGACTTCTCTCTCATTTCGACAAGACGTATCACAAATGTGGTCTGGCACCAAGCTCAGTAGCTGCCCTCTGGAAGCGTTTCTGTCTCCCAAGAATGCTGTACGGAGCAGAGGTACTAAACCTATCCAAGAAGATGCACATGGAGCTTGATAGAATGCAATGTCATCTGTTCAAGTCACTCCTTGGACTTCCACGCAGTGCTGTGAATGAGACCATCTCGATCCTTACCAACCTCCCTCCTGTTTCTGATGAGGTAGACAAGCTCTTCCTACGACTCCTTGGGAAAGTACTTCTTCTCCCCCACGAGAGGATAGAGAGAAGACTTCTCATGCATGCCGTATGCCAGATACCCTCAAGCAAGACTGTGAGAAACCTATGTGAGAAGCTCTCACAGTACCAGCTTCCCACCATCCAGGAGCTCATCACCTCAACACCTTCACATCACCCTGGAAGAGCATGGTGAAAACTGCTGTGGAGGAGCACAGAGCTGACCTCATAGTAGAAGCCACCACTGTAAAGTCTTCACTCCAGCTTCTGGCAACCGACCTAGACAACGCTCACAAATCACTTCCCTCGATCATACACCCCCCGAGGCTCAGACAGGCGGTACCCATCAAAGCTCAGCTTCTAACCGGAGTCTATCTAACCAACCACCGTAAGAACATCATAAGTAACGGAACAGCAACCCATCGTGCCCCTGTGGATTTCAAACTGAAAACAGTCGTGCACCTGGTTGGTGAGTGCCCTCCCTATGTGGCAATCCGAGACGGTTTCCATCTCAGTGGCCTCGACAGTGGAAAGATCACTACTCGACTTCTAACTCCCAGGCTGACTGCTCACAAAGCTCTCCCTTCTGGTACCTGTTCCCATGCATACACTTCCCCATCTGACTTTCCAGACCTGTCAATTTTTCATAACTCTTCCCTCAGTTATCTACTTGACTTACATGTAAAATGTACTAATGTCACCACGTTTATGTAGCCCTGCTGTCATATGTACTATCCTCGTCACTACCTGTAAATGTACTCCTGCGAATGCTGCATTCTCCAAACTGGAGGAAGCCAAGTGAAGAAGAAGAAGAAGCTTGATTTGCGTGCAAAATGAGTTAGTGTGCAGACATGGGCACTATTCAATATTCATTTTTGCAACACAAAATGACAGCCCTTCGAAAAATCGTAAAAAAACATTGTTCTTGTAAATTAATTCTCTGAAATTTTTCGCTTCATTGATCAATAGAATATGAAGAACAGAATAATATTGATGAATCTTAAAATAATACTTTACAATTTATTGAAATTGAGGTCAAATTTTAGGTGCGCAGACTTAGGCACTTCACTCATAATACGATGTCAATACTTTAGTATTGTCTATTGACCTGGTGGACCAAACTGCCATATTTTGGTGAAAATTTGCAACCTTGTCAATGTTGTTTTATCTGAGGTTTTCTCCTTTTGCAATAAATTTCAGCTCCAAAATTAAGTAGTAGCATATGTAGATCCTATATGTCATTATAAGACACAGTGATTAGGTTTTGGATAAATTTCAAATCAAAATCATGAACAAAAATTAAAACATCACTTATTTTTTTTGCCCTTTCCCGCCCCAAAACACACGGAAAAAATCTTCCATTCCGCTTTTACAGAAATAGAGAACAATGCATTTTGATTATTGGGCGCTCTGATTAGCTACTGGTAGCTATCGCGAGGAGCTCCGCCTCCCGGTTGCGATGACTGAAGTACGTTGACCGTAACTGAACAACGCGATTCAGCTGTTCCCGATAAAGACGCTTTGTCATGCGCGCTGTCAATCATAACCAAATTGGACCCATTTCGCAAGAAAAACTGCAAGACGCGACTTCAAAAAACGGTTGGGCGTAGACCCACTCTTCCAATATTTTTAGAATAAAGAAGAGAAATATAAAAAGGAACTTTAACGAATCCACTGTCGCGACGTAACGCCCAATATTTCAAAACGCATAAAGAAATGAGGACTTACCAAAAAAATAAATAGACAAATCTAAATTTTATCGTGACATTGTTCATTGGAAGGCACAAATGGCAGTGTATTTCATATCTAATCGTGATCATTCGAGCGTCATGCATAAATTACAAATTAGGAAGAACTTTATCTCGTTGAACGTCGGGGATTTTCAGAAAGTGGACTTAAAAAAATATATTTCATCAAGAAGAAAGAAAGAAACTCAAAACATACAGGGATAGTGAAAGAATTCCAACCACTCAGTTATCAGTAGAGCAGCCGGTTCCAGAACACTTGATCAGTCTGCATAAACACTGACCGTCTGTATAAACAATGACATTTGCCAAATTTGCCAGTCATCCAGTAACAAGGTTTGTCTTCATTTGTGAAGACGTCTGTTTTCCTTTTGAGAAACCTACGGGATTTGGATGGCAGTTCGGAATTGAGAGTGCTATAATTTAGATTCCTTATCATCAATTACCCCCAGTTCACCGTCTACTTTTTATGACTTGTCCTCTTCCCAAGGATAGTAAAAGGGATTAATTGTTCAATCACTGTGTTAGATATGCGGAGAGCATGGCACAGTAGAGCTTCAGTGAGGAGTTGCATCAATGGAGGCTAATTTGTACTGTACAGTGTCCTTTCATAAACAAGGACGAAGTCCAATAATCTGAGACGATGTTTGCTTTTTGCGACCGGCGCCCTCTACTGGTTATGAAGAAAAGAATAGTTGAAAATGTTATTTTTAAAAAGTTGAAAAATTAAGTTTTGTTTCTGAAAGTTTTCTTTCTGCAGTCTTGTCATAGTCCCAGATCATGGTTCAGGTGCTTGTGTGGGCACTTCTTCAAAGCATGAATTACTGATGACACTCTTCAAACTCACTATATTACTTGTCTTTAGTAAGATCAGTGCTCTCAGTCAGAGAAAAAAAAAGATCTAACGTACCTGTAAATCTTGACTGAATATTACACCTCTCTTAGAATGGCAAAATCTAAATTTCAAAGAACATTATTTAAAACAAGATTACTTCACTGGAAGCCAATTTTTGTTAAGTCGTCCTCATTCAAAGTCTGATCGTGGCACAAAACTGGAACGATTCAGATCGTTCTTGCCCAAAGACAGCATATTATTGAACAAGTGGGACCCACACAATGGTGATTAGAACGATTCTGCGTTAGCACATCACGAATACAGTGACGCAGTGTTTGTCATATTGGTCCTGAATTGGTTTGAAAAAAACCGCCTGTAAATAATGATCACAGTGACCATTCAACTGTATCGATGAAAAGATGGCGCTCGACCAGATCTAGAACGAGAAATTAATATGTAGCCTACTACTTATTTATATGTACAGTTTAGCTGAGAGCCAAAAGTTTCATACCACTTGGTAAGAAAACATAGAAATAAACGTTCTTATTTACCTCCTAAGAACACTTTGGCCATCATTATTTTATGAATATGGGTACGTATCATATTCTACTTTGTTTTCAGAGCAGTATGTTTTAATCAAGATATTAGAAACATATAATATATATATATAGTTATCTCGTTCAGTTTGGATCATAATCAATGGGTCAAAACGTTTACATACACAACAAAATTGGTGATTGGTGTGCTGCCTGCTATTTTGCTTTATTTTTCATTATTTTCACTTGTTGAAGTGTCTACGAGCTTTCTATTATACTTCTCCTGAGATTATTGTCCATTCCTCAGTAATATCTGCAATCATTAAGTCCATTTGCAGTGGTTTTCTCTGGCAATACCATCTTTTTGGTCGCCCATATGGTTTGTACAGGGATCTTGGCTTAAACATGTGACACCCCTCCTTAATCCTCCTGTTTCTCTGTTTATCCACTCTAAAAACTAATCTGAATGGCATATGTCTGCGGTTATTGTGGCGATTAAAGAACTCAATCTCTTAATATGCGTTCCTCTATTGCGAGCCATATGATTACATGCTACACACTCACAACAATCACATTTTTCACAATCCAATACCGGTTACTCAATGTGCGTTTTTTCTGCTGCTGCTATGTCGTTTGACATGTAGCATCATAATATCAATATGCCAGCCTGAAAAGTTGGAACCATATTAGAATTGAGTCTTTAATCATCATGATAACCCAAACATCAATTTGAATTGTTTTAGAGTGCATGGTGAAAGAGAGAAAAGGGGAGATTACGGAGGGGTTGTCACATGTCTAGACCAGATCCCTGTATAGCCTATGGGAAGACCCCCAGAATGATATTCGCCAAAGTAAAGTTGTAAAAGGGACTGAATAGTTCCATCTTGCTGGAGGAATGGACAATAATCTCAGCCGGAGAAGTATGTAGACCCATTGAATTTATCCAAACTGAAGGAAGATCAACCATATATATTATGTTTCTAAATATCTTGAATTAAAACATATACTCTCTGAAAACGAAGTAAATACCATACGCTACCATCTTCATCGAAATAAATGATGCCAATTGTTCTTATGGTAGTAAAAATCATTTAGATATATGTTTTCGTATCAGGTGTATGTAAACTTTTGGCCTCAACTGTATATATTTACTATCATCTCACGTCGGCCTGGTTCAACATTTACATCATGGTATGATTATAATCAGAACAATTAGTAAATTGTTTACTTTTATATTACGATTACAATCGTCATAAATTTTTAAAGCATCAATATTAGAAGATAGGCCTACAGAGGTGTGACAATATAATTACAAATACTTCAATATTACTGATGACACAATGCAAAAGAAAATTATTGAAAAGGAGCAAAGCAGAATAAATATTCGGAAAACAATACAGGCGAAAAGTGAATCTGGATATTTTATCGTTTGTTTGTTTTTTTTTCATTGAAAAAATAGTTTGTTGTCATCAACTCAAAAAAAAAAAAAAAAAAAAAAAAAAAAAGATTTCGTAAACTAGTATTTCAAATTATACAAAATGTGATTTAAAAATCAATTTAATTCCTATGTCCCACATTAATGGTAATAGATTATGAAGAATGAATAATACAAAAGTTACTGCTTAAACTATAACTGGTTAAATGTTCTGAAAAGGGTACATTTGACTGAATAGTTCATGCAACATATAGCTTACCGCATAGTTTATATTGAACAAGGGTTTTTTTATGACATAATGTGCTCCGGACAATTGAGACCAAAGTTAAGTAATCTGGTAATACTATACTAAAAATAATAATAGGCCTACTAGTATTAATGAGCAGTTAGCAGGAAAACAATCCTTAAAAAAAAAAAAAAAAATTTTAAGGAAAAGTGAACGCTTGAACGAAAAGGCCGATTTTATTATTTCCAAAAGAAAGTCTCCTTTGATTTCAATTTTTCTTTAAGTAAATAGTATTCTTCATTGGATAGTACTTCAATATTGTTCGTACTTACACGCAAGAAGATGGTGGAATTCAACAGCTAGCTAGCTGTGGAAATGAAAGCCGGGTCGGGGCAAAAAAAAAAAAAAAAAAAAAAAAAAAAAAAAAAAAAATCAATCAGTTCTGATTTTATTACTTTACTTTATTAATCACTTCGAAACCAACCATTGGCACTAACAAAATAGGCGCAGATTCAGGGGAACACCTCCCTCCCCACCGCAAATTTAAGAAAAATTGCTTAAAATCGGGTAGCCCCCCATTTTTTTCTGACCCGAGTGAACGATTTACCATTACTAATATTGTATGAAAACCTTTGAATGGCTGAGGTGAATTAATGACAATATGCGTTTATGGGATAAATATGCACCAAGGGATATGCATACAGTTGTAGGGCGGTGGAACGAAAAAGTGTGGGTCAAAGTGGAAAGGGGGGATTTTTTTTCTGAAGAAAGAAGAAATTTTACCGAATGGCATAACAAGCTAAATTGAAACAAATTGTGAAATATACAATTTTGGCTCTCATGATGTTGAATATCGATTTGAAATAGGCCTACAGTTACTTGTTTTTGTTATATAATTTCTGAAATATGAAAGGGCATATAAATGGGCATTAAAATGATAAGAGCTGGTGGTAGCCCTACGCCCTCCAATATAAATTAACGCAATGCTTCCGACAACATCCCTTCAGAAAATTTGCCTCAGCCATGTCAGCAGGGGGTTATTACATGGTTCCATGTATTTTGCTTGATATTCTTCCTTTTTTGTAATGTGAGGTCTCATCATGGCGACCGAGCAGAAAATGTTGAGTTTGATAAGACGTATTGAAGTGAAAATGGTATTTTTTAGTTTTAAGAGTGCCCCCTTTTCAAAAAGAAATTGTAAAATAGAACATTCAGAAATTTGTTTTTATTCATTTAAAAAAAAAAAAAAAAAAAAAAAAAAATGAAAACTGACATTACCCCCCCCCCCCCCCCCCCCCCCGTTTGCGACGCCCCCCGTTCCGCTGCCCCTGGCAACTGGGCAAAAGGGGTTCGTAAGTATGGCTGGCGCGAGGATGGACATGATTCCTAAAATTAATGTAGGGTCGTTTTTTGATTGGTTGAATGTTTCCCCGAAAAATATGGCCTAAATTAAAGACTGGAAAAATAATATACTAGTATGTATTATCATGATTATATCTTAAAGAACGTATTAAAGAAGTTATAATTATTACTAAACATTAATTATTTAAAATATTATATTAATTAGGTTTTAGAAAAATACAATCTTCAGTACCGTAGTACTTATTTAGAGAGTCAATATAATCAAAACATACTAATTTTTTCTTGGAAGCTAGCCTAATCATAAATTCGTGTGTTTTGTGTTTGTAGATCACGGAGAAAAGTTCCTCCATAATTTAGTAATTTATGCATGACGCTCGAATGATCACGAATTAGCATATGAAATACACTACCATTGTGCCTTCCAATGAAACAATAGTCACGATAAAATTTAGATTTGTCATTTATTTTTTGGTAAGTCCTCATTTCTTTATGCGTTTTTGAAAATTGGGCGTACGTCCGACAGTGGATTCGTTGAAGTTCCTTTTTTTATATTTCTCTTCTTTATTCTAAAAAATATTGGAAGAGTGGGTCTACGCCCAACCGTTTTGAAGTCGCGTCTTTGCAGTTTTCTTGCGAAATGGGTCCAAATTTGGTTATGATTGACAGCGCGCACGACAAAGCGGTCTTTATCGGGAACAGCTGAATCGCGTTGTTCAGTTACGGTCAACGCACTTCAGTCATCGCAACCGGGAGGCGGAGCTCCTCGCGATAGCTCCAGTAGCTAATCAGAGCGCCCAATAATCAAAATGCATTGTTCTCTATTTCTGTAAAAGCGGAATGGTAGACTTTTTTCCGTGTAGATGGTCTGGGATTGCGTTTCTTTGATTGAAACATCTCCTTGAGTTTGGAGGATTTTTGTTGTTGATAATGCCAGCAAGTGGTAAGTGAAGTCCTCTTTCTTGTAAGCAAACACATTTATAGATTGGTTCCTGTAACGTATTAATAATGACAAAGTATCTAATTTCCTTGTCGGCTGCTACAGATAAATCGACCCTAGTGCTAGATATCCTCCCGACCGTTCCGGCGGGCGATGTCTCCATAACCGGGCAAAACATGCTGCTGAGTTGTATTAAAATGAGCTGAGTAGAGTATGGTGAATTACAGTTTAAGTTTGGAAGCCAATAGTTTTTCAGATTAAGAGTATTGAAAAGGCGAATAATATATGTGAAAATCCTTTTTTTTATTGATTATTAGAATTGTCAATAAATTATTCAAAGAGATTCTGAATCTGATCGAATGCAGCACATGAATAGCACTTCAAAGATGAGATGAGAATTCAGAGCTAAAAATCAATTCAAGAATTGACGCAAGTAGGCTAGAAGGGGTATAGATGAAGTAACTACTATACTACGATGTATAACGTCAAAGAACTGGCCATCATTATATGTCATATTGATAAAATACCTTTTTAATTTCGTATGCTAAAAGTGAGGCAGAAACATCCACCGTTCTCAGGATATTATTTAATATTTGGTATTTTAAGTATAATCATTCATTGTTTAACCAACTGAATGCCAAATAAAGGTCTGGATTTTTGGTCTATTTGAAAGTTAAATGTCTAATTAGAAATTGAATTCAGATCAATTTTTGTTATTTTTTCAATGCATTGTTTTTGTAGACTTTGACGAACAGTCGCTCTTCAATGTAGTTAGTTTGAGCCTACCCAATCTGATCGATTTATCATGGAGTTACTTGGTGATGAAATGCAGGCTAACATGGATTGACTTCCAGCCGTATTGACTGCTCTTGCAGGGCTTGTGATCCTCATCTACATCATCATCTATGGAAGGAATTCAAGGAATTCCTCTCAACAAGATCAAAGGGTAATATTTAGCATGTAAATATATTTATGAGACACAAGTCGCCGAGCACGGTCACTTTCAGTTAAGAATTTGCAAAAATAATAGAAATGTCAAATTTTTTTTGAAAATATTTTTTGTATTGTCTGCATCTTCAATGTTTCAAGTGTGGCAATGCTGTAAAAATATTTAATGAAAGTGATAAAGTGAAATATTAAAAAATTAATTGTTTTGCCAGTATCCTCGGAAACTTGTGTCTCATTTTGACATGATGGATAACATTTATCAATGCTTGATTCTTGCAGTGGTAGCTAGGTGAACATGGTTACAAATTTGTAGTGGCCTACAAGAGATTCACTTCCATACTTGGGTAGTTCCTATATAGTGGTTTATTTCTGCGGTGACTTTTATTTTTCGCGAATTTCGCGAGTCGGTCATAGCAAAAAATCCACTTCAATACAAGGCTATTCATAGTAATGAAACCATTACTAAAAATTCATAGTAATGAAACCATCACCATCGCAGATTTTTCCAACTAGCCAAAAATCGCGAAAAATATCTGTACGCAAAAATTAGCTTATGTAGTAACATGATCTAGAATAATGCTAGTTCTGTCCTTTTAGTCCCTTTTAAGTACATGTCAAATACAAAATCCAATGGGTGAACTGATCGAGGGAGAATAGAAGAATAAACATTTATGCGTTAGCTGATCAAAACTAGGACCCAGAATGTACTAATAAACCATAACCCTAATATGAGAATTCAATCCTAACCTAAGCCCTTTTCAACGATTGACATTAAAGCCTGAATCAAATATCACCATTTAGACTCCCTTCTTGTGATGTTGCTATCAAACCCTCATTGTTTAAAATTTATCTATTTTTATTACAGACAGCTACATCAGACCACATGCTGAATCAGAGGACTATATCAATTGTCAGCTGCCGAATTGTGTAAGATGCAAGCCTAGCAAAGACAACCAGCTTCTATGTAAGGAAAGAGTTGGGAAGTTTTATGAAAAACAAACTGCAGAAGATCAACTTTTACTTGAGGATCTATTTAAAAGCTTTTGGACACAAAAAGATGGAGTGTCAGGGAATGGCGACAAAACATTGGAACTTCAAAATCCAACATTGTATTCATATCCCAAACTTCAAGGTATCCCATGGTATGATTCGGAGGCTATATTAAGCGTAGCGCACAGGAAGGATATTCAGACTTTAAAGGACCAATTTGAAGTGATTAAACAGGACTTTGAAAATGTCTACTCCAGTTACACTGAAGGTATCGATAGAGGAGGTTGGTCCCAGAACAATGTCCCGTCAGGTTCCTGGATCGTCTTCCATCTGTACAACCAAGGCAGAAGGGTCCAGGAGAATTGCCAGCGATGCCCAGAGACTGTTGGTGTCCTGGAGAGTCTGAAGACATTCATGCGAGGAGTTTCGTTTGGGTATGCTTGCTTCTCTGTCCTGCAGCCCAACTCCCACATTACGCCTCATTACGGACCGTGTAACATTCGTCTCAGATGTCATTTAGGTAGGCCTACACTCCTTAAGGCCTGTATTCACAAAGGTGGCCTAAAGTTAAACCTAGCTTAAATCTGTGGTTTAACTATGACTAGCAAAATGGGATACAATCTTGAAAAGTAAATGCTCGATTTTATCAGAAATGTTGGTACTTAAACTATAAAAAACTGCATGGGAATGATAAGTACAAAAGTTTTTATGACCACTAAAGCATGATTCCGGAATCTAGTAAACGTGTAAGGAACATTGCAACATAGAAACATTTGCCTCCCATTTTGCTAGCCATAGTTAAACCACAGATTCAAGCTAGGCTTAACTTTATAGGTCACCTTTGAGAATACGGTCCTCAGCTTACAATCTTGTGTTCGTATTCATATAATGGGAGTGGACTGTAATAGTTAAATGAGGTGCTTAAAATACCGGTAATGCCTTTTGACAAACTTTTCTTTCAAATCAATAAATTTATGCTGCCTCCCGCCCCCCCAAAAAAAAATTTGGTAGGTTTTCGATCATAAAGAATGTATGTAAATGATACATTTTTGAAACTGTTCTTTTTTCCTCTCTTTCATCTTCAGGTCTCAGGTAGTTACCCTGGAATAAAAAATGGGCAATCTGCTTTGCTATGTGCAAAGCCAAAGAAAGCTAGCGTGAAAATATATTCCAGCGAGAGAGGGGGTGGTGGAAATGTATAACTAGAGTTAAAGAGGACTAGTTCTTACTTATAAGGATTATAAGAACAGATATAATCTTTCTAAAGGCGGTTTAGTATTTCTTTTTTCCCTTTCGTATAGTCTCTCCTCTTAATATTTTGGCAGTATTTTTTTTTCAAATACGGGTGAAATATTGTTGTGTGAGGGTCGAATTGAGAAAAAAAACCTAACAGTATGGGAACCAGTATTGTAGCATGTTTAGATATGCAATGGAGCAAGATAGAGTCTCTGAAAATCGATACATTGGATCACACACTAATTTCTCGTAAGCGCACCTGACAATCCACTTCTGCCTGCGTTAAGAATTGTTATGTGTTTCAAAAACCGGAAGAGAAGCAATAATTATGTGTAGAACTTTCGGACATAGTGGTGTGGAAAGAAAAAATATAAAATTGACACAGTTACCGTGTGTTACTTTCTAATTGTTTTTTTCTTGGAGATGTCCAATTTGTTCATATTGCTTACACAATTAATAAGATTAAAGGCAGGGGCTGGAGAACAGACACAACCACATCTCTTAGAGTTTCCACGTGTAATATTAGTGAGATTTAAACAAATGTCTTACCGGTAATAAGGTTCCCAAACGTGTGGTAAATTGGCGGCGCACCCTTTGTGTTATCTTTTTTCTCAAACAAGCTTATTGCGAAAGATGAAGGGTTACATAAATGAGTAACATGTTCTGCCTCTCAAAGTTCTGATAATAATGGATTATTTTTATAAGAAATAGCGGTACTCATAATTCATTAGTTGGTCATAACACCAACAACGTGAATAGTTACTTTTCACTCCAAAATACTAGCATTTAATTGCATATACACATTTTTATTACATGTTATACTCATCCTACTCTTAAAACAATTATGCATTTTGTCATTTTGAATTGTGTAGTGTTTGTTATTTTTTAGAAGTCCTTTAGTACCATCTTGATCTTGTGTAGTCATGCTTGCTCCATCAATTTCACAGATAAAAGTCAAGAGCTGCTGATTATCAATATCTTAGGTCTGAGAGAGTCTACTCAAGTGTTGTGCTGATGTGAACCACTCAGATAGAACTATTAATGTGCTAAAACAGCTGTAATGGGTAAATGAATGTTGTTGCCTATAGGCAAATACCCATCTAGTGTTGAGTTTAGGTACTATTATTTGTAGAATAGAGTTAGCACCTAGATAAAATTTCGACCCTATTCGATCCTTGGTTCAAGCAGGTAGTGATGCATGAGTATGGAGTATTATTAGTACCATTATTTTGGTCGTTAGAAAAGGGATAAGTTTACATCTTCTGTTGCTAGGAGACTATAATGTAAGTGTGTACTCGTTCTGTGATCAGTATTAATTGTAAGGGATTTATTCTCAAATCGCTCAAAAGCTCACATATAATTCACCAAGTTATCATACTACATTTATGAGTATGAGAACTACATATTAGTTATTTTTACTAATATTTAAGAAAATAATAATAAAAATTTTAAACATGTCAACATATTTTTGCAAATTCAAAAGATATGTCTGTGCCATGCTATTTTCATTCTGTTCATCATTTCTAATGAAATTTCTTAGTGTAGGCCTATACATAGGTTGGGCAATCTCAACTTTTTTTTCAAACAAGTTGTTTCTATAGTAAAATTCAACGTAGAAACTGAAAATGACAATTATTTTTGCATACGATAGTCTTACGTCGCTAAAGTGCAAAAAACCAAAATGGCCGCCAAAATAGCGTATTCGCCGACAAAGTAGCGCGTCACTTCCTGCATGGGTCAAGTAGCTTTCCCTGACGATTGGTTCACGCACTTTCATTAGCAACCAATTGATACATGCAGTAAGCATATGACACGAAACACCGATTTTGTAGACGGAGATTTCTTCAAATTTTGCGTAAATAGGATATAATATAGGGTGAATTGCTTTGCAGCAGACTGTAATCATACTAGTGAGAGTCATTATTGCAGTTATTTTGATTTCCAAAGAAGGAATTTGCCGATTACAAATTGTGGGTGTAGTGACAGGTGGTGTGTGATTGTAGCGTGAACCCGTACTATGGTTCCGACCATTTGACCTCTGCGTGACGTAATGACTTGTCGCGAATTATGCCCAATTATCACACTTTTATACTATAAACCACTTTTATTGCGTTTTTATATGGCTTTTGGGTGTCAGGGAACCCAACATGATTAATCCAACATGATTAATCCTACCTAAGTTGACTGTTAGTGTAGTTTAGTTAGTTTAGCTTCAGTCATATCGAGCAAAAATCACCTCATATCAAAATCACTAATTAACACCTTAATAACCATACTAGGTACATTTGGTCATGATAAAATTGTCAGATTTGAGCTTTTAAACCATCAAAATCCATAAAGAAACAAAATAAAACCGGTTTATACATTAAAGTGTGTGATGAATGGGCAAAATACACTATTTGGTTTTTGCACTTTAAGCGACGTCAGACTTCATCGTACACAAAAATCATTGTCATTTTGATACTACAATCAAATTTGACTATAGAAATAACTTGTTTGAAATAACTTTTCAGAAAAAAGTCATTATTTGCCCAACCCTACTATACATCTCACAGAAATGTTAAACTTGAGCAAATAGAAGTGCCTTGAGCATTTCATTTCAATGGAAAACGGCGCTATGAAAATCCCATGTATTATTATAAAACATGATTTCCTCCAGTTCTCTCCCTCCATCTCTTTTTATCTTCACACTGGCTTCTCTACATGTATACCTCTTCTCTCTGCATCTCTACTTTCAATCCTTTTGTTTTCCTCTTTCTCTCTTTCTCTACCCTCTTGTGTTTCTATCTCTCTCTCTCTCTCTGTCACACACATAGGCTGCAAATACTAAAGTTGATTTATGATTAAAGGATGAAAACATACATGTATACAGGCTACTCCTATTGTAATGAACACAGATGAAGATTTTGTTATAACAAAGCAGTTCATCCAATCCCAATTTGTTGCAAACCCAACATGTTTAGGATGAGTATAGCAAGATTTCATTATTGCAAGATGATTGTCTTGGTCTCGAGTATCTCAATATAACAAAGCATTTTCCCTGGTCCCGATTTCAAACATATGCACATGTGTGCCTCTGTTCTGTATAATATTTCATCATACAGTGTACTAGTAAAACAAGACAGTTGGCTTGGTCCCAAGCACCTAAAATCAAGAGTGGACTGCGTACAAATTAAGCAAAATATGAATTAGTCTGATAACTCACATATCGTCGGCTTGGAGCCAGAAGGGCGCTATTGCAGATCAAGGATGTTCCGTTTGGAGCCATAAGGGCGCTATTACCATTGACTTTTGATAGTAATAGCGCCCTTCTGGCTCCCAACGGAACATCTATAAGATGCGATAACGCCCTTATGGCTCCAAACAGACGATATGATATTGATATTATTATAATTTATTCATTTATCAATCCATCAAATGGTGTATATGAAAGTACAAATATACATTATATATGTTAGGTAACAGCAAGCTTTACAGTTAAAAAGTTGAAAATGCATGATTAAAGTACACAAGTATTAGTCTTGTTTATGTAGTGCATCTGTTTCTTTGAAACAGGAGCTTAATTGGAATCTTTTAATTTCATATTAATGGTCAATGAGAAAGCAATTGAATTCATGTACATGTACATGTAGGTAAGCAAACACGATCATAAAATAAAATATTCATGAGGATATCAGTTACAATGATTAATTATTTCCTAAAGGGCAATAGCACTTCAACTTGTTTTAAAACCAGAAAACTCCCTGTTAAAAGTCCATTATTTTGATTCATGAGTTATATGCACGTGTTGCATCATTTGAAAGATTTTAAAATTACACCAATTAGACAAACTTGGCTTAATTACATGAACAATAAAGCATTTTATACTGTAGATAATAGTGCATTTCTGCATGCAGTTATGTATATTGTTCAACAACAAAATAAAGATAATTTCCTGATAAGCACTTCTGCTTCTCTGAATAGTTTAAACTAGATGGATGGCACATTATAAATGCTGTATTTATTATTATTACGTAACAAATTATTTTATTGTTTAGGGTTAGGGTTGAATGGTTTCACTGAAAAGGACAGTAGATTTGGAACTGAGAGAAATTCAGCTCTTTTCAGCTTCAAGTCTTAAAGATATTAAACGGACATTTTAAAGACCCCTACAATGTACTAGTACCTGGCATCACAATTCAACTCGGCCTTATTATTAGGCAAGCATCATCTAATATGATTGTATCAAACTACATTAGAGAAGAGCTCCTAATTCTTCTTATGCTGAAATTTTTTGTTTAAATGAAGAGATTAAATAAGTTTATGTGGAATACAAACACTTTTAATGACTCCTTTCTTGTTTTGTTGAATTTAATGTTCATAATTAACCCTCTTAATATCACTTGACAAGTACAGTCTACTCGTGTTATAAAGAGCATGGCTACGACAAGATTTTGCTCTAAAAAGGTGATTCTCTCATTTCTTATTTAATGAAAGTAGTGTACATGTATGTACATGTTGTGCCTATGTGTTCAGTGCAACAAGATTTGATTAAAACAGGTAACTGGCTTGGTCCCAAGAACCACAATACATATATAATGAGAGTTGAATGTACTCTTGATATAACAGTCTACTCTCATTATAAATAGGTGATCCGCACCAAGTCAATTGTACCATTATAATGGAATTTTGTTATACTGAACACAGAGATACATACATTCATGTTCAGCAGTCTCGGGATGAACTATCATTTCCTTGCTAAGAATTTTCTGGTCAACATAATTCAAATGAAAACAAATTAGTGATTGGAATACAGGAATTAAACTTAAAATATTCACTGCTACAAAATATATTCCTTCTTCTTTGAAGTTTTCACTGGTGGTAGAACAATTAGGAATGGAACATATTAACAATTATGAAAAGGACCTACTCACTAGGTCCTTTTCAGGACCACTCATAACCTAAAAAAAAAAAATACTCTGTGCACAGTGAAACCTTCTACTGTTAATATTCCTTCTTGTAATGAGAAATCTAAGCCAGAAACCACAAAAATTAAGCTAATTAGAAAAGAAAACACACCCATATGATATGTGTCCAGATCAATGTTAATTGATTAATGTTATAACAATCCATAAGTACAAACTGTGACTGTACAAATAGTTTTCGTTTCTTTTGAATTATGACTTAAATATCAATTTGAACTCTCATAGAAAAAAAGTTAATAGCAGTGGAAGATTTTAACAGTACACCAATATTTATGGTCAAGAAAAGGACTTCCTCTATAAACTCAACATTTTCGTGAGCATATTTTCACCATCATCAGAAAAAAGTTATACATGAGCGCTCTTCTCTATATCTATTGCACTAAATACATAATACATGTCTGAAAATACAAACTAACTTTAGAATAGAAATAGGAATAACACTATTAAAGTCCCAGACCGGACCGAGAAATGAAAACCAAAATTACATATAAAACGAAAGCTAATATTTCTTCCTAATACAACAATTCCCAATTAGCATTTTTATCTTCCATTTAGAAAGTATTTCATTAAAAAGGTGATCGAACCTCAACCAGGCCATCCCTCCCAAGTACTCGTAAAAGTACCCCTATTATATAATGCGGCTGATGACGTCAAAGAAGTTTAAGGGAATGCTGCTGCCAGGCATGATAGGGTTTCGGCTTTAGAAAACACGTTTGTATTGCTATGTCAGAACAATAGACCCCATGTGTGCTAGAATTCTATTGTTCTGACATAGCAATACAAACGTGTTCTCTAAAAGGCGAAACCCAATCATGCCTGGCAGCAGCATTCCCTTAAACTTCTTTGACGTCATCAGCCGCATATATAATAGGGGGTACTTTTACGAGTATTGGGAGGGATGGCCTGGTTGAGGTTCGATCATCTTTTTATGAATACTGTTATGAAAATTTAAATTTATTTTGGGGGTATTTATGTTATACGCCTACTTAGCTTTCAATCGATGTAAGGTTGTATTTACTCCGTCAACGGTCTTAAAGAAAATGTTTTTCTAAATCTATTGCAATATAAATACATACGGGGAAATAATGTTACGGTAAGAATAAATTTAGATTTGGGAAAAAAAAACAACTTGCAACACACCCTTGAAATGACAGGTTTTGCATTTTTTTTCTTGAAAACATGAAATCCTATTATTTTGCATAACTGAACACAGCAAAATATTTTCAAGCTTGTGACAAGTAGTAAAATTGGTATAGAGAATAGGAATGACAAACTGCGATGTAAGTAATAAATACAACACTCAAATAAAATATTCACATTCTGCAAATGTAGTACCCTTCATACTTTCAGGAGGTACATGAAAGTAGGAAGAATTAATAACTGCCCCCTCAAAAGATCTGATTCAGCACTAAAAATCATTTGAAAGGCCTTCTATGATGATGTTGTATTGATTCACCATGATCAAGTAAGCAAAATTGACTTTAATAATTTTACAATAATATTTAAAAAAAAATCATGCACAATTTTATATTGAATATCAAAATAACGTTTTTAGCCTTTGACATTGGCATTTCTGACAAAATTACTGTAATAACACCAGTATGTTCTTAAAATGGGGAAGGCAAGATTTGAAAGACATTCTAAAAAATATTCACAGCATTATCTGTCAATGAACAAAGGAGGTGGCACTGTGATGATCATTATTTTAATTTAATGGATCTTTACTACTAGGAATATACATGTATGCATATATCCTGTGAAGAAGACTGGATATTTTTATTGGGTATTTCTTGCAAAATCTTTTGTTTAGGTGTGAAGAAATGTTTTTTTTCCTTAATTAGCCGATAGGCTGTACAATTCCTTGACTTTTGAATGTTACTTTTGAGTACTCTCTCTATCCAATTATTCAAGCTGACCTGCATAGCCTTAAATCTTCTATATGTGTCATCTCTTTGGACAGCAGGTACACATAATGTCATAGTCATGTTCATTCATTGATTCTAAAACCCATTGCTGCCTTCTCCATCTAGGTGACTTCTGATGATTCAAGCTTTGCTATCTCCTTGACAGGAGGAAAATCATTTGGAGAACATTCTGAAAGACTCTCCAGAAATCAAATCTCATCATCCCAAGGCCATATATGTTGCCTTCTCTTCTAGCTGACTTCCTCTACTTGTATTGTCATCTCCTTGAAAAGTAGTACTTGTTCATGTACCCGGTGGCTCATTACCTTATATTTGGACAAGGCTTTAGATTACCCAATACTTGCATTGAATTTTCTTTTCTAGACGTCCAATCCTGCTTCAAGTTTGCATCTCTCTCGACAGCAAGTAGATCATCCAGAGTGAGACTCTAACCTCATACCCTCACCCCTAAATTCGACCTGATCCCTTTTGTCTTCTTTCCAGGCAACTCTCCTGCTTCAAACTTTGCCATTCCTTAGACATTTTAAATTAGGTCAAATATCTGAGAGCCTACACAGTTCAGACCCCTTCTCCATTTCGTCCTCCCTAAATGATCCTAGATAATCTATGTTGCATTCTGTTTCTAGACTTCTTCCTCCTTCAAGTTTTGCCATCTCTTGAATAGCAGGTGCATGTACACAAAATGAAGGTCATCTTTTGAGACTATTCTGAACCCATCATATCTCCAAACCCTATATGTAAGTTCAACTATGTGGCCTGCTGTTTCTAGACATCTTCTCCTTGTCAAGTTTTGCCATCTCTTTGACAGCAGGTATGTCATCCGGAGAGCATCCTAGACTCTTCGAACCCACCTGCTCCAAGGCTATTTCAGCAGCTTGCCTTACGTCAGATATCAGATCACTCCTCCTGTAAGAACAAATCAGAATACACTGGCATAAAACAATCTGCCATAAAGACTTGTAGATGTCATAATATTAAAATACAAGGTATACTCTCTGAAAACAAGGAACCATGTCAAATAGAATAAACAAAGTTTAACAAATATTAGCATGGATAGTTACAACACATTCACTGATGAATCAACATACTAACACCATGTTGTAGATATTGGGGTTGTGCCCTTTGTCTTATTTGTTTGCCTGTGTAAGAAAAATACCCTTTCAACCCTACCCCCCCGACATTTGTGACCAGTCTACATATCCTTCAACACTTCAAAATCCTTCTCCATCAAAGCAGGAAACGCACAATCTGACAACTCGTAATTACTGATTTCCTTTAACCCTAAAAAGACTGGAGGGGGGGGGGCATCATGGCCCCCCCTCAACATTTTCCGCGACCATTCCGCCGCGCAAATTTTTTTGATCGCTGCTTGATGACTTTATACTTTCAAGTCTCGCGCATCTTTTGAAACCATTTTCGCGAAATAGGTCATACCGTTACGACGCTGCATGATTTTCAAAAATATCTGTCAGACTGAAAACGGCTCAAAAACGTGCAAGTGCAAATGGAGTTTTCTCACCTTATTCACATAGATATGTTTATTTTCACTTTCATTGGATGAAATCAATTTATTTTAGCATTATTATGCTTCAAATGGTTCTTTAATAATTTTCGCGAAAAAAAAAGAGTAGGGTCTATGATTTCATGCATAAATTAGCATAATTAATTCATATAAAATAAATTTGTATTATTTCAGAAAAATTAATAGCGCAGTCTTGTAGATTACATGGCACTACCATCGTGCAAATTTTTGGCACGGTCGTGAGACCAGCGGCCGAGATCTTGGGATGGCCCCCCCCCCCCCAGTCTTGACAGCTACCAAAACACCCCAGTCTTATTAGGGTAAAAAGACTTTTTCAACTGTGAAAGTTACTTTAGAATACAAGATTTTCTAAACATCCAGATAAATCTGTTTTTGGTCCTCAAATTGGCATCAAGCAATTTTTTTATTTCACTCCCATAAATAAAAAAATAAAAAAATTAAATCTCTATTCAATAAGACTTTATTAAAAAGAAATACAAAATGCACTGCAACAATAATATTGCCAATTTGGGAAGGAAAGTAATGAAAATAAATTCTTCTTTATTTGACAATTTCAATGATTATTTTCATTAAATTTGATCTATTAATTCAGGAACCATTCAACGTACAGCATCACAAGTAAATTCATATAGTGATTTCTGCTCTTTCTGCTGATGCAATTGATCGCATTATGGTTTCAAAGGTAAAGATCATAATGACAAAGTGCAAACAAAAGGAGACATTTACGTCTATAAGGACTGCAAAAAAATTTATTAGTTTTGAGTCAAAGTAATCATGCACTGACCATCTCTCGACCAGCTGGGGAACAGATGATTTGGCCTTGAGATAACCTAGGGAAAGACAGGTTGCTTCTCTCACCAATCGATCTTCATCGGTCAGCTTAGAGATGAGCTTCGTTACAACCCGTTTGCTTCTCACTTCTGTACAACAAGAAATGGGGAGGGTAGAAAAAAAAAAGCTTGATTACAACCCATTTACTTCTTACTTCAGTATAACAAGAAAATGGGAACGTAGACATAACTGTGATCTAATATCTACTATTGCAAATCATACATAAAAACAGCTGCCACAGTGGGAGCATTTGTTTGCATATATGCAGAATGTGATTTAAAAAGTTAAAATGTGGAAAATACAGTTCTCTCAGCTTAGAGATGAGCTTAGTTACAAACAAGATGGAGGAGGGTAAAAAACAACAAATGTGATTATTAAAATTACACACAAAGAATTTAGAATGATTTAAACAAGGATGATCTGTTGTCTGTGTCGCTCCATGAAAAAATGTTGTCAAACAGATATTTGCACAAGCAAGGACCGGAAAATAGATTTAGTGCTGGTCTCCTTTGGTTTTTAAAATGTAAATTGCTCAATTAAGATGTGCGTTGGAGTGATTATTTCTGTGTAAAGAAACTGAAATACAGTCCATTCCAGGTATAACGAGGTCCTTCTCTTGACACCAATTTGAGCAAACCTAGGTGTTCACTGTTCAGTACAACTAGATTTCTTTACAGCTTGGTGATTAACTGATATTGGTCCAATCACCTTGTTATTACAGGAGTGGACTGTATTACCAATGCAATGCTGAATGCATTTTCTACCTGTCTTGCCCAAAGCAATGGCTGCTACTGCTCTCATATTAGCATCCTTGTCATCTAGTAGAGACATCAAGGATGAGATCACTGGTGCTGTACGGAACTGACCTGTCATCATAATAACGTGATAGTAAATAAGTGTTGGCATGATAATGAGAAGTGAGTAGAAAAGGCATGTTTGAAATTGATGTCAATGAATCTGTATTTTTTATATCTCATCTTGATGATTGCTTTGGTGATTTGGTATCTAGATTTCACAGTTATGCATAAACTATGCTTTTGTCCAATTGCGTTTCCCACATGCTTTTACTTTCAACTTGCACTAGAATGCCTAAGTGAATTTTTTTCACAGCTTGTATCACTTATATATGATAATAATAATAAACTTATCAACTCGGGGTAGCCATTTCAGGTCTTCTAAACTGTTCTCCCAGCGGGCCCAGCAAAGAATAATGTTATTATTACCCCTCTCCATTCCAAAATAGAGAGGGCCTGGCTAGAAGGCAGAGGGTCTCATTTTTCAAGTCTTTGATATGACTTAGTGGAGATCAAACCCACAGTCTCTCATTCATAAGGTGGACGCTCTACTGATTGAACCCACATGTTCGGTATTATAAGTACCTACTGCAGAGCTGCCAACCTGCAGAAGCACAAATTTGTAATTAGGACCTCTAAAATTTGTATTTTTCCTTCAAAATTCATAATTTAAAGAAAAAATGCAAAGCACCCTGCCATGGTTTTGGTGGATGCAACGCAGTAATAGCCCTTACACTGATGGTGCTTGTAAACATACCTGTCGGCCTAATACCTAGCCATCATGATAGTATAGAAATAATGCACAGTTTTGAGTGTGTAAGTAATGGGTAGAGTCTGAATCAATTCCTAATTCAACTAAAAAAGAAATCACAAACACAAATAAACAAAAATTGAGCGAAAGGACTCGAGAAGAAGAAGAAGAAGTGTGTAAGTGGTGTGATGCAAAGTACTGCGACAAACATAAGGCGCTCATACCAAGTGTTTTAGCATAAACCTTACCAAGATTCTGCACAGCATCCAGCCTGACCGTACTCTTCATGTTGAAAACCCCTCGCATAGCGATGGTACCCTTGGCGTAGTCCATGAGACGCAGGAAGAACCTATCAGGACCCCAGGAAACATCCCCGCAGAAGTCATCGTACATCTTCTTGGTGACCGTCTTCCTCAGCTCCAGGACATCACCATACAAGATGTTGAGGATCCATTGGACCTTGGCAGCTGTAATGTGGTCTATAAAGAAACGATATAGGGTTTGACATAAAATTCTTGGTCAGTGAGAATTTCTGAGCCCCAGGACATCTCCACAAAGGATGTTGAGAATCTATTGGACCTTGGCAGCTATGATGTGGTCCATAAAGAAAAGATATAGGGTTTGACATAAAATTCTTGGTCAGTGAGTCTTCTTGAGGTATATCTTCATAAAGAATGTTGAGGATTCAATGAACCTTTGCGGTTGTGATGTGGTCTAAAAGAAAAGATATTGGTTTCCGGTTTCTGTAGCACTTTATTTTGATACAGTATCTATTGGACACTTAATAAAGTCTACTCCAATTATTATAAGAACAGATATGAGATGTCATTTTTGACATGGTAATTCTCCCAATCGCGACGTCAAATGTGTACGTTTCTGTGTTCATAGTGCCAGATTTAATTTTAACAAGGTAGCTTACTTGGTTCTGATAACTTCACTAAAACAGGATTGGACTGAATATTCTTTGTCAACTAACATTGATATCAGGGTTTGCCATAAAATTCTTGACTCTTGTCAAGTGCTCAAGTGATAATTGTTAAAATGTATGGTTAGGGTTTCTATCTTCTTCTCTCATACTATCATACTATCTTCTTAAACACTTGTGTAATGACGTTAATGATATGTATGCGCCTGATGTCTGGCCAGATGGTGTTTTTGTTCGAAGATATTTTGAACCTAAGCAGAGGTCTGAGATTCATAAAGCAAGTTCCTCTGGGACAGAAAGAGAGAATAATACAAATGACAATACATCTAAAGTTTTCAATGTTATCAGTTACAATTGTCGGGGTTTGCGTCTTGGGCAAAGTATTGCTGAAAAAAGTCGCCGGTTCGTCATTGAAAAACTATTTGAGGAAGACAGTGATATAATTTGTCTCCAGGAAACTTGGCTAGCCCAGCAAGACTTGAATGGGTTAAATTTAATACATCCAGCATATCATGGCATTGGAGAATGGACCACAGATTTAAGGAATGGTCTTGTCCAGGGGCGGATACCTGGTGGGCTTGCCATACTTTGGCATACTAGACATGAACATTTAATAAGTGCTGTCAGATTTAATACTGATTGGGCCATAGGAATTGAATTAAATGTAGGTGATAGAAAATTTGTTATTGTTAATATACTCCCTTTGAATATTTAGATAATGAAAGCGTTTATCTTGAGAGATTAGGTTACATTTCTTCTGCTGTTGCTGAGTTAGATACCACTAGTGTCTTTATAGTTGGTGTATGGAATGCAGACATCTCTGATCATGCGTCACTATTCGCAAATCATTTGAAGGCCTTTTTGTACATGACACAATTAAAATTATAGCCTTTACATTTGCCCACTCCGACTTTTTACCAGTTGATATATTTACTATAGTGAGTGAATCATGGCATACCACTTCTTGGTTGGATCATTGCATCAGTACAGCAGATGCTCATGCCTCTATAGAGGGTATTCAATAGAATATCAGTTTGCTACTTCTGATCATATTCCAATTTGTATATCAAATTAATTTAGGGCACCTGCCTGGTCACTTGAGACTGTTCAGATAATGTTAAAAGGGGAGATAGATTGGTCAAGAATAAACAATAGTTTAAAGTGTGAATATCTTCGCAAACTGAGATTGGTTTAATGAATATAACTTGGGGTCAGATGCTTTTTCATGTGGTGATCCTAATTGTACAAATAGTGGTCACATAAGTGATTTATGTCATGTATATAACAGAAGTGTTGATGTTTTATGTGTAGCAAGTGATGGTCTGTAATAAGCTCAAAGGGACACAGCACAATTTGAAACCTGGTTGGAATGATCATGTTCGATCTTCACTCGAGGCTCGAGAAGCTCTTTTGTTATGGAACAGAATGGCAAAGTACGGAATGGCCCTCTCTTTGAGCACACTCTGCAGAAAGTTCCATATGTGTTCTCTAAGTGTTAAAGTTGAATTATTTAGAGCATATTGTACCACTTATACACTGCACACCTGTGGTGCAGATATAAAAAGAGCAGTTTGAAGAACTTACAGTACCTATGTAGCCTATAATGATGCTATGAGGATGCTTCTTAGGGTACCCAGGCACTCTAGTGCTAGTAGAGTTATTTTGCAGACGCTCATGTACCTTTGTGTCAAGCTGTGGTTAGAAATCTGATTTTCAAGTTTATTCTCAGAATTGACAACTCAAATAATACAATTGTAAATATATTGGTTAACCCTCTACAGAGCAGCTCAAGGTACTTCTCAGAATTGTGGAAGCTTTGGTACAAAAACCTGTTGGCAGAGTCATAAGGATTTAGAGTTTGTTTTGTTTGTTTGTTTCAGTAATAATATCTTATTCGTTGAATTGATTTAAGTTTTTGTTCTTGCCAAAGGTAGAGTTTCAGATATTGTGTATATTGTTAGACCTTAGTCCTTTTTCCCCCTTCATTCTTTTATTATTTTTGTTTTAATCTTGTACAGTAGCCTAGAATCTATATCTCAGATGCTCTTCTCATTGTAGATCTTTTACTTATCTTTGTTCATATGTATTTACAGTATTATCATTGTATTCATAATCTATACTATTAATCGCTAGAGGGTATTCATTTGTCTCGCAGTCTACTATGGTCAACAGGAAATTCGTGATCACTCTCTCGCAAAAAGTGATCACTAGCTTACAAGTTCACGAGCTTTTGAGTGCCGCTGCAACTCTTATTCAAGTGACGAAAATTATCAGCGCGCCGATGTGAATGCCCGACCAATCACGTAGCGGCTTAACGCCCGCCTATTGTTCTGCGTTGGTGCGCTGCGATCCGCGGGATTTGTATAAATAGACTACGTTTTCAGTTAATTTTCGTCACTTGATAAAGAGTTGTAGCGGCACTCGAAAGCTCGTGAACTTGTAAGGTAGTGATCACTTTTTGTGAGCGTGATCACGAATTTCCTTGTTACCATAGTAGATTGCGAACACAATGAATACCCTCTAGTGATTATTTCAATCCGCAACAATGAAACTTATTTAGTCTTATACTATTTTATGTTGTATGTTGAATGGACTCTGCATCTGCAGCTTTGTCTGTGGAATAAAGTCTCAATTCAATTCAATTCAATATCTAGGATTTCAAATTTAGTTCAGGGCCAGTGATACTGTTTAATTGGGCTGAAGTTGGTCATTTGATTGTGATTTGGAATTTTTATTGTCCATGGGCAACTGTCAAGGAAAGCATTCCACTGAGTATTTTATCATTATTTTTTATTATCCATAATTATTAAGTAAACTTAATGGCTTTATACTTTATAGACAGGTCCTGCAACACACATTTTTCCAATGTGATAATTTAGGTGACCACTTTTAAATAGACAGGGGACTTTTATAGAGAGGTGGCCACTAAGACAGCTTTGACTGTAGATTTACCATTGATTTGCTCTTCATAGACATCCAGGAAAGCTTCTCTGAATTTAATCCATGTCACCTCCCTGGAGCTCCTAAAGTTCTCTTCCCAGAAATCAACCTGCTCCACGCTCCGTGTACACTATTCCATCGCTTATAGAACGCCCTCTGTGAAGAACGACCCCGTTCTAGGTTACCCTCGATGTCCCCGGCCTCGGGCTGGTCCCGCTTGGACAGTGCCTCAATCTCTCGCTTTATGGACGAAACAAGGACAGGCAGGGATTCGGTGGGGAAGGTGGTGAGTCGCCGGATGGTATGAAGAACACCCAGTTAAGTTTGGCTAGTATAACCTCCTGCGAGAGCGATATAGAGAGAGAGAGAGAGAAGAGAGAGAGAGAGAGAGAGAGAGAGAGAGAGAGAGAGAGTGTGTAGATGGCAAATCAGTGAAACTAAAATATCGTAGGTCTGTTTCTTTCATATCTGGACACAATTCAATTTTAATTCATGTAACATAACAATAACAGACTCCAAGTTAAAAGGGTGGTAATCCAAAGAAAAAATATAAATCAAATTTCAATCACTTCCACAAAAACAACTTTCAACAACAACAAAATTACAAGATTAAAGCCTTTCAGCAATTGACTTCCAAACTCTCTGATCATACACGAACCACTCTAATGATTACACATATGATACTCATTATTCTTTACGATTGGACTACTGAATTGTTCTGGAAGAGTTCTTGAATGTTAGGCCTACATTTACATACTTTTACACTAATGATAGATGAAATCAACAAACTTACATTGAAAAGGTAAGATTTTTCTCCAGATCGGGAAAGTCCTTGACGGCCACAGGAAAGATGGGTTTGTCAGAAATATACGCAAGCGAGATAGCATCTTCACACTCCTTATCCTGTAAGGAATCCTCACTTAAAATCACAATGCAAGCCTGAAAAAATGATGGATATTTTTTTATTCATTCATAGATCAAAAATAGGAAGCTACTTGGCATCTCATACATTGTATGCAGACCATTTGACCGGCGAGGGTCTATGAGGCTGAGGATTTTTCCCACAAAGCCAAGGATTTTCCCACAAGGGTCTACAAGGCCGATTTTTCTCATGTAGACAAACATCCTGATAAGAGAAATAACGATGTATGAGAAAAATCGGCCTTGTGAACCTTTTGGCCTCGTGGAAAAAGTCCTCATCCTCATGGGAAAAATTCTCAGCCTTATGGGAAGACCTCATTTGACTAATGCAGAGGTGTTCAGAATAGTGGGCCAGCACATGAAGATCTACAAAAAATTATTTGTCCACTATAATGACAAGGAAGCTTAGATAACAAGATAAAGTGGCCTTTCCAAAACCATCTTACAAGGAAGTGTTCAGGACAAAAGAAGAGGAAGACAAAGGAAAATATGGCCAGACTACATTACAGAGTAGACTAAACTATCATTTTTCCAAAGCTAGGCCATCGCCCCAAACCGGGATAAATGGAGGATATGGTACACCCGTTCTCTCAAGCAGTGCCCCTATGACCCAGGAGGGTTATGGGTGCAGTAAGCATCGATATCAAAATAGATTTACATGTAGAAGACTTTCTTTTTTAAGGGGGAAGATATCAATTGATACTGGATATAACTGGAAAGAGATGCAAATTAAGTCCTACTCTCAGTATAACACGATCGTGATGTCTCCAGAAAGGGTGAACAATATTGTCTTTTGATAATTGAAATATATATATATATATATATTCATTCAACATAAGTCAAGGTCAAAAGGAGACCATTACAGATATGAGAAATAAAGGGGAAATATTTGTACAAGGCCATGTGTTTTAAACTGGGCCCCCATATAGGTGGTGCCGTTACATTTGCGCGACAAGCACAAACATGAAAAATTATATAAAATTTTAAATACATGTGCCATATGGGTATATTTGGTACCAATGTGAAGGAAATATATCTGCCAATAACTTAATATTAGAAGAAATACCAATGGTGCACTCATTTACAAGTAATTAACAATTAATTAACTTGAAGTAGCCATTTTTGCACGGTGGAGGAGGAGGAGGAGCATGAGGAGGAGGAGCATAAATTTCTGTTGCATTAATAAATCAGGTTTTAACATCATAAAATCTAACATAAGACAGTTAAATTGGAATATTATATCTATCTATTAGTAACAGTGTGTAAAATATGAAATTAAGAATATCTAATTAGGCTAATTAAGTTAATCAATTTAATTAATTAATGTAAAATCAGTAATTGTCTAGATTGTGGTCGTCAGGTATTTCTACGAATCACAAAGTGAAGTAAAATATTAGTTGATGGTAGGACATGGGTTTATTTATTCAGCCTACATGTTTAATTGTATTCTCACTACCATTTACCTATATGCTTTGTTTACACAAAACAAAAGGAACTGTAATAATTGGATTGAGTTATGGGCAGTTCCAAGGTAACGGAGTGACATTCAGAAGTAACATTTCAGCATTCAAACAAATTTATCATCCATACTTTAATCTTTATTTACAAAGAAATGGTTCATGACAATAGCTGATGGTACCCTCTTTTCAAAATGATAACATTTGTTAAAGTGATCTGCATAATTAATGAGATATGAATATTCATAATCATGGTTACGGAGTGACGCAAAATGGACATGCATATTTTAGCAAAAAACATTTTGCTTAAACTCTGTGAACTTTAAATGGCTATCATAATTTTGAGTAATTGATTGGAGTCTATGTTATACTAGGTATAATATGGTGCCTTTCATGAGAAAATTGGTTGACTATTTTGTTAATTATGACTTAAAACTTGAACCCATGTCCGGTTACGGAGTGACGGTTACGGAGTGACCTCTGAATCATCCACACAATGGCATGTAAATGGACTATGGTCTCCTTCCTAAATAAAAAAAAACCTCTTGATTGTTTCAATTTTAATTCTGCTTGCTCTGTATGATAGCTCTAGGTGGGGGATTCAAAACTTCTACACAGAATTTTGAAACTCATTAAGTATGCTAATTTATGCGCATTTTCAAAATTCACAAATAATGGATTTTCTTTATTTGTCGACCGATTTTGATTTTTTTTTTTTTGTTTCCATCTAGTAGAGCTACATGAGGTTACCAAACTTCTACACAGAATTTTGAAATTTTGATTGAAAATTGTCTACATTATATATGCTAATTTATGCAAATTCTTAAAAAATAACAATAAATGCTTCTTCTCTTTTATTTGTCGATCATTTTCAATTCCATTTGCTTTATGTGATAGCACTAGGTGGGAGATGCAAACATTTTACCAGAATTTTGAAACTCATTAAGTATGCTAATTTATGCAAATTTTCAAAATTAACAATATTAAAAAAAAATCTTTGACAGATTTTTTTTTTCTTAATCTGGTAAAGCTCCATGATGTTCACTAAACTTCTACATAGAATATTTAAATTGTGACTGAGAAATAATCTATGCTAATTTATGCTAATTTTTTTTAATGCTTCTTGATGAATTTCAATTCTGTCATGCTTTATATGATAGCACAAGGTAGGGTAATTTTCAAACCGATTGTCTTACTTTTATTTATATGTACAGGTCAGTGTCTTCTTTAAACTACTATTTAAACTTCTTAAATTGTATAATGTAACCAAATGATTGAGTTCACAGCCTCATCCACTTTCTTCCAAAATAATCTGCTGCAAAGTCCTCAAAGGAGCTCATATCAGACCTCACACAAATGCCTGAGTTGTGCAATTAATTGCTGACAAAGGGCTCATTTGCATATTTATGATCTCATATCCTCAAAGCATGACACCGATGTCTTTCTTGGGCACTTCACTAAAAGAATTCTGAATTTAAAAAGTTCTAGCGTTGAGTGAGCTTTGATCAAATTGTACATGTACATTGTACATGCATGCAATTGGATGTCACTCCGTAACCATAATGGTTACGGAGTGACACATTTTATGAGGCCGTATTTCTCAAACAAAATCCATTCAAATATAAAAGTTTATGTATATGAAAGGTATGGGTGTTCCGGATTTGCAAATAAATTTTTTTGCATTTAACCCAATTATTCTAAAAATATTTTAAAAATATGTGTTTTTGTGGTTACGGAGTGACATTTTGAGGTAACTTCATGTTTGTGCTCACTGATGGGGAACAAAGATTGCGAAGCAAAATATTATGTGAAACTTTATTTTTCATATATCCTGCTTTCATAATAAATATAACAAAGTATATTTTCATTTTCTAGGTACATTTCTCTTGCATGAAATTTAAATAAAAAAAGAATATAAATTTGACAATTTTAGTAATATTAAATATTAATGCCATTTTAAAACCCAAAATGCCCTAAAAAGGCTAAACCATGCACAGATATTGAAAATTTGGACTTTTAGCTGTCATATGATACCAATTTGTCATGGAACCATGAATTTGAAATTTGGGGGTCATGTCCTGTTTTGCTTGGAACTGCCTTATATTGATGATGCACAGCAAATCCAACACCCAAAACACTACTTTGCAGAGACATAATGTTAAGCATTTAGAATATTTCAACCCATGGACCTACATTTAAATGCATGAATTTATCTCTTCAAGGAGGTACATGTACCTGCATTTTTTTTAACGGTATAATCCTAAATTTCAATTAATTGTATTGTCTTCTACATTTTACATTGAACATCACTGCATTGGCTTGATATGCTTTATCCTCACCAGGTAGATCATCCTCAGAGATACCTTGCACGTGTCAATTGACATGCCTCAACATGAACCAGATCAAATTAATTGTTTGAATAAGCACTGTAGATATATTTTATTGTAGTAAGTATTTGCAAGTATATTCATGTAACCCTAGTATAACTTCAAATAGGTTATAACAAAACTGTGTCATATTTTGGAAGTAAATCATGCATTACTCATTGTAACACATATTTACCCAAATTTTCCTATCAGAAATTTTCGCTGAAAAGATGATCGCGCAAAATTATTTTTAAAAAGCTTACCCATAACAAGTTATACACTGTTAGAAAGGTCCGACTCTGAGGAGTTCAAATACGCATGTCTTTTTGTCGTAGGGTGAAATTTTGTTTCCATGGTAACCTTTTTCTGGAAGTACTTTTTTCCAACCGTTTTCGACATATTTGGCTCTGTAACTCCTTATGACTTCCCCATATCCCTTTTCTGATGGTATTTTTGGATTCCTCAGACAATTCTCTTTCAGAATATGTATACTTTTATAGGTATAAGATGTCAAATGTAAGAAGAATATTCGATTGAATAAAAACGGTACAATTCCTTGGAAAACTTGGGTTGTAACAGAAAAGGGCCCACCTCATAACGCATGGCCACAAAACAAACGGTGAGTTGTCCACAAAATCAGTCTCTCTACAGTTTTTTCGCCAATTTGAAGATCTATCCTCTTAGAAAGTACAAAACTTTTCAAACTTCAACATTTTATAACCGATTTTCATGAAACTTTAAAAATTGCTTTTTTTGTCTTAAATTAAGATTGATAACCTCCTTTAGTTTTAAAGTATGATACATGTCTATTATGAATTGCATGTTATCATGTGTTTATTATTGAAAGATATAAATTATTCAAATTGGATAAGAATATCTTAAATTTTAAAAACAGAAATTATACCTTTGCATTGACGAGAGCTTTTCCCTTTCTAGATGAAGTATGACTTTCTGGGTTCCATACATCCAATCCTTCCTTTGTCATGTTATCTGTGAAATGGAATCATGATAACAATATCAGAAATGGTGGAATACGCTCAACTGAAAGAAAATAAAAAATTTAATTAATATTCAAATACATTTAAGTAAGCCTAGAAAAAAAAATATAATAATAAAAAAAAAAATTTTTATATAAAAAAAGTTTGGTTAATTTGTTAACTTTGATACCTCTTTGGGGGGAATTTCAGATCCATGCAATGTGTAAAGAGCTACAAATCTACTAACTATACACAGCCCCGTTGCCTAAGGCGACGGGGCTGTACTTCCACCACCTCCATTTACAGCGAAATAACCAGCGATGATGAGCGATCAGGTGATCATACTGGTTAATATGATGAATCTAATGTTTAAATGTAATTCAACGGCATGTATGATATTTCAAGATACGGCCGTTGAAAAACTGAATTATATAAGAGCTTTTTGACTTACCAAAATGAATTTTCCGTTGGCCTTGTCTCTTCTCATAGTGTTGGTGCCATATCGCTGCCATTTTCTATGACGTCATTTTACTGTGCGAAGACGTATTTAACTCTGTGGCGAAGACAGCGCACGCACGGAGAAATATACGTTGATGGACTCAATTTTCCTGTATTTTTCTTCATTATTAGTTGATTACTTCATGTGAAACATTCGCAGATGTCACCAATTCGAGGAAAAACTTCAAAGATTTGATTCAATGTGAGTATGAATTCAAATAAGGTATTTTTGACCACGAAATTTGTGGTCATGTATAGATATTTTCAAACCTTCACCAAATATGTCTACTGGTTCGTCAGTTCCCGTCGCTTCGCGACGGGGGCTGGTCGGTTTACAAATCTACCAACTGAAATACATGTAGACCCTTTTTTCCCCCTAAAATTAAATTGCAACATAAGCCTACATGTGCAACATGAGAGATAGGGTATGTTCGTGATTTTTAAAGTCGTAAAGTACTGATAAATCATCCTGACTGTATATCTGATATTATCTCGACAGAATTATACGGATAGGATTGACTAAATATATATTTCTTTTCAAAATTGCTTCCCCATCCCATATCTCCCACATATTTGCAACAGTCATTGCAACTGCAGCATAAGCCTTTTTCTTACCTACAAGAAATTCTGCAAATTTCTTATCACTGCCATGATAGCACATAAATACATCCTCACCAGCCATGATATCTACAAAATAAAAAAAGGTTAAACTTTTATGAAGTGTATAATTAATACAATGTATAATGTAGTAGTTCCCTAGATGTTGTAATCGGAGCACCAAGGTTTCATGTTTGTGATGCAGCATTTCTGCAAATGCCTCAATCTGTACAATTCAAAAAGATGAAACGCAAACAAAATCAACCCTAATCCTTGATTAGAAATACAAAAAAAAAAACAACAAGCCAAAAATATTGGGAAAAGGTCTGGTATTATACTTTTAAGGGCACAACTTAATTTACAAGCAAAATGTTGTCATCAATCGTGCAATTCCTCAGCAACTTTTTTTTTTCTTTTAATTTCACATTCACAGGCATGCACAGGCATAGAGCAAAGTCTACTTTTTTTATAACATTTTTTAAAAATAGTTCAGATATTCTTGCTCAAATTTCTATAAAATTTTCAACTTGCTAAAGCCGCCAAAGGCAGCGCCACACCACACAACACACTAATCCACTACATAGCAAGCATGCACCACCAGTGGTGCCAGTGCAGTGACTGTGAGATGATGCATCCATATGCATGCAAAACTATTTAAAGTGGTGAATATGAATGTGACTGTGAGAAAGAGAAAGAGGTTAATCATTGTAATGAGTCTAAGACAATATTATGAAGAACTCATGGACCTACCTTCAAAATTGAACTGTTGTGTTTGTGAGTCTCTTTACAGTATCCTGACTTTGTCTTCGTTGACAGTGGAAATGTTTTAATAAATGACGTGTTACTATTAATAATTTTTCTTCCCCAACATATCCGCACGGAAAAAAGTCTACCATTCCGCTTTTACAGAAATAGAGAACAATGCATTTTGATTATTGGGCGCTCTGGTAGCTATCGCGAGGAGCTCCGCCTCCCGGTTGCGATGGCTGAAGTGCGTTGACCGTAACTGAACAACGCGATTCAGCTGTTCCCGATAAAGACCGCTTTGTCGTGCGCGCTGTCATGTCAATCATAACCAAATTGGACCCATTTCGCAAGAAAAACTGCAAGACGCGACTTCAAAAACGGTTGGGCGTAGACCCACTCTTCCAATATTTTTTAGAATAAAGAAGAGAAATATAAAAAAGGAACTTCAACGAATCCACTGTCGGACGTACGCCCAATATTTCAAAACGCATAAAGAAATGAGGACTTACCAAAAAAATAAATGACAAATCTAAATTTTATCGTGACTATTGTTCATTGGAAGGCACAATGGCAGTGTATTTCATATGCTAATTCGTGATCATTCGAGCGTCATGCATAAATTACTAAATTATGGGAGGAACTTTTCTCCGTGATCCGCATCCATCCACAGAAACTTTGGTTCACATCCTAGCCTAGTTTCAGACTTCAATTGAACATAGCCAAAGAAGATATATCTTAAAATTATTTTTTTGCATATTCTTAGATATTTGGGAAGAGAATAATTAATTTTTAAAAATATCAATGAAGAAAAAATATTATTATTGTTTTTATTCTCAACGACAGGATACTACAAAAAGGGAAGAAAATAAATTAATTAACTGTGATTAAGACTAACACAGAGCCTCCCCCAGAGTTGGAGCCTCCATACCCCTAACCAACCAACCACAGTGCTGCCAGCGGTCGCGCCCATGCCAAGCCCCCGTCACCACCGGCGTAACATGACGCGTGTTTACCATATAGGCATATACGTAGATAGGGCCTGAATCCTGACCCACGTTCAAAATCTGTAGCTGATTTAACCAACTGACAGCTCACGAGGAGTGCTAAAATCTGCAAGTTTATTACTTTTGAGACGTTTTCTGATTCAGGGAGAACATTTGGAAGTCACTATGGCGGAATCTGCACCTGAACTTCACATAAGAACTCCTCTTTTGGAGAGTATCCCCATGAGCAAAGCGGCAAGGTGTCCTGTTTACATAAAATGTGAGAATATGCAACCAACGGCATCCTTCAAGATCAGAGGCATTGGAAACAGATGTCAGAAGGTATCACAAACTTAGTCTATAGCTAAAAATTCCTCAAATAACATTAATAGATCTAGATCTAGATGTCTTAAAATGTATTGTTTTCAGGATTTAAAAAAATGATGAAGATTTTGTATATTTGCAAATACCGGTAATGGTATGTGTTCCATGATTCCATGTTCAATATTGTAACGAGTAAGATTTTATTGTAGTCAAATGTCTGGTAGTTAATATAATAATGAGTCTATCGTCAATTTCTATTTAGTGCATGCCTACTATTGAGTTTGCTTTTGATTAATTTTTTACAGCATATTTTTTTTAATTGGAAAAGGTCTGATTTATAGTAGTAGACCTACAACTACATCTAATAACGGTTTACTGGCAATTGATATAAAAAGATTTTCCCTGTGCTATAATTGTTGTTTTGTAAATTTTCTACAATGTATGTCTCTACTTTTTTGTTCATAATATCATATTGCAGGCACTAGAAGCAGGGTACTCAAAAATTATTAGTTCATCAGGTAAGTCATTGCTGCAGAGATTTTTTAGCTGAAATTTGGTGTATTCTTTTAAAATTCATTGCATTAAACAATTTTGAAAGATGGATGGGTTACCCTATAAATTAAATGGATCTTTTTTATTTATAAATAATTTGAATAATTTTATCATGTTCAGAGCAGTTAGAAATTGAGTTGCTGACAATTTTGATGATTTTTCTTTG
Organism: Paracentrotus lividus; assembly: GCA_940671915.1. Classification (NCBI taxonomy): domain Eukaryota; kingdom Metazoa; phylum Echinodermata; class Echinoidea; order Camarodonta; family Echinidae; genus Paracentrotus; species Paracentrotus lividus. Next base: position 19,372,559 of record CALNVZ010003434.1, on the reverse strand, counting down.
TCTAAATGATCTGGTTGACTTTTTGTGTAGGATAAGGGTTTCAATTGTAGAGACCTGTGCCAATATTGAGACACAATATGGGTCATTCCATGGGGTTGGGGCATTTTTTCATGCAATGTCCCATGTAACGGAGGTATCAACTTTTGCAGTTCACCATGAAGATCAATTCAGATGTGATTAAGTTTTAAGCTGTCGATCAATGAAAAATTGCTCTCTTTTCTCAGTAATAGACATTAAAATTGGAAATCGTTTATGGATTTCAAGCAACAGGTATACAAAAAATCTAACACCGTTACAGGGACATCATATTGTTTTTTCATGGACAAGAAATTTTCATGAGTCAAATTGCAATATGCCATAGTCTTTGAGAAATACTACTGGATGGGACCCCATTTTTTTGCTCATGCCATTATTGGAGTATATATGCCTGGTTTGAAAAAGATATGGATTTGGAGTTGTGGTATATATTTCACAAAAATTGCCCCAACCCAGTGGAATCACCCATATACCTCCAAACATATTTGATTTTGAAAAAGTTGTTTCAAATTTTTGCTGAAATATCTTGGGGATTATTTTGACAAGCTACATGGCTTTTTTTAATTTCCCCATTTCTTTTACATCTTGTACAAAGATATTTTAATGTTGCCTCTGAAAAAAGTGGAAATAAAATGAGTGAATGAGTGAACGAATGAATGATGAAAAATAAAACACTGACCCTTTCCAGGCTTTCTGTGGAAAAAACAGTTTATGTATCAAGCCACAGATATTTATTACGTAATCACACATAAACTATATTTGTCTCACAAATTGTTGATATTTTGTTTGTTTCTTATCCCAATCCCTTCCTCCCCTATATAGGAGGCAATGCTGGTTACGCAGCTGCCTATGCGGCGAGGCAACTTGGTATGCCTGCTACCATTGTGGTACCGGAGACCACCTCCAAATTTATGGCTGACAAAATACGAGATCTTGGAGCTACCGTTATCGTCCATGGCAAGGTATGTGGGTGCTCTTTGTGAGTGGTGGTGTTTTTTTTTTTTTTTTTTTTTTTTTTTTTTTTTTTTTTTTTTTTTTTTTTGGGGGGGGATGGCTTCTTTACATTTCTTGCATAAAATAGGTGTTGTTGTACACATCAAAATCTTCAAGGGTGAGGTTATAGCCTCTTTTTACAATAAAAGAAATGGTTTGAAAGAAGAAAAATGCAAGATACATGGGCCCTTTTGTGTTCTCAGGGTTGTAAAAACACTCTTGGTCTCAGGTGTGGATCCAGCCTGACGTCAAATAATTGAAAGTATCAGCCCATGCCTAACCATGATAGAGCGCTATTGTCCCTAGACAATTGCTCCTGCTCAATCTATTCAAATTGGGAATCCTGGATCCGCGTAGCCCTGGATCTAGTGGATATGTTGCCAGGCTGCAGGTCTCAGGAGATCCATGGTTCCAGTCCCGGCAGACCACTTAATTTTCATAGCAGGATATTGATCTACATGTACATCTGACACACACAACCCAGGTGACTGAGCTGAGTTAAATGGATAACTGTAGAAACACATTCCTGATGGAGCAATTTATCAGGACAGGGCAAATGCTTTCTCAGAGTCATTGAAATGATAGTTCCTGTAGCACTCAAAAGCGTCTCTGTAGGACTACCTTGTATTTTTTTTTTCCTTTTAAACCTTTTTTTTTTTTAAATATGAAAAGAGCCCTGGCCTTGAACATTCTGTGGGTCACAACAATACCTTTAAAGGAATGCAAGGAAATTTTATAAGTTATGATAATAATACATTGCTTTGTAGAATATTTGAAATAGACAGATTGTGCCATACAAAAGCTCTACTTTAAATTGGGGACCATGCAGGCTTAAATATTTTTGAAAGCATGTTCACCAACTCTTCACAAATATCTTATGTTTTGTTCCAACAGGTTTGGGATTATGCTAATGAATACGCTCTTCAACTAGCCAAAGAAGATCCTACAGCAGTGACCGTCCATCCGTTTGATGATCCTGACGTTTGGTATGATAATATGCTTTCTGGACGACAATGTTTCTAAAGCTCTGAGTTTTTGACTTTCCAGATTGCTATTATTTGTTTTAAACCCTAATAAAGTAAATTTTATTCTTGGTTCAGGTTAGTGGTTGTAGCTTTTTGCCTTTTCGGCATTTTGCCCCTACAACTTTTGGTATATTGCCTTGAACCTTGAACTTGTTGCAACCAAAAATCTACGTGACATCTGTCCCCGGTGCCCCTCTGAAAACAAAATTTGAACCTTTGGTTACAGTGGCGGATACAGGGTTTCGGGATAGGGGGGCTGATTTTAACATGTACAGTCAATGAGCAGTTTTCAAAATATGGGGGGGGGGGGGGCACATCCCCTGCTCCCCCGCCTGGATCCACCACTGGGTTAAGATGCAGTTTCAAAAGCTATCATGCTGTGCACAGCCAAAATGGTTATTATCACATTGACTGTGTATTGTATTGCTACAAAACAGTCAATGGGAACATTGTCTTTGGCTGCACACAGTGTAGTGGGACTTACATGTAATTGGAGCTACATATTCCCCGATAACCACAAATTTATGAATTTGGTATTAAAAAAGTCAAACCTGGCATGCACATACAAATATTCTTGAACGTAATAAGTAACAACATATTGAGGGTGCCAAATCTCCCCCTTTCCATTGTTTTCAACATGTTAAATTCCACAAATAAATTGCACTCAAAAGTTTAATTCGCCAAGTGCTCCCATTGTTTTCCTCAAATCTAATTACATAGAAAATCACACAAAAACAACAGATTGGCCCTTTGGCAGAATTCACTTGGGCCGATTTTGTATACAACTCTATAAAACATCACCAATGTACAGCCCATATCTAATTAAATTTTGCAGGGAAGGTCACGAGACATTGATAGTAGAAGTTAAGGAGCAGCTTAAAGGGAAGAAGCCAGACGCTGTAGTGACGTGTGTTGGTGGAGGCGGTCTGCTATGTGGGGCAGTCCAGGGTCTAAAAAGGGTTGGATGGGACGATGTTCCTGTTATTGCCATGGAAACATATGGGGCCGATTCTTTCAATGCTGCCCTCAAGGCCGGCAAGCTTGTTACTCTTCCAGATATAACCAGGTGAGATATAATCCAGTTCATATACAGCAGTACCACAATATCACTACATGTAAATATGCTACAGTCACACTTACGTTGAGTTACATCTGACGTTGCGTCAAAAAATTCCCTTTTTTCTGCGGATCCCCACGGATGCCTTCCCGTCATAATCAGCAGTGGAAATAGTGATAATTTTGTTTATCCAATAAAACAAAGAAATACATAAAAATGATAGAAAAGAAGATGAAATTAAAACAACAAAAAGTAACTAAACGTAAGTGTCTGTGTGACTGTAGCAAAAGTTTGCTATGTGGAGATTGCATTATTGAAGGATATACCGGATGTACTCTTTCAGCCATTGACTTTATAGGAGTAAATGAGTATGTCCCGTATATAATCCTACAATGCGATCCGTACACAGTAGTCGACCGAGGGCATTATATTTTGGTAAGCTGCCTTAGTTGAAGGAATGAAGTACCGTAACCAAGTCAAGATATATCATATTTCTCATTTAACAATGATCTTTTAATATAATCAGGTATAATTTACAAAATAATCAAACAGAAGAATAGGAGAAAGGACTTGAGAAGAAGATTTCTCATTTTTAATAATAATTTAATTTTTTGTTTGTATCTTTTTCCCCTCTATTGCCAAATCGCATGGGTCTTTGGTTTTGATCATAAGAATAATAATAATACCTTACATTTATAGGTGCTTAATACAGTTGTTTCTAAGCACACAAACAGCATTTTAAATTATATGAGTACAGATTTAAAAAATATACAAATCTAATATCTTTAAGAAATCCAAGTACTTAAAAGAATAAATCAATGCATGCCTAAAATACAAGTTGGTGTGCACCTCCATTGACCAACCTACAACTTTTGATGATGCAAAGAGTTCACTACACTTCCTATAGGAACATATCAAACTTAGATATTCTTTGTACATGCATCTTGTATTTTTGTTCCATTTTCTCCTCATTATTGCCAATACCGTTGGTTTGTTGAGGTTTACTAAAAATTACATAATGGTTAACCCTTCAGTATTCTTAGCACATGGCATATCATTACCCTTGTAAGAATTAAACTGGCTTGGGATAAGCACAGACATTCTGATTTTCTATTTTGGTTTTTATCTACCCCTCAGTCTTGCCAAATGTCTGGGGGCTTTGACAGTTGCTGAACGTTGCTTGACGCTTAGCAGAAAGCACACCATTCTTTCTGAGTTGGTTACTGATAAACAAGCTGTTGATGGATGCCTTAGGGTGCTTGGTGAGTTCACATAACTATCCCTTTACGTTCCTGAGAACAATAGATGACCAGAGCCGACTGTTTCCAATACAAAGGAAAGGCAAAAGAACAAATGGCCCCTAAAATTGAAATTTTGGGAGGTGATGATTATCATTGAAAGAAATAATACAACGGTTACTCTTCCAAAACTATTTTTCGCAAAGAAATAATGGTCATAAAGTTCCAAGACAAGGGTAGAGTGAAATGTCAACACCCAGAGGATATACATTTCTTATTCCATTGTCTAGGAGGATTTAGTTCAGTTTGCAAAGATGTTTGATAATGCAACATTATTTTGCCATTATGTTGAATAATAATAGTCAATTTCTGATACATAACAGAGGATTTATTGTAATTTATAGAGTCAGTCAATCTTTAACTCATGGTCATCTATTGCTCCCGGCCCAGAAATAAGAGGGACAATTTTTCCTTTTACGATATACAAAAATTGTTGACAGAAACGTTAAAAAAAAAAAAAAAAGCATTTCAGATATGTGGCAACAGGGAGGGTACATGTAGATTCAAAGTACAATTAAACTTTTTAAAATGATGAGCACCGAAGGGAAACAGAAAAAAGTGACTCACGGATGTGGACAGGTTACAGCATGTATTTCTTTCATTGGGAGGCAAATTGCCATTTGGTCTCATCCCTCTTTGACTGACTAAAGTCGGTCTCATTGCCTAATTCGCCTATTTACCATTTTGTCTCATTCTTATTTTGCCTAAAGACCATTTTTTTTTTTTTTTTAAATGCTCCAAATTTTATTGTCCGGAAAGGATATTTAGTTTGCCCCTTTTCTCGTGGGCCCGGCAGGTGGTCTAACTCCTCTTCATCAACAACATCATTTTGGTTAATGAATTGGCAATTAGACCAAGTAAAACTAGACCAAATAGTAGACCAAAATGGGGTTAGCCCATGTGGTATTAGACAATCAGAGAATTTGACCAACTGCTGATAGACGAAGTGGATATAGTATACTGCAGTCAACTCCTGCTATAATAAGGTACTTGTGGCCAAACTTTGTTATCATGAAATCTATTTATTTTGAACATACATGTACATGTACAGTGTACAATTGACTTTGTCCTGAGCACCTCATTATAATGGGAGTGGACCATCAATGCATTAATTTATGTACTTATTAGAAATTAAATGACCTTTGACCTTGTCTTTACCCCTCTAGATGACCATCGTATCCTTGTTGAGCCAGCATGTGGAGCAGCCTTGGCGGCAGTTTACAGCGACGTCTTGGGCAAGCTGAAGGGTGAGGGCGAGTTGCCCGAGAAGCTTGGGCTAGTGGTTGTCATAGTATGTGGTGGAGGTGGCATCAACCTTCAACAACTGCTCAAGTTTAAGGAGGATGTTAATTTATGATTTGAGTGCACCTTAGATGGGTGGGTGGTTATGATGAAAGATGGATCAATTAATGGTATGCAGTGGCCACAGCAGGTCATAAGAGCAACAGGCAATTCTCTGCGACAGATTTCCTTGAAAAACTCTACGTCAAGGCTACTTCTTTTTTTTCAGACAAGCACATTTGACGTACGACTCAAAGGAAGTTTTTGTCAATAATTTTCCTAATGAATATAGGAATCGCAGAAATTGGCCCATGCATACAACACACAAATTGTGAGCTTCATTGCACTCACGTGCCACGTAGCCTACAACGTGTTGTGATCCGTGCATTATCTAGATTTTAAAATCTATCTTATGTATTAACCGCTTGTCATCATGGGATCCGTATCGTTCCAGTTCCTATCATTTAACAGGGATCATATATCATCATTTTTATAAAAGAATTGTGCATTTAATTTGAATATATTTATGATGTGGCATATATGAAAGAAACATACTATATTATGACAGCTGACATGTATAGTGTATTCTATTGTCTTTTGGGAGCAGAAGGTGGTATGTATATAAAATGGTGTAATATCCTTCTTACCCTCATAAGGCATTATCATGTTCTCAATTAAATTAGTTTCATTGCTATTTAAATATCAAAATACAGATACATAGTCAAACCTGTCTAATAAGTCCACCTATTTACCCTTTAGCACCTAAACCACCCGAGACCGCCCCTCAGCTTACTCACTAAACCGCCCCAGACCGCCCCTGTCTTATGCATGCTATAGTCAAGATAGTATCAAAAATATGTGATGAAACATGCCCATACTTGTTGTGGATTACCCATTGGATGTGTGCTGTCCGATTCTGCACAAAAAAAGTATGTTTTAAGAGCAAGTCTTATTGAAAAAACCTGATTGAAACACAGCATAACCCTTTTCGCTAGTGAGTAAACTGACACTTTTCACGCAGGCTCTAGGTGCTAAAGGGTTAAGGGGAACAGAAAAAGTGCACACTGTAGACAGGTGGCCTTTATTTAAAGGCAAGTCTGGCTGTGCATTAGCTCTGACTATAAATTCATTACAGCCATGGAAATGTCTGTTTTGCAATGACTATTTTGAGTTATCAAATAGAATTATATTCTTGCAAGCATCCTTCTTATTCCAAGGCAATTCATAGCATATGTGCAATGATTCACAGGGTGATTTCTTGTGTGCATGTACGAATTATACACTTTTTTTTTTAGAATACCAGCTTTTTCAAATTTTTTTTTTTCTGGTGTAAATTGAAGTTTAAATAAAAAGCCGTTTAAATGAAACCATTGTGCAAAATGAATCCTTATACTATTGCAAGGCAATTATTCATAGAATTTTTTTTTTAGATCAAAGGTTATAAATCATGAGAACAAAGATGAATTGATACAGACTTGTTATAAAGTGAAAAACTGAATGAAGAAAAATTCAGACCATTATGAATGGTCAAATTTTTACTATTCATCATCATCATCATCATCCTCACATGATGAACCAGTCCGTTTGAGGACAATAGACCCTTACTTGCAACTCTATTAGTTCTCTTTTCCAAGTGTGACCAGGGACGTGACGAGAGGAGACCCTGGTGTGACAAATACCACAAACAAGATCTAAACATCTGTTCCTTGACCTCGGTCCAAACATTGGTCACCCAAGGTCACAGCGGGGGGCCACACGCGGTGGCAATATTGTGTACATTAAACGATCTAGATGTGTGTATCGATACATTTTTATTAGTTTTTTTATTCTCGTACTTTCCTTATTCCGAGGGCGATTTTCTTTGTTCGAAATTGAAAACGAATTAACATTTGATTTCTAAATATAATATGCCTTTGAAAACTTGAAAAATATCAAATACAATCATTTCATTCCGATGGGCCAACAACAGGCAGAGCTACTCTTACGTAATATCACAGCTGTTGTTTATCATTTAACCCTGGCTCAATGTTCAGGCTAGCCAGCAGAGTTGAAAAGTTAGATAACAGGGATTACCTGGCCATGCAGGGTCAATAGTGCTTGGAAATGAATATCTTGGAGTTTCAAACGAGGTTTTTTGATAGGGGGGTATATTACCCGAGCTCATTTCTCAAACTCAGGTCGGCTTGCAAACGAGGAGTTGACGTAATGATCCTCATCATCCTCATCATTATCATCATCATCCTCCTCATCATTATCATCATCCTCATCTTCATCATCATCATCACCATCATCATCATTATCATCAGCCTCATCATAATCATCATCATCGTTTCACCTCTTTGAAGTGCCGTATAATTATAAAATCTAAATGGTTTTAATTGTAAATATAGGCCTACTTTGTGGAATTGTAAAATGAAAATTTTCAAATGACAGCCATCCCATCCAGCTGAGTATTCTGTAAATAATATATGTACAACATAAGTCATCATAAGTCAGCTACTCTGGTGTGTGGATGTAAAGCAATTTTGATATTGAATGTTGTTTGTGGGTGCAAAAATGATTTTCTCTGACTTGAAATAAAATTATTTATATCATTTAAAAATGCATTGGTTTTCAATCTGTCATATGCTTGGTGTTCCCCCAAGTGAATGATCAACAATAAGAATAAAATAACAGGTTGAGTCAGAATTAATACTTGTAAATTGATTTTTTTTTTTCTATCTGCTTGTAGAGTATCTGCTTATATTAATGTTGCATTTTCTTAGGCTAGCTTGAATGCATAGGTGTGACTGGAAAAACCCGCTTGTGCCCTAATACTACAATACATTGCCTGGCATAGCAACATAGCAATGTGTTTTATTATTTCTGACTCAGTTTAGGAAACCAGAGACAGAGAGGGAGAAGATAGAGGGCTATATGTTGTTTCCGAAAAGATTTATGCAAGAACCCTTGCAAGTCATGAACAGAGAGAAATGGTATGAGAAGTGAAGAGAGAGAGAGAGAGAGAGAGAGAGAGAAATGGAAAGAAAGAAAGAGAGAGAGAGGGAGAGGGAGAGAGAGAGAGATAGCTAGAGAGAGAGAAACGCATTTGGGAGAAGAGTGAGATTTTTAAAGGGCCAAAAGCGTGAGAAAAGAATCGTAGAGGCAATATAAGGAGAGCAAGAGAAGTGGGAAGGTAGCATGAGAAATCTAGATTATGAACCAGAAACATGATGGAAATGTTAGAGCTGCCGTACCCGCGAAAGCTGGGTATAATATTGAAAACTAGGGGTTGATACAGCTAGCAAAGTTAGAGAGGCAAAAAATAACCATGCCTCTAGCTGCTACATGGACCTCATGCAAAATGTCAAAAGTGAGGATGCATGCATGCAGCCTTAAAATCCAAATTGTGTAAATTATAAACCCCCTAGCACATGTCCCTCTAATCTAACTTGTACACTGCATGACATGAAAATCTATTCCCGTGTTATGATTAACCCCATTTATATTATTTAAGGACGGACACGCCCACATTCGATCAGCTGGGCATAATTATGTTTTTAGTTTTTGTTGTTTTGTTATTGATTTTCACAAGTGATCGCGCGCTATGCCGTAATGGCTACCTTCCCGATTACTCGAGATCGCCTGGGCGAAGCCGACTTTTTTTTCAAAATTATACTTCTTGGAGATGCTGGGACTGGGAAGACATCATTGATGCTCAAGTACACACAACCTGATTTAGATGAATCAAATCGTTATGAACATTCATTGGACACATCAAGCAAAATTATTCATCGCGATGAGAAAACGATCCAGCTGGATATTCGCGATACAGCAGGTATGTGTAGTCCCACACCCAGTCTTTTACGTCTGTTCATATATATTCACTTTTGACATGTCTGATCATGCATGCATGTCGTTTGTATTTGATTTAAACCTAGACTGACCAGTTCCCGTCTCGAAGCGACTGGAACTGACCGTCGAACATACGTGGTGATTGTATAGACCAAAATGAGTCATTAATTTTAATAAATACACATCGATACTCACATAAAATTGATAGAGCAGCAAGAATACCTGGTCCTAAAACTTCTTATTATTGTCGTGGTGGCAGGAAATACAAATAGTGGTCCTAAATTTAGGCTTAAAATTGGATATACTGTGTTCCGAAAATCTCCAATGCGGGCTGCATTTCAAAATATGCAGCTGTGACCCCGCGCGCACATACGGCGATATGAAAAGTAAAGCGAGGCAGCGCAAGTTGGGGTTGCCCTAGCGCGCGCGGGGTCACGGATTGATATTTTGAAATGCAGCCCGGAATTGAGATTTCCGTGTAATCATCAAGACGTCTCGGGAATGTCAGCCAACATTCATCATTTTAGGTAAGTCACCAACACGTAGTTACTAAAAAACAATTAAATGATCATTAAAGATGCCTCTGATAAAAATGAGGTATCTTTAATGCCTAAAATATAACTTTTTTCGGCCTCTTTTCTAGCTTTGATTTTTGACCACAACGTTTAATTTCCATTCCTTCTACAGCCCCGTCGCCTTCGGCAACGGGGCTGTCTATAGTTAATTCACACCATGACTATTTGCATGATTTGTTAGGACGCAAGTCCAGGCAATCAGTTACATTGTATATCACGGGATGTAGAGCAAAGGTTGCATGAATTGCCATTGTAGGCTACATAATAGATTTTTTTTTTTTAATTGTCATCATGGCTCATGTCATGTTTATTGTTTTACAAATTATATGTCTATTGACTATTGTTTATCTCTTCACTTGTTCACTTTTAAACATAGCATTAATGAGAATGACATGAAATTGTATGTATGTATTACTTATTACAGAAATAGTAATGAGTTATCTTTTCATCTGTCTTCCCTTAACTGATTCAATTTATTCAGAAAATAATTTGTAGTAGATCTATCTTGTTAATAAAATTTCATGTTTATAGTGATAGAGTCTATGTTATAGGTTTGTATTGTATGGTAGAGGTACCTTAGTCCACACAGTAGTCCACGCACCCTCTAATACATGCGATGCGACGCAATATGTGTGCTCAATTTCTTGAACAGTGAGAAAACAACACACCTATCGGAGATATCACAAAAACTTTGGGGAAAATCATTGGTTTCTTGTATTTTTATGGTTTCATGAAATCATCAAAAATACTTTGTTGGGACAGGACATGAAAATTTACATTCATTTACTGTATGTGCGTGGACTAATGTACTCTTCAGTTTTACCAAAGCAAAATTGACATGGTCGCTGAATCCACTCGGCTTGCGCATTTGACAAATATTTGTGTCGTAGTTTTCTCTATAAATGTTCTTTGGAATATTTAACATTTGATAGAGAGAATGATTTTTTATAAAAACACAGGGCGCGACAAACCCGCTTGCCCGGGGCAAGTGAAAACAACGGGCGGGCAAGCAAAGTCCAAAGTCACTTGCCCGATCGGGCAAGCGATTTTTTGAGCAAAGTGCAACAGAAGTGTATTGCAAGCACCTCTCCAGCCAGCGCCAGCGGCCCAGGAGTTTATCAGTAACATGGGTTGCAGCTCCGGCGATTTCCACAAACATTTCACCTCAAAAACACCCCAAAAAACGTGTTTATAAACACGAACTAGACAAAATATTTAAACAGGGCTCTCCTCCTGAAGAAAACATTACCTTAAAATTGAAATCAAATCCTTAAAACTTGTGAAATTAGCTGATTTGTTTATTCAAAACATCTCTGATCTAGCAGAGTTTCCGATGTATGGTGCTAGTCTTAACATCAGACTCATTTATAATTCGGATGCATTTTCTTTCTTACCTTTTTTAATGTTTATTTCAACACTATTTTTTTCTTTTTGTTACATGTAGAAAAAGATAATTTGGCATGAAAATGATTTCATTAATTTTTCAATTAATACTTGTTTAGTTTTTTTTTTTTTTTTTTTTTTTTTTTTTAATCCAAATTTAGTGGTGCTGCTTATATTTTCGTCTTTTAGGCTCTTTGTATCTAGACATTTATGAGATGATATTTGCTACTAAAACAAAGAAAATGAAAAGAAAATTTGGGCAAGTGCTTTTGCTTTCGGGCAAGCAAAAAAAAATTTCACTTGCCCAACAGGGCAAGTGAAAAATTTTTTTTTTGTAGAGGCCTGAAAACATGTAATTATTTGACTTTTTAGCAGTTGAAAACAAAGTGCATGGACTAAAGTACCTCCATCATACATGTATCTCCACTGGAAGACAAATTTTTGTAGGCCTCTATGGACAATAAAAGTTTGAATCCGAGCTTGAATCTTGAATGTTATAAATATGAATTATCATTTCTTTCTCTTAATACATATAATGCACATTGAATGCATTAAACCAGTACGTTATCCTAATGGCACCAAAATATTGTTAAAAATATCAATTCAATTATCAATCATATCCTCTTCTCCATCTTACTAAGGTTTTCCTTCTCCTCCCCCCCCCC
>CALNVZ010003434.1:19335811-19351861 GCA_940671915.1 Paracentrotus lividus | reverse complement strand
TATATTACTCAATTTGGAAGAAAAAAAAAAAAATAAACACAACGGTTACTCTTCCAAAACTATTTTTTCGCAAAGAAATAATGTCATAAAGTTCCAAGACAAGGGTAGAGTGAAATTGTCAACACCCAGAGGATATACATTTCTTATTCCATTGTCTAGGAGGATTTAGTTCAGTTTGCAAAGATGTTTGATATATGCAACATTATTTTGCCATTATGTTGAATAATAATAGTCAATTTCTGATACATAACAGAGGATTATTGTAATTTATAGAGTCAGTCAATCTTTAACTCATGTCATCTATTGCTCCCGGCCCAGGAAAAGGGACAATTTTCCTTTTCGATATACAAAAATTGTTGACAGGAAACGTTAAAAAAAAAAAAAAAAGCATTTCAGATATGTGGCAACAGGGAGGGTACATGTAGATTCAAAGTACAATTAAACTTTTTAAAATGATGAGCACCGAAGGGAAACAGAAAAAAGTGACTCCACGGATGTGGACAGGTTACAGCATGTATTTCTTTCATTGGAGGCAAATTGCCATTTGGTCTCATCCCTCTTGACTGACTAAAGTCGTCTCATTGCCTAATTCGCCTATTTACCATTTGTCTCATTCTTATTTTGCCTAAAGACCATTTTTTTTTTTTTTTAAATGCTCCAAATTTTATTGTCCGGAAAGGATATTTAGTTTGCCCCTTTTCTCGTGGGCCCGGCAGGTGGTCTAACTCCTCTTCATCAACAACATCATTTGGTTAATGAATTGGCAATTAGACAAGTAAAACTAGACCAAATAGTAGACCAAAAATGGGGTTAGCCCATGTGGTATTAGACAATCAGAGAATTTGACCAACTGCTGATAGACGAAGTGGATATAGTATACTGCAGTCAACTCCTGCTATAATAAGGTACTTGTGGCCAAACTTTGTTATCATGAAATCTATTTATTTTGAACATACATGTACATGTACAGGTACAATTGACTTTGTCCTGAGCACCTCATTATAATGGAGTGGACCATCAATGCATTAATTTATGTACTTATTAGAAATTAAATGACTTTGACCTTGTCTTTACCCCTCTAGATGACCATCGTATCCTTGTTGAGCCAGCATGTGGGAGCAGCCTTGGCGGCAGTTTACAGCGACGTCTTGGGCAAGCTGAAGGGTAGGGCGAGTTGCCCGAGAAGCTTGGGCTAGTGGTTGTCTCAGTATGTGGTGGAGGTGGCATCAACCTTCAACACACTGCTCAAGTTTAAGGAGGGATGTTAATTTATGATTTGAGTGCACCTTAGATGGTGGGTGTTATGATGAAAGATGGATCAATTAATGGTATGCAGTGGCCACAGCAGGTCATAAGAGCAACAGGCAATTCTCTGCGACAGATTCCTTGAAAAACTCTACGTCAAGGTCTACTTCTTTTTTTTCAGACAAGCACATTTGACGTACGACTCAAAGGAAGTTTTTGTCAATAATTTCTAATGAATATAGGAATCGCAGAAATTGGCCCATGCATACAACCACCAAATTGTGAGCTTCATTGCACTCACGTGCCACGTAGCCTACAACGTGTTGTGATCCGTGCATTATCTAGATTTTAAATCTATCTTATGTATTAACCGCTTGTCATCATGGGATCCGTATCGTTCCAGTTCCTATCATTTAACAGGATCATATATCATCATTTTATAAAAGAATTGTGCATTTAATTTGAATATATTTATGATGTGGCATATATGAAAGAAACATACTATATATTGACACTGACAGTATAGTGTATTCTATTGTCTTTTGGGAGCAGAAGGTGGTATGTATATAAAATGGTGTAAATCCTTCTTACCCTCATAAGGCATTATCATGTTCTCAATTAAATTAGTTTCATTGCTATTTAAATATCAAAATACAGATACATAGTCAAACCTGTCTAATAAGTCCACCTATTTACCCTTTAGCAACCTAAACCACCCGAGACCGCCCTCAGCTTACTCACTAAACCGCCCCAGACCGCCCCTGTCTTATGCATGCTAATAGTCAGATAGTATCAAAAATATGTGATGAAACATGCCCATACTTGTTTGTGGATTACCCATTGGATGTGTGCTGTCCGATTCTGCCACAAAAAAAGTATTTTAAGAGCAAGTCTTATTGAAAAAACCTGATTGAAACACAGCATAACCCTTTTCGCTAGTGAGTAAACTGACACTTTTCACGCAGCTCGGGCTAAAGGTTAAGAGGGAACAGAAAAAGTGCACACTGTAGACAGGTGGCCTTATTAAAGCAAGTCTGGCTGTGCATTAGCTCTGACTATAAATTCATTACAGCCATGGAAATGTCTGTTTTGCAATGACTATTTTGAGTTATCAAATAGAATTATATTCTTGCAAGCATCCTTTCTATTCCAGGCAATCATAGCATGTGCAATGATTCACAGGGTGATTTCTTGTGTGCATGTACGAATTATACACTTTTTTTTTAGAATACCAGCTTTTTCAAATTTTTTTTTTTCTGGTGTAAATTGAAGTTTAAATAAAAAGCCGTTTAAATGAAACCATTGTGCAAATGAATCCTTATACTATTGCAAGGCAATTATTCATAGAATTTTTTTTTAGATCAAAGGTTAAAATCATGAGAACAAAGATGAATTGATACAGACTTGTTTAAGTGAAAAACTGAATGAAGAAAAATTCAGACCATTATGAATGGTCAAATTTTACTATTCATCATCATCATCATCATCCTCACTGATGAACCAGTCCGTTTAGGACAATAGACCCTTACTTGCAACTCTATTAGTTCTCTTTTCCAAGTGTGACCAGGGACGTGACGAGAGGAAGACCCTGGTGTGACAAATACCACAAACAAGATCTAAACATCTGTTCCTTGACCTCGGTCCAAACATTGGTCACCCAAGTCACAGCGGGGGGCCACACGCCGGTGGCAATATTGTGTACATTAAACGATCTAGATGTGTGTATCGATACATTTTTATTTTTTATTCTCGTACTTTCCTTATTCCCCGAGGGCGATTTTCTTGTTCGAAATTGAAAACGAATTAACATTTGATTTCTAAATATAATATGCCTTTGAAACTTGAAAAATATCAAATACAATCATTTCATTCCGATGGGCCAACAACAGGCAGAGCTACTCTTACGTAAATTCACAAGCTGTTGTTTATCATTAACCCTGGCTCAATGTTCAGCTAGCCAGCAGAGTTGAAAAGTTAGTAACAGGGATTACCTGGCCATGCAGGGTCAATAGTGCTTGGAAATGAATATCTTGAGTTTCAAACGAGGTTTTGATAGGGGGTATATTACCCGAGCTCATTCTCAAACTCAGGTCGGCTTGCAAACGAGGAGTTGACGTAATGATCCTCACATCCATCATTACATCATCATCCTCCTCATCATTCATCATCATCCTCATCTTATCATCATCATCACCATCATCTCATTATCATTCAGCCTCATCATAATCATCATCATCGTTTCACCTCTTGAAGTGCCGTATAATTATAAAATCTAAATGGTTTTAATTGTAAATATAGGCCTACTTTGTGAATTGTAAAATGAAATTTTCAATGACAGCCATCCCATCCAGCTGAGTATTCTGTAAATAATATATGTACAACATAAGTCATCATAAGTCAGCTACTCTGGTGTGTGGATGTAAAGCAATTTTGATATTGAATGTTGTTGTGGGTGCAAAAATGATTTCTCTGACTTGAAATAAATTATTTATATCATTTAAAAATGCATGGTTTCAATCTGTCATATGCTTGGTGTTCCCCCAAGTGAATGATCAACAATAAGAATAAAATAACAGGTTGAGTCAGAATTAATACTTGTAAATTGATTTTTTTTTTCTATCTGCTTGTAGAGTATCTGCTTATATTAATGTTGCATTTTCTTAGGCTAGCTTGAATGCATAGGTGTGACTGAAAAACCCGCTTGTGCCCTAATACTACAATACATTGCCTGGCATAGCAACATAGCAATGTGTTTTATTATTTCTGACTCAGTTAGGAAACCAGAGACAGAGAGGGAAAGATAGAGGGCTATATGTTGTTTCCGAAAAGATTTATGCAAGAAACCCTTGCATGGAGTCACTGACAGAGAGAAATGGTATGAGAAGGTGAGAGAGAGAGAGAGAGAGAGAGAGAGAGAGAAGAGAGAGAGAGAGAGAGAGACTGAGAAGAGAGAGAGAGAGAGAGAGATAGCTAGAGAGAGAGAACGCATTTGGAGAAGAGTGAGATTTTTAAAGGGCCAAAGCGTGGAAAAGAATCGTAGAGGCAATATAAGGAGAGCAGAGAAGGGGAAGGTACATGAGAAATCTAGATTATGAACCAGAAACATGATGGAAATGTTAGAGCTGCCGTACCCGCGAAAGCTGGGTATAATATTGAAAACTAGGGGTTGATACACCAGCAAATTAGAGAGGCAAAAAATAACCATGCCTCAGCTGCTACATGGACCTCATGCAAAATGTCAAAAGTGAGGATGCATGCATGCAGCCTTAAAATCCAAATTGTGTAAATTATAAAACCCCTAGCACATGTCCCTCTAATCTAACTTGTACACTGCATGACATGAAAATCTATTCCCGTTTATGATTAACCCCATTTAATTATTTAAGGACGGACACGCCCACATTCGATCAGCTGGGCATAATTATGTTTTAGTTTTTGTTGTTTTGTTATGATTTTCACAATGATCGCGCGCTATGCCGTAATGGCTACCTTCCCGATTACTCGAGATCGCCTGGCGAAGCCGACTTTTTTTCAAAATTATACTTCTTGGAGATGCTGGGACTGGGAAGACATCATTGATGCTCAAGTACACACAACCTGATTTAGATGAATCAAATCGTTATGAACATTCATTGGACACATCAAGCAAAATATTCATCGCGATGAGAAAACGATCC
This sequence comes from Paracentrotus lividus, assembly GCA_940671915.1. NCBI lineage: Eukaryota > Metazoa > Echinodermata > Echinoidea > Camarodonta > Echinidae > Paracentrotus > Paracentrotus lividus. The sequence continues at coordinate 19,346,939 of CALNVZ010003434.1, read as the reverse complement.
AGCTGATATTCGCGATACAGCAGGTATGTGTAGTCCCACACCAGTCTTTTACGTCTGTTCATATATATTCACTTTGACATGTCTGATCATGCATGCCATGTCGTTTGATTTGATTTAAACCTAGACTGACCATCCCCGTCGAAGCGACTGGAACTGACCGTCGAACATATCGTGGTGATTGTATAGACCAAAATGAGTCATTAATTTTAAAAATACACATCGATACTCACATAAAATTGATTAAGCAGCAAGAATACCTGGTCCTAAACTCTTATTATTGTCGTGGTGGCAGGAATACAAATAGTGTCCTAAATTTAGGCTTAAAATTGGATATACTGTGTTCCGAAAATCTCCAATGCGGGCTGCATTTCAAAATATGCAGCTGTGACCACCGCGCGCACATACGGCGATATGAAAAGTAAAGCGAAGCAGCGCAAGTTTGGGTTGCCCTAGCGCGCGCGGGGTCACGGATTGATATTTTGAAAGCAAGCCCGGAATTGAGATTTCCGTGTAATCATCAAGACGTCTCGGAATGTCAGCCAACATTCATCATTTTAGGTAAGTCACCAACACGTAGTTACTAAAAAACAATTAAATGATCATTAAAGATGCCTCTGATAAAAATGAAGTATCTTAATGCCTAAAATATAACTTTTTCGGCCTCTTTTCTAGCTTTGATTTTTGACCACAACTTTAATTTCCATTCCTTCTACAGCCCCGTCGCCTCGGCAACGGGGCTTCTATAGTTAATTCACACCATGACTATTTGCATGATTTGTTAGGACGCAATCCAGGCAATCAGTTACATTGTATATCACGGGATGTAGAGCAAAGTTGCATGAATTGCCATTGTAGGCTACATAATAGATTTTTTTTTTTTAATGTCATCATGGCTCATGTCATGTTTATGTTTTACAAATATATGTCTATTGACTATGTTTATCTCTTCACTTGTTCACTTTAAACATAGCATTAATGAGAATGACATGAAATGTATGTATGTATTACTTATTACAGAAATAGTAATGAGTTATCTTTTCATCTGTCTTCCCTTAACTGATTCAATTTATTCAGAAAATAATTTGTAGTAGATCTATCTTGTTAATAAAATTTCATGTTATAGTGATAGAGTCTATGTATAGTTGTATTGTATGGTAGAGGTACCTTAGTCCACACAGTAGTCCACGCCACCCTCTAATACATGCGACGCACGCAATATGTGTGCTCAAATTTCTGAACAGTGAGAAAACAACACACCTATCGGAGATATCACAAAAACTTTGGGGAAAATCATTGTGTTTCTTGTATTTTATGGTTTCATGAAATCATCAAAAATACTTTGTTGGGACAGGACATGAAAATTTACATTCATTACTGTATGTCGTGGACTAATGTACTCTTCAGTTTTACCAAAGCAAAATTGACATGGTCGCGAATCCACTCGGCTTGCGCATTGACAAATATTTGTGTCGTAGTTTCTCTATAAATGTTCTTTGGAATATTTAACATTGATAGAGAGAATGATTTTTTATAAAAACACAGGGCGCGACAAACCCGCTTGCCCGGGCAAGTGAAAACAACGGGCGGGCAAGCAAAGTCCAAAGTCACTGCCCGATCGGGCAAGCGATTTTTTGAGCAAGTGCAACAGAAGTGTATTGCAAGCACCTCTCCAGCCAGCGCCAGCGGCCAGGAGTTATCAGTAACATGGGTTGCAGCTCCGGCGATTTCCACAAACATTTCACCTCAAAAACACCCCAAAAAACGTGTTTAATAAACACGAACTAAACAAAATATTTAAAAGGGCTCTCCTCCTGAAGAAAACATTACCTTAAAATTGAAATCAAATCCTTAAACTTGTGAAATAAGCCGATTTGTTATCAAAATATTTCGCCGATCGTGGAGTTTCCGTGGTATGGTGCTAGTCTTAACATGCAGACTCATTGTAATATTTTTATAGATTAAAAGTAATTTAAATTCGGATATATTTCTTGCTTACATTTTGTAAGTTTATTTCAATGCTTATTTTTTCTTCTCTTTTACATTTAGAAGAAAGATAATTCGGCATGAAAATGAGTTCATTAATTTTCATTAATATTTTTAAGTATAAATTTTTTTTTTATTTATTTTTTCTTTTAGATTCAAATTTAGTGTGCTGCTTACACTTTTTGTCTTTAGGCTCTTTTGTCTGTGGACTTTTTATGAGATTGATGCTACTAAATAAAACTTGTGAAATAGCTGATTTGTTTTATTCAAAACATCTCTGATCTAGCAGAGTTTCCGATGTATGGTGCTAGTCTTAACATCAGACTCATTTAATAATCGGATGCATTTTCTTTCTTACCTTTTTTAATGTGTTATTTCAACACTATTTTTTCTTTTTGTTACATGTAGAAAAAGATAATTTGGATGAAATGATTTCATTAATTTTCAATTAATACTTGTTTAGTTTTTTTTTTTTTTTTTTTTAATCCAAATTTAGTGGTGCTGCTTATATTTTCGTCTTTTAGGCCTCTTGTATCTAGACATTTATGAGATGATATTTGCTACTAAAACAAAGAAAATGAAAAGAAAATTTGGGCAAGTGCTTTTTGCTTCGGGCAAGCAAAAAAATTTCACTTGCCCACAGGGCAAGTGAAAAAATTTTTTTTTGTAGAGGCCTGAAAACATGTAATTATTTGACTTTTTAGCAGTTGAAAACAAAGTGCATGGACTAAGATACCTCATCATACATGTATCTCACTGGAAGACAAATTTTGTAGCCCTATGGACAATAAAAGTTTTAATCCGAGCTTGAATCTTGAATGTTATAAATATGAATTATCATTTCTTTCTCTAATACATATAATGCCACATTGAATGCATTAAACCAGTACGTTATCCTAATGGCACCAAATATTGTTAAAAATATCAATTCAATTATCAATCATTATCCTCTTCTCCATCTTACTAAGGTTTTCCTTCTCCTCCCCCCCCCCTGCTCCTCTAATCTCCTACATCTTCTCTTTCTCTTCCTTCTCAATCCATCCTTTTCCCTTTCCTTTTATCTTATTTCACTTCTTTTCCTCTGTCCCATCCCTTTTCACCTTTTCTACCTTTTACTCCTCCTCTTCCCCTCCTTCTTTCCTTCATGTACAAGTATTTGAATAAGTGAGCGCAAGTGAAAGAGGTATGTTATGAGCTATTTTTTTTTAGAGAGATGTTTTAGTAATTCTGCATTTGTATTTTGTTTTAAACAAAATTTGATACATTTTCTCTGATTTTGTTATGTTACATGAATCACATAATTGTTTCTTTTATACTTCATTTCCCTTTATTGCAGGTATGGAGAGGTATAGAAGCTTGACGAGGTCTCACTATAACGGAGCTGCTGGAGCCTTGGTATTTTTTGACCTCACAGATGAAAGAGTTTTTCCAATATCACTCATTGGTGAGTTATCAGATTTTCAATCTATCTCTAGGTTTTAGATGTCTTTTTGATCAAGGATGATCTAGACATCTGACAGTGATAAAGGATACTTTCTTACAAATCGAACTGCGAAGTGATTTGCGAAAAATATAATAGCAGAATAATGACCCTCAAGATACAAAAGAAAAAAAGGACATTTAATTGCAGCATAATCTTGGCTAGTACTCTATTTGTCATCTAGTGTGATGTTTCCTGTTTAAAGTTTGTTCATATTTGGCCATGCGTTTTGAGTTGGGCCCTAAAAGGTGGAGTTGTGACATCTGCTCCTCAAATATGATTTTGTTTATTGATTTACTTAAAGATTATACAAGCTATATAGCTGAAATTGGTCTTAAATTAAAGCTCTCATGTAGGGCAACAAAATACATGTTTTTAAAAATGTTAAAATGTCATCATTGTCTGTTTAATTAACTGTTAATTAACAAGAGGCAGAGGTGGAGGAGGAGCCGCGCAGGAGGAGCCGCGCAGCAAATATGGTACATGTGCTGTAAAACAGAGTTAAATCATGTTCAGAGATGGATTTTTTAAAAATTGAAATGCATTCACCCTTCTAAAACACTTGCAGCATGTAATTTAGCTTGTTTATGATCCATAAAAGTATTAATAAATAGTTTAGTGTTGTACACTATTGTGACTGTACTATATGAATGACAGTTTCTTTATAGCTAAAGGGCTCTTATATAGGACTTATGGTTAATAATGTTTACCAAGATAAAGGACTTTCACATGTCGTTACTGCTTTGCTACTTCTATCTGCCTTACCAACTTATATAGGATCCTTCATTACATGTCTAGTATCTTAAACAGCGAGTTACAATACTTAGAACACGGCAACAAGGTACATGTTCTTAAAAAATTGAAATTTTCGAAATCATCTTTCCAGCCTGGAGCAAAATGCCCTAAACTCTCCTAGGGTATAGAAAGTTATACATGTTTGGAAACTCTAAATGTGATGAGTTCAAATCTGCAGTAAATAATGTTGTAGGGTAAGCAATATTTTTTTTGCAATTTTTCCAAAGCCATCTTTTTTCATGAATTTTTCAGGCTTTAAGATTCATAACCTTTCAAGGGCGCCACCTTTGTTAATTTAAGCGCATTTCTGAACTCCTCGGACATTAAGCTTCCAGAAAATGTATACTTTGTGGGGTTGATGTGAATTTTAAAACGTTACAGCCACTTTCATGGAAATGCGCACGATTAGTACAAATTTGGTGTGTCACACAACATGGGCCCAACTTAAAACGCATGGCCATTTACTCTTTTGAAAAAATATTGCATTAAACATTTACAATCAAGTTTAGTTTTTTTTTTTTTTTTTTTTTTTGTTGCAAATTTGGTACTCAGATAACTATCAAGATAGGTTTATAATTTAAAGAAAAAGTCATGCAAAAACATCTCTATATTAAATATATATCCGTCAGGACCTTGAAATACCAAGAATATGAACATCGTCATATGTGATGCTGTAGGATATCTTAGAAGTAGAAATCTGTAGGGTCGCAGATCCAATGTTTGAGAGAACAAAGTCCAGCGACATGGTACCATGTGCAAATAATCTCTTTACGACTTTATTGATTCGTACAGGTTTGTACAACATTGGAATTTCCCCTTTACTTGGTAACAAAAATTTTCATAATTAGTGTTTTATTTCTCTTTATCGTCTAAAAATATGCATAATATCTTCGATGGAGTTTAGAATAGAATGAGATGGCTACAATGACACTTTGGCTAAATCTGTATTTCAGTGATCAGAATGTGTAACCCAAAGACATTTTCAAAGTTTACTTTCTCAATTTAATTTGCATATTTGCAGTTTTTTTAAACACTAATTTTACAAGCATATTTACAGTAATAAAATGATATTCTGGATTTAAGTAGGGCTTTGTGAACAACGAGACTGAATCTCTGCCCGGGTCGTCAGATCAGTCTTGCCCAAATAAAATGTGCACACTTTTTCAAATCCATGGGGAGCATTCCAGCAAGTCGTTTATTCGAGGTTCACACAATACTGTACAGTCCACAATGATGCCCCGTAACACAAAGCTTTGCAATCAATCCCAAAATGGCTATAACCATAAAAAACTTGAAGCTTGTGTCCGAGATATTAATATATGGATGAGTAGTAATTCTTTGAAGTTAAATGAGGCAAAATCTGAGCTACTGTTTATCGGCTCTAAGGCTTCATTAGATAAGATAAATCCTCCGTCTTTGAGAATTGGTAGTGTGGATATTGTATCAACCAAATCATGTAGAAACCTTGGAGTTTTCTTCGACTCCACTATGTCCATGTCTGCCCAGATCCCTTCTGTGTGCAGATCTGTTAGGTATCAATTACATAATTTAGGCATCATCCGCAAGTATTTGACTCGTTCGGTTACAGAAAATATAGTGCATGCTCTAATATCGTCTCGGCTTGACTTTGGTAACTCACTGTTGTTTCAACTTCCACAATCTCAACTCTCAAAATTACAGAAATTGCAGAATTCTTCAGCTCGTATTGTTACCCTTACTAGACGCTTTACTCACATAACTCCAATTTTGTCCTCACTTCATTGGTTACCTATCGAATTTGGTATTGTATTTAAGTTGTTATTGCTAGTTTTTCATTGTATACATGGATCTGCCCCTGAGTATAATGTTCAATTGTTGATGCCTTACAATCCTCCTCGACGTCTAAGATCTTCAGACTCGAAATTACTTGTTGTTCCAAAATCTAAGAAATCATGGGGGGATCGTTCTTTTGCATATGCTGGTCCTTTTCTGTGGAACCAATTGCCACAACACATTTGTAATATTACAAATGTTGAATGTTTCAAAACTGCACTCAAATCTCATCTGTTCAAAATTGCCTTCAAGTAGTTTCCAGTCATTATGTATCACCACCCTCTCCATGTAAGTTTTTCCTCTCCAGCGCTTTGAGCACATGATTTAATGTGGAGACAGCGCTTAAGAAATACTCTATATTATTATTATTTATTATTATAACCAATCAAGATCGTTGTTGCAACCAATCAGAGTAGTTCTTTCAAGTTTGCAATTGTTTGCACACCTTTGTGTTACGGGGTCCTGATCCTACCTGGTAGTCTTCATGCTAAAGAATGTTCATAAAGCAGTTCAGGCTCTTAATTCTCTCACTTCTTTTAAAATCGTTATTGTTACAGGCTGGAAGATCTTAAGCATTACACCGATCATCCAGACAGAGTCCAGGTAATACTTGTCGGAACGCGCTGCCACAAAAAGGACCAAAGAACAGTCGGTAGTGAGAGAATCGCCAAAATGGCTGAGCACCATGATGCTACATCAATAGAAGTCAGTATCAAGGAAGATATTAACATAACCGAGACATTTGACCTTTTAGTGGACAGGATACTGAGTTCACGTCCAGAATACAACGGAGCGGGTCAGCCGCTCTTTCTACCAACCTCCGATGATCAGAAGGACCTAGATATAAGTTGCTCAGGATGCTGCCCTATTGGTTTCAAGTCGAAGGATCATTCAGGAGGCGTTGGATAATGTTAGTTAGTTAATGTACTTCAGGTGTTTTCTTTTATGCTTTCGGTGATCCCTGTATGCTCTGGGCGATAACTTTGGTAAATTGCCAATTGGTCTAAACCCACTTTGGCAAATACCTGTTTGGCCTCATCCCACATTGTCTAAATTTTTAAAGCCTACATCCGGTTTGTTTAATTACCTTTTTGTCTAAATGCCCTATCGCACATTAACCATTTGGTGTAATTCCAATTTGGTCTACATGTAATGTCTAATTAGTTTAACAGCACTTAGTCAAATCCTGTAACAAACGTGTAATAAACCAAATATTAATTTGGGAACTGGACGAAAATGCAATTAGACCATTTGGCTATTAGACAAGTTTTTCAATTAGACCAAGTAGTCATTACAGACCCAGTGGAAGTTAGACCATATGGGTAACTTTAGCCCATGTGGTATATTGTTTTAGACAACTTGAGACTGTTGTTGGACCAAGTGGATAGATATGAAGCGTAACTTTTGCATGTGCCACAACTAGTGACTTCCAATCTCTTAGTGCTTTTAACACTTCACTAACTGGGGTCTGCTACACTTTAGGGGTGGATATTCAATGACTGGGATCGATATATCGTTCCTACATATTACTATAAAAGGGGGACTAAACTGGGATGGATCATTTCAAACTCACTGGTTCACTAAGTTATTATTATCTTGGTATTCAAATTCAATTAATGGAACATAGGGCAGTCAATCATTCAATCATAGAAATAGATTTTAAAAGCCTAAAATTGTGCAAACAAATGGTGAAAGATTATAGTGGGTTGACACTGGTGAATTGTATGATTGTTAATGTTGTAATGATTTCTGCACATGTATACATGTCTGGAAAACACTTGAAAAAGTATGGTGTGCTTGAAATAAGCTTTGCCTGCGCTATTCACCCCTATTGTGAAAGTATGAGTTGATGCCATATTTGATTTTAAAAACCGATCAAAATCGCTTTTACTCTTGAAAGTAATTTTGTTGCTAAATTGTTGCCAAATAGTGTAGTGAACCACTGCCTAAAAGAAAGATCTCTGATGGGAATGATATCGAGCAGAGAATTAATTTTATCCAATTCAATCCTAGATTGGGATTGATTTTAGCTGTTGGTGATTCACCCCCTTTGGTGAATTTTAACATAATAATGTTAATAATAATATTATAATAATCTCAAAAGTTAAATATGGATCCAAAGAAAAAGGTTGATGTGAACACTGCTTTTATTTTAGTTACTTATTCTAGTGAAGTTAAGTTTACTAACACAAAGTTTGAATAATATTATTACATTCCTTTTCTGTATTACATATATATTGGGTGATAAAATTGTCAAATAGGACTGTGATATAGAAGTTATTTTAAACAAAATATACAAAATATTTCGAAATTCCAATGGTCATCCTTTTTTTTGCATAGCAGGCCTTAGTTGTAGTTAGTTTTGTATGAATATTTTAATCAAAAGTAATTTTGACATTTACCAAAGATAAAACAAGATTTTGAAAATACTTACAGTATGAATTCAATAACATGTACTTACTATTTTTGTTTATTTTCTTCTTCTTCTTTCATTGTTGTTGTTGTTGTTGTTTTTTTTGCGGTTATATAGAACCATTGACATGTAACTGTAGTTATTTATGATATATGTATATATTGGAAACAAAATTGAACAGATGTCTATGAAATTCAGTATTGATGAGAATATCATATTTAATCTCTTATATCTTATTAATGGGGAAGTTGCAATAATAAAAACAATTTTCATTACTGATAATTCTCAAAATCATAGTTTAAAATATGTCATTTGCAGTTATGTTACATGTAGCTAATTAAATGTAAACATTTAAGGAGAGAATTAGCTAAGTTGTATGAAGTTTTCAAAATAATTTTTAATCTTTATTGATAATGTTATCCTTGTATTCCTTTTTAGATTTTGTAGTTTTCTAACTTTTCTTTAGTCCTAAACTTGTTTGATAATCCATTTTGTTATAACACAACTTAATGATATGTTAATGTATTTAAGTTGTATTTTTTCAGATATTACTGGTATATCCTTACTTACTTACTCAGGAAAGGCTAGTACTTCAAACACACACAAAAAAAAAATTAAATAAGAAAAAAAGAAAGAAAGAAAAAAAACAAACCTATTCATGATTCTCTTGCTGCCAGATAATTTTTTGTAAGGTAATAGATAATTTGAAAATATGTTAATTGTTGTGTACTCCTCACGAAATGACACAGACCCAAGCTTATGTCAAATTCTGATACATATTAGAATTCATTCCTGAATTGAATACAATCATCTTTTTTTTCCAGTATGGTTCAGTCCACAGCTGGTGTATTATTGTACCATGTGCTTGTCAAGTGTATTGTCATATAGGGAAATAGAAAATTTGATAATCTATTGTCAAATGTTGTGTGCTCCTAGCTAAAACACACAGATTCAGTTCAAATTCTGATACATACAAGTTTCATTTGCTGAATTGAATCCAGTCCAATCCTGTTATAATTAGATATTTGGTACCATGCCTGTTATTTTGTTATTACTGAAGTGTGCATGTATCTAAAAAATGGGAGTTTTTGAGATCAGATACATGTGCAACAAGTACCTGTACTTTTCAGTCTTTACTTTTGCAAAATGATATCTATATATAAAAAGTAACCTGTAGCTACATTGCATAAATTTGTATTTCACACATTAAGTTTTAAAACTATGTACAAAATTACTTTAAAACTTTTTTAGCGCACAGAAATATGGCATATCAATTTTTGTACTTCCCAAATGGCATTGCTGTCTTTTATGTGGTGAAAAGATTATCTTATTTCATTTATTATAATATAGGAGTTTTGAATACTTGTTTTTCAGGAGAACACTAATCTATGATTTGAAATACAATTCATATATTTAGACCCGGAATAAGAGTTATCCTGTGGCTTGTATAAAGGGATACTTATCGATGGTAGGATTTATCTCTTTCTTTAAAAAAAAAAATAATAAAAATTTTTTCCCTCACATGTTCATTTATTTCATTGAAATTATAGTGATTCAGATACATACAAGTAATTCATAATAAACATTAGTTTTATCTTTTATTTTTATTTAAAAGTTTGCTAATTTCTGAAAGCTGCAACTGATCTTTATTTTATGTATTTTTAGGTTGACACACATCTTTTAATTCATTTATTATGTGAATGCATTTCCTCTTTCATATATCATGTGCTTCCATTCTTATGTGATTTATTTCAATTGGTGCCTATATGTTTATTGGGAAAAAAATAATATCTAGAAAGGTAGTGAAAAAATGGTAATGTCTACACGTAGTCTTTAAATTCAGACTGGTATGATTCCTTTTCATATATATCAGTATTGCATCCAATTAATTTGTTTACTCATTTCCAACAATTCAGTTATTTTGTTGAAACTAAAATTCTATCTAGATTTTTTTATAATAATAAATTAAAACACTAAAATATGTTAAATGATTTTTGTTTGTTTGTTTATTTATTTATTTATTTATTTAATTAATCTTTTTTTTAGGGGGGTGAGTTGTTTTCTTTGGGCAAATATTTTTAAACATTAAATAATCCTTAAACATGTTAACGGCTTGAAAGTAGTATTGTTGACTCTTCGTTTAAAGTGTAGTCTTTTTAAAGACTTCTAATATTGTAAAGTAGCCTCCACCTGTGTACTTTTTGGAGACATTTTTGAAGCGCTCTGTACTGCAAGAAAGACGTGATACATAACTGTCAATAAAGTTTAATTGTTGTTTTGACAAACTAGATTACTGATATTTCAAATGATATCAACAACTTTTGCTTCAGTTCAATTCAATGTATCAATTGAAAACAAACATTTTTGTTATTTGCACAATGTTGAAGTACATCATAAATGACAAAACGAAACGACTAAAACAACATTTACAACTTCTTGGAAGTTGTTTGTTGACTTTTATTTGCTTCTTCTCTTTTTATTCGTACATATAATGGCAAACTCTGTGTTGTTTTTGAAACCCAGATTCAGACATGATGCAGCAGTATTTTGTTTTTTCAAATCTTTTTAGCGCAAGCAATGATAGAAAATAGGCTTATTATTGTAATATTAAATTGTGCAACACAGATCGACATCTCTTCTCTTTT
>CALNVZ010003434.1:19320142-19335786 GCA_940671915.1 Paracentrotus lividus | reverse complement strand
TGAAAACTTACCTTAAAATTGAAATCAAATCCTTAAAACTTGTGAAATAACCGATTTGTTATTCAAAATATTTCGCCGATCGTGGAGTTTTCCGTGGTATGGTGCTAGTCTGTAACATGCAGACTCATTCTGTTAACTATTTTATAGATTAAAAAAGTAATTTAAATTCGGATTATATTTTCTTGCTTACATTTGAAGTTTATTTTCAATGCTTATTTTTTCTTCTCTTTTTTACATTAGAAGAAAGAATAATTCGGCCATGAAAATGAGTTCCATTAATTTTTCAATTAATATTTTTAAAGTATAAATTCTTTTTTTTTTTTTTATTTATTTTTTCTTTTAGATTCAAAAATTTAGTTGTGCTGCTTACATTTTTGTCTTTTAGGCTCTTTGTCTGTGACTTCTTATGAGATGATGCTACTAAATAAAACTTGTGAAATTTAGCTGATTTGTTTTTTTCAAAAAACATCTCTTGATCTTAAGCAGATTTTCGATGCATATGGTGCTAGTTTCTTAACATCAGACTCATTTATATTCGAATGCATTCTTTCTACCTTTTTTCACACTGAATTTTCTATAATATCGAACGACTATGTTTTTTCCTTTTGTTTACATGTAGAAAAAGGATAATTTGGCCATGAAAATGATTCATTCACCATTTTTACAAATAATAGAATACTTGAGTGGGTACGTCTTCATTTTTTTTTTTTTTCTTAAAAAAATTTCCTCTCAATCCAAAATTATAATGATGAGATGCTCCAGCTTATATTTACGATGTCTTTTAGGACATCTGAAACTATACTAGACCACTTAATACGAGAACTAACCTAAATTTAGACCTAACTAAAACAAAGAAAATGAAAAGAACAAAATATCTGAAAACAGAGATGCAGAGTGCTTCTAATTGCTTATCGGGCAACGCAAAAAAAAATTTTCACTTGCCAAACAGGCAAGTGAAACAATTTTTTTTGTCACTACCGACGCGCCTAAGAAACAATAAGTAAAATCTACTATTGCACTTTCAGACTTACCAACAATTGAACAAAAACAACAGTAGCAAAAAGGAACATAAAAACAGTACACTCCATAAAAACACATACAAATGCTAATCCTCCACATGCGAACAGACAAAAATATTTTGAAACTAAGGACCTCTAAAAACTCCGCGACAAATAAAAAGATTTGAATACGGAGCTCTGAATTAAAATATACACCAACATGAAACTCCGTATAATAAATATGAATAATCATTTACTTCATAAACTAAAACAATAAATAATAGACACACTCTCGAAGGCAATTACAACAGTAACGATTACCTCCCATAAAATTAGGCACCAAAAATACTTGTTAAGAATTATCAATTCAATTATCAATTCAGAATTTAACCTCCTTTCTCCATCTTACTAAAGTTTTCCTCTCTCCTAACCCCCCCACCCCTGGCATCACTGCTAAATATCTCCACTACATCTTACTCAATTCTCTACTTCCCTATACATACTCCTCCATATCCTTTTCCCTTTCACTTCTTATCTACCTCTTACACTATCTTATTCCATCCATAATTCCACAATTCCACTTTACAACATTCTTTAACCATATTTCCCTCCATTCTTATCCCACCATCACCTTACTTCATGTACAAAGCTAGAAAATACGGAGCGCAACTGCAAAAGAAGGACAAACATAATGTATATGAAGCTATTTTTTTTTAGACCGACGATGTTTAGTAATTCGCCAATTTGTTATTTGTTTAAAACCAATGAACATTTTTCTTCTGATTTTGTTATGTTACCATGACATCACATAATTGTTTCTTTTACTATTCAATATATCACCTTTAATGCAGGTATAGGAGAGGAACACATAGAGAGGAATCAAAATTCGACCGAAAAAGTACTCACATAACGGAGCTGCTGAGCGAACTTGGTATTCATCTGAACCTCACAGAATGAAAAAAGAGTTTATTCCAATATCACTCATTGGTGAGTTATCAGATTTTCAAAATCATATCCTAGGTAATATAAGATAGCATTTCTTGAAATACAAGAAGAAAATAGACCTTCTAAGCACACCATCCTGACACGTTGATAAGCCGAATAACTTTCTATACATAATCGAAATACATGCAAATGACATTTTGCTAAGAAAAAACATATATAATAGGCAGACCATCCAATGAACCCTCAAGTACAAAAAGAGAAAAAAAAATCCGGAACCTCATTAATGCAAGCAATAATCCTTGACAGCACCTAGTACTCTTAATATTCGACTACAGAGTTGTGATGTAATATACATAGATCTTCCAGTATTGTCAATAATATTGGCCACTGACCGTATTTGAATATGGGCACTTAAAAACAAAGTAAGGAGAAATACATGGACAATAATACATAGCGCTCCTCAAATATGATTTTGTTTATTGATTCTACTTAAAGATATACAAGCTAAATAACTGTAAGATTAGCGTAATCTTAAAATTCAGCCTCATGCTAGAAGCAACAACTACCAATGATTTTTATAAAAATGTAAAATGTCATTCATAATGTCTGATTTAATTAACTCGGTAATTACACAACAACCAGCAGAAGAGTAGAGAGAGAGAAAAAAAACCAAAACAAGACGCAGGAGAACAGCTACCACCCCGCCGAAACCCAGCCCACAAAATCATAACACGTAATCATGTGCCTGTTAAACACCAACGACAAAGATATAGAAATCATCGCAGAGACCTGGAATTTATTCTACACACACCCTTGCTCCCCTCTCCACCTTACAAATAAAAAAACAACCTCTCGCAGCGCAGGTAATTTAGCTTGTTTGTATGATCCATACAACCAGTATTAATAAAATAAGTAAGTGTTGACAAACATAAATATGTGACCCCCAGTACCTAATATAGCAAAATGACAAGTATCATATACATAGCATAAAGGGCCCTCATATAATAGGAACCCTCATCCAATAGAGTACCAAAACACTAAGAATTACCGAAGAATAAAGGACTATAATCACAAAAGTCTTGTACATACGACAATTTGCTCACTCTCTATCTCGACACCCATTAACCACAACAATATCCGCGATCTTACAATTACATGATACTAAGATATCTAAACAGAGAAAGTTACAATAACTAATTAGAACACAAACACCACCAACAGGCAAACACAAAAGTAACATGTTACTTAAAACATGAAACTTATACGCAAAATCATCCTTTCCCAGCCTGGAAGCAAAAATGCCCTTAACATCTTAACCATAGCCGTACCCTACAGAAGCCTTAGATAACAAATAAGAGTTTAATGAAGCATAACTAACAAATGTGCATGAGATTAACAACCATACGCAGTAAATAATGTATGAATACAAACTAAGGCCCGCAAGCAATAATTATATTAGACAACACAATGACGGTTTCCAAAGCCATCTTTTTTCATGAAATTATTCTACAAGGCTTCACAAAATTCAACAAAACCTAAAATTCCAAAAAAGGACCGCACCTTGCTTTAAATTTAAGCGCGCAACACTCTTATATGACAACTCCGAGACACCAACATCGAGGACATAAGCTTCCAGACAAGACTCTTAACAACACTATATATAGTAAGCGAACCCCGGCTTGATGATTCCATTTTATAAAACAGTCCCAAATGACAAAAGAACACAACTCTTACAGGAACAGATGACAGCAAAAAAGAAAACAACCAACCCGAAAAACTCTCCAGTACCAAAATTTAGTGTGTCACCACCAACATGTGCCCAAGCTAATAAAACGCAACACTAGGCCCATACCTCACTCTTGAAAAAATATATTGCAATAATAACAACATTATCAACAATCAAGTTTAGTTTTTTTTTTTTTTTTTTTTTTGTTGCAAATTCTAGGTACTTCAGGAAGTATACTATCAAAATATAAAAATAGATTAATTTAAAGAGAAAAAAAAGTCAGACAGAAAAACAACATACTCTGATAGATTAAATAGATATAATCCGGTCACGGACCTGAACTTCACACAAAAACTAAAGGAATATGAATACCATCGATACAATATCTGATGCTGTAGGATATCTATGAAAGTAGAAATCATGTATAGCGGTCGGCAGATCCAATGTTTGACGAGCAACAAAGTCCAGCGACCATAACACACGCATATCACACAACTAGTGCAAATACCAATACTCTTTACCGACGTTACTTCTGATTCGCTAGCAGGCTCTACGCATACAAACCAATAGAAAAATAATATTCCCAACACTACATTACACTATACCGGTCACAACCAACAAATTTACCACATAATATAAGAGCATATGTTATAACCAATTCACATACTAATCGATCCAACATAACCAAAATGAGCAATTATCCAAATATCTACGGATGGAACATTAATTAGAAAAACGTAGAACAGAGATCGGCTCACTAATGCCCACAATCGAGGGACCAACCATCTGGTATCACGTGATCAGAAAATGAGAATTAGATACACCGCAAAAGAACATATTCACATGTTATACTTCCTCAAATATTAAATTATGCATATTATAGCGAGATCTTAAATTTCCAAGTAAAACCCACTAAATACCTTAATACAAGAAAAATAAGTCTCACCCAGTAAATAAAATGGATATTCTGGATAAGTACAAAAGAAGACAAAATTATAGTGAAACAACAGCGACTGAAAACTACATGCCCAAGTTCAGTATCAGGATCAACTAGCCCAAAACATAATAAGATCGCACAAACTCTCCTTCCAAATATCCGAACCAAATAGAAAAGACATCCTCACAGCAAGTCTTCAATATCCCGAGCGTCACAACATCCAAAACCAATGCTCAGTCCACAATTCATCGACGACCCACCGTAACAGCCAAAGCTCTGCAATACAATACACAATAAACGCGCAAAATAAAACATAACAACAAGAAACGTTGCAAGCTAATTGCTGTATCACGAAGAAGATCATTAAGAACCATACCTATGGTACCGACTAGAAAAAATGCACACATTAAATAATTTCCTAATCACTTGACACCGTCTTACCACTGCATCATGGCCAACAACATATCTCAGCTACTCGTCGCCCACCAGCCAGGTTTATCCGGACATCTAAGGCTTCCATTAGCATAAGATAACTCCCTCCCGTCCTATGAGACCTAGCGAATAGAATAGATAAAGAAAAAATAATACAAAAAAATGTAAAATTAAGAAAAAAAAAAAAAAGAAAAAAAACAACACAAAATCAGTAAGAAACGTTGAAGTTTTCTTCGACTCCACTATGTACACAATGAGATAAGCGTGCGCCAATCCCTTCCTGTGTATCGCAGAATCGTACACCGCGATAATCAATTACATCAATATATAAGAGGCCATCCAAATCCGCAAACGTAATTTGACGTCGTCAGGAGTATCCAAGCGCAAAAATATAGTTGACAAACCTAATGCCTAAGATATCGTCTCGCATGTGACTTTGGTAACTCACTCCGCTACATGTTTTCACCACTATCCCATTCCGACAAATCTCAACCTCAAAAATATAACAGACAATCTCCGAAATCTCCCCGCTCGTCATGTTTACAGCACAAAATATTAACACAAGAGTACGCATATATACTCAACAAATAACATCACAAATATATTGTCCATCACTCTACAAAGTGCAAAGATATACCCACTCAATATTAGCGAAATGATTCCTCGCAGAACCCACTGTCTACCTCGCCTAGTTTTCACTCCTGCAATATCAAAATACGCGCACAATCTGGCCCCTGAGTATAAATGAGTATACAAATTGTATCTGATGACCTAACAAATTCACATCACCGACGTAACCTCACCTATTCAAGACGTCGAAATTCACCTTGCCGCCGCGCCGCCACGCAAACCTCAATTGCTTCCAAATCCTAACCGAAATACAATGGAGGACTGAATACATTACTTTAGCATACCATGACATAAGAATACCCTTATACTCTGGAAACACATTGCCCCACCGCAAACACCATCCTCGCTCCAATAACCTTACAAAAATCGCCTTAGAAATCCGTTATCAACACAACATAGCAACCAATACAAAATACCTCCATAAACATGTTCAAATAAGCAAACTCTCCCAAGTCGTTCCGCACGCCATTACTGCTGCCGACCTCTCTCTCCATATGAAGCTTATTATACCAACTCTCCAACGCGACTTTCAAGAGATGACCAACATAATCCTTTTAATGTGGACCGACAGCAGAACATTAAAGAACCATCACTCCCGTCAATCATCTCACTCCTCATGTTTATGATACAACAAACACATATAATATAACCCACCAATCAAGCATCTCAGTACTGTAGAAGACAACCAAATCCCGAGATTAGTTTCCATCACAACGTTAATGCAATTGAGCCTCAATATGAACAGCCTCTGGTGTTACGCCCGTCCCTTGATCGCCCCGCCTGCCAGTAGTACTCTTCTCAATAGTCTAAAAAGAAGATGTTATCATAAGCAAAACATTCAGAGCCATCTAATTATCTCTACAACTGTCCTTTCATTAAAATCCAGTACTTCGTACAGGCTGGAAGATTATCTAAAGCAAAACAACAAACCCCGGATCATCAACAAAAAACACGAGCACACCGGTAATACTTGTCGGAACGCCGACTGCCACAAAAAGGACCCAAAGAAACAGTCACGCGAACACCCGGTATAGCCACATCGAAAAAAAAACCGCATGAAGACAATGCCAGTAACCCAACATCAAATACCCAAATCAAAATACAAGAATAACAACCAAAGGGTAAGTGCGAGTAGCAACGACCAAAAAAAATAGAGACTGAGCAAACACACATGAGCAAGTACATACATCATACGAGTCAAAGTCACAATCAAACGGAAAGACTCTATTAACATAAAACCGAGACATATGAACCATATATTAACCACTAGCACAGGAACTAGAGTCTCCACGATCCCTCAATACAAACTGAACAGAGCGGACATCGCCAGGCGCCACCCGACTCTCTCCCCTACTTAACCAACCTAATCCAAAAACCGACAAGTAAGTATCAGATACCAGCAGGCACAAATAGACTATCAACGTATATATTGCAGCTACAGGACATGCTAGACAGCGCTGATATGGTCTTCAGAGTCGAAGGATCACTTCGGAGGCGGCTGATTAATGTTAGTAACGCTCTTCAAGACCTCAAACTGATCTAGAGCCCAAAAATAAACAATCAGAACTGTCCTTATCCACTTTTATTGCCTTCGGTGACTCGCGCCCTGTATCGCTACTTAGCACACACCACAGAGCACACCATCAAAACTCCTAAGCGACCGATAAACTAATTACCATGTCACGAAATATCACCAAAGTCCTGGCTCCCAAACCTCGAAACCTTTCGCCATCAATGACTATAAACTGCTCATGGTGCACTATACATTGCCGTCCCACCAACAACATTTAGTACCTACACAATTATTTCAAAAAATGCTGACCCATCCAACCCGTGTCAAGTGATAATACCTCTCTCAGTTCGAGAGCTCCTACAATGCACACAATTACTCCAGCATAAACTCATTGGAGCGGCGAGGACACTCGCTAAATTACACCAAAAATGCTATGGGCACCTCCCTCAAACATGCAATGAAATGTCAAGTTCGCGCCCAAACTTTAACAGCCTAACTTAAGCGCTCAAAATCCTTGTAAACAAAACGCTGTAATAAACCCAAATATTTAACTTTGGTAACAGAGAGACACGAAAAGCAATACCAACACCATTTACTACTCATCGAAGCTACCTTATGACCATATGCCTTCATCATGACCTCCAAGACCAAGAATTCAGTCATATAACAGAACCCAACCGCAAGTCATTATATGAACGCCATACAATGCACGTAACTTATAGCCCATGTGGTACCTAAATTGTACAACAACTGAGACTGTGTGAGTACAGAGCTAGAATACCGATGAGCTGGAAGCGTAATCTTTTGCAAATGCTTGCCACAACTTAGTCGACTACTCATCTCTTAAGTTGCTGAATCTGAACACTTCCAACCTACACTGGAGGAACGCCATGCTTACACTTTACAAGGGTGGAACCTACCTCTCAACTGCGGACTTAGCGCGGATCGACTCCCTCCATCAAGAATCCTCATACAATATTACTATACTAACACAGCCGAGGGCTAAAACGGACCACACAAACCTCGAACGGTCATAATACAAAAAACATCAGCATCCGCGATCACCACATCTACTAAGATGTTATTAATCTCTTGGTATTCAAAATCACTTAAATAGCTGCATACTACATATAGGGCAGTCAATCATTCAATCATCAGAAATAGATTTTAACCATACATAAATTGTGGCAAACAAATGTGGAAAGATATAGTGGGTTGACACTGGTGAATTGTATGATTGTTAATGTTTATTATGATTCTGCACAGCCTGTATACAATGTCATCGGAAAACACTTGGAAAAAGTATGGTGGTGCTTGAAAGAAGCTTTGCCTGCGCTATTCACCCCTATTGTGAAAGTATGAGTTGATGCCATATTTTATTTTTAAAAACCGATCAAAATCGCTTTTCTCTTGAAAGTAATTTTGTTGCTAAATTGTTGCCAAATAGTGTAGTGAACCACTGCCTAAAAGAAAGATCTCTGATGGAATGATATCGAGCAGAGAATTAATTTATCCAATTCAATCCCAGATTGGGATTGATTTTAGCTGTTGGTGATTCACCCCTTGGTGAATTTTAACATAATAATGTTAATAATAATATTATAATAATCTCAAAGTTAAATATGGATCCAAAAGAAAAAGGTTGATGTGAACACTGCTTTTATTTTAGTTACTTATTCTAGTGAAGTTAAGTTTACTAACACAACATTAATTATGAATAATATATTACATTCTTTTCTGATTACAATATATTGGGTGATAAAATTGTCAAATAGGACTGTGATATAGAAGTTATTTTAAACAAATATACAAAATATTTCGAAATTCCAATGGCATCCTTTTTTTTGCATAGCAGGCCTCTAGTGTAGTTAGTTTGTATGAAATATTTATATCAAAGTAATTTTGACATTACCACAAGATAAAACAAGATTTTGAAAATACTTACAGTATGAATTCCATAACATGTACTTACTATTTTTGTTTATTTTCTTCTCTTCTTTCATTGTGTGTGTTGTTGTTGTTTTTTTGCGGTTATATAGAACCATTGACATGTAACTGTAGTTATTTTATGATATATGTATATATTGGAAACAAAATTGAACAGATGTCTATGAATTCGGTATTGATGAGAATATCATATTTAATCTCTTATATCTTATTAAGGGGAAGTTGCAATAATAAAAACAATTTTCATTACTGATAATTCTCAAATCATAGTTAATAAAATGTCATTTGCAGTTAGTTTACATGTAGCTAATTAAATGTAAACATTTAAGGAGAGAATTAGCTAAGTTGTATGAAGTTTTCAAAAATAATTTTAATCCTATTGATTAATGTTATCCTTGTATTCCTTTTAGATTTTGTAGTTTTCTAACTTTTCTTTAGTCCTAAACTTGTTTTGATAATCCATTTTGTTATAACACAACTTAATGATATGTTAATGTATTTAAGTTGTATTTTTCAGATATTCTGGTATATCCTTACTTACTTACTCAGGAAAGGCTAGTACTTTCAAACACACACAAAAAAAAATTAAATAGAAAAAAAAGAAAGAGAAAAAAAACACCTATTCATGATTCTCTTGCTGCCAGATAATTTTTTGTAAGGTAATAGATATTTGAAAATATTGTTAATTGTTGTGTACTCCTCACGAAATGACACAGACCCAAGCTTATGTCAAATTCTATACATATTAGAATTCATTCCTGAATTGAATACAATCATCTTTTTTTTCCAGTATGGTTCAGTCCACAGCTGGTGTATTATTGTACCATGTGCTTGTCAAGTAGTATGTCATATAGGAAATAGAAAATTGATAATCTATTGTCAAATGTTGTGTGCTCCTAGCTCAAAACACACAGATTCAGTTCAATTCTGATACATACAAGTTTCATTTGCTGAATTGAATCCAGTCCAATCCTGTTATAATTAGATATTTGGTACATGCCTGTTATTTTTATTACTGAAGTGTGCATGTATCTATAAAAATGGGAGTTTTTGAGATCAGATACATGTGCAACAAGTACCTGTTACTTTTCAGTCTTTACTTTTGCAAAATGATATCTATATATAAAAAGTAACCTGTAGCTACATGTGCATAAATTTGTATTTCACACATTAAGTTTTAAAACTATGTACAAAATTACTTTAAACTTTTTTAGCGCACAGAAATATGGCATATCAATTTTTGTACTTCCCAAATGGCATGCTGCGTCTTTTATGTGGTGAAAAGATTATCTTATTTCATTTATTATAATATAGGAGTTTTGAATACTTGTTTTTCAGGAGAACACTAATCTATGATTGAATACAATTCATATATTTAGACCCGGAATAAGAGTTATCCTGTGGCTTGTAATAAAGGGATACTTATCGATGGTAGGATTTATCTCTTCTAAAAAAAAAATAATAAAAATTTTTTCCCTCACATGTTCATTTATTCATTGAATTATAGTGATTCAGATACATACAAGTAATTCATAATAAACATTAGTTTTATCTTTTATTTTATTTAAAAGTTTGCTAATTTCTGAAAGCTGCAACTGATCTTTATTTTATGTATTTTTAGGTTGACACACATCTTTTAATTCATTTATTATGTGAATGCATTTCCTCTTTCATATATCATGTGCTTCACTTCTTATGTGATTTTTTCAATTGGTGCCTAATTTATGTATGGGAAAAAATAATATCTAGAAAGGTAGTGAAAAATGGTAATGTCTACACGTAGTCTTTAAATTCAGACTGGTATGATTCCTTTTCATATATATTCAGTATTGCATCCAATTAATTTGTTTACTCATTTCCAACAATTCAGTTATTTTGTTGAAACTAAATTCTATCTAGATTTTTTTATAATAATAAATTAAAACACTAAAATATGTTAAATGATTTTTTTTGTTTGTTTATATTATTTATTTATTTATTTAATTAATCTTTTTTTTAGGGGGGTGAGTGTTTTTCTTTGGGCAAAATATTTTTAAACATTAAATAATCCTTAAACATGTTAACGGCTTGAAGTAGTATTGTTGACTCTTCGTTTAAAGTGTAGTCTTTTTTAAAGACTTCTAATATGTTAAAGTAGCCTCCACCTGTGTACTTTTGGAGACATTTTTGAAGCCTCTGTACTGCAAGAAAAAAGACGTGATACCAAGTAACTGTCAATAAAGTTTAATTGTTGTTTGAACAACTAGATTACTGATATTTCAAATGATATCAACAACTTTTGCTTCAGTTCAATTCAATGTATCAATTGAAAACAAACATTTTGTATTTGCACAATGTTGAAGTACATCATTAAATGACAAAACGAACGACTAAAACAACATTTACAACTTCTTGGAAGTTGTTTGTTGACTTTTATTTGCTCTTCTTCTCTTTTTATTCGTACATATAATGGCAAACTCTTGTGTGTTTTTGAAACCCAGATTCAGACATGATGCAGCAGTATTTTGTTTTTTCAAATCTTTTTAGCGCAAGCAATGATAGAAAATGCCTATTATTGTAATTTAAATTGTGCAACCACAGAGTCGACGGTGCAAAAACAGAAACAATGGCCGGTATTTTTTCGAAGGGTGACTAAAGTTAGTATCCTACTAAATAGCACGCCTACGTAATTTAGAGGACCTTGCCTTATTGTCGGTCGGACCCAATATAGGGATAAGGAGGACGCTTCTTAACGCAAAGTCAATACTACGACTCGCTAAAACGTACACCCTTCGGAGAAATACCGGCCAGTTATCTTTTTGAGAGAGATTTCTTATTTGTGGCCAAAGACGTTTGTAAAAAAAATGGAAGAAAATTATATTCGAGTAATGTAAAATTAGAATGGAAATAGACCAATCCTGGATCAGGAGGAAAAGAATATAATTATCACATACAGATTAAAGTACACAAAATAACATTTCATTTTGATTTGAATTTATCATACTCATCAATTCATCATACACATTCAGATGTAAAAATAATAATCGCTGCATATGCCAACTTGGGAGCCGTATCAGGGCAGAAAATTGCCATAAAGTAAACACTTTGATTGACAATTAGCAGGAAATGAAGGGGGAAAAAAGTTATGATAACCGTGATCTTTCGGAACGGTTTATAAGATTCTTTGTCTTTTGTATTTTTGCGTCCACAATCGTCAGGATTTAAGTGCACTTCATTGCCATAGAAGCTTGGTTATGCCCTAGTCATACAATCAGTGCATGTACCATTTGAATTGATAAACTAAATATTATTACTAGGCACACGATATTGGTCACATTAGAAATATCAACTAATGGGGGGGGGGGGGGGGGAAGGGTATATGGTTTAACTTTTGGTGTGTGTGTTTGTGTGACCGCTACACTTAATCAGAAGACGCAAGCAGTAGTGTGTGTGTGTGTGAATGAGTCGTGTGTGTGTGTGTGCTGTATGAAGTTATTTATCAAAACTATCAATTACAAACAGAGATAATAGCAAAATGAAATTAGATTTGTATTATCAAGATTTGCTGGTACATTTTTTGGCGTTGGGAGTTAAATGCTAAACTTTTCATTTCATAAAAGGAGAGAGAGAGAGCAGGGGGAGGGGGGGGGAGGAGAGAGAGAGGGGGGCGGCGTATTGAGCAGTAGAGACTGCATGCGTTAACAAAATTATATATCCTTTTATTTTAGCAATCGTGTATTTTATTTAGCAATGTGTAAAAGCCAGTAAGATACAAGTTTATATTATTGAATTGTTGATCTAAGTTATCAAAAGTGTCTATATTTAGGGCCAAAAGTGCATACATTAGTTGTTGCTATGTTGGAAAACAAGTTGCGTGTCCAACATTTCAGCAACAGATGTATGCAACCTGGATTCCAAATATTTTAATGCATTCTTTAACAATTTGTTTAAACACCTCGATCGTTACTATGTAGAATTTAAAGATATATATTCTAAAACCGTTGCTGATGTACAGTTTAATATGAACTTATGGAATGTCATAAAAACACTAATCTGTTCAGCTATGTACAATGTAAAGTTCAGCCTTCTATATGATTGCAAGACATTGTTGTTATCATTTTTTTCCTATTGTGTATGGTAAACACTGGATTCTGCGAAATGAGTTGCACACTTGTAGTCAGACCATCACATAATCTTCCAACCAACTGCCAATTTAGCCTTTTAATTCAAATTGTGTAATTACTTTTCATTGGTCTTGTGACTGATAGTAAATAAGCATGATATTTTCGAGTAACTTCCCCATCCTGCTGATATTGCAGATTGTCAACAATAAATACATATCAGTTCATGAGGCCGTACTTAGCAATAATAATTTCAAAGTATCTCCAAGTTAAGTTGATGAACTACTGTTCAGTCTAAATCCCTATTTATTGGTTAAAAACATTCGTTTACACCGACCATTAATGATCATTATTTTGACCTAATTGTGTTTAAGGTGTATTATTGATAGAATGTATGACCATTTAAGTTTACCAAATTATAAATCGACTAGGGGGCTGGGCGCCCCCACCCCCCCCCCCGCCCCAGTAAACAAAACAAACAAACAAAAAACGAACAAACATACAACAACAAAAACAGGGAACAATGGACGATCGACCCGATTGACCAGATGAACCTTACCCCTATGACCAGTGGCGGATTTAGGGGGGGGCCGAGGGGGCCGCGGCCCCCCCCCCCCTATTGGCGGCGCAAAAAAAAAAGAGAAAGAAGAGAAAAAGAGGAAAAAAAGAAGGGGAAAAGGAAAGAAGAAGGAAAAATGAGAGAGAGAGAGAGGAGATGAAAAGTAAAAACAGTAAGAAAAAATAGAGAGGAAAATGGAAGTAGGTCAGAGTTTAAAATTTTAAGCTCGCGCTTCGCGCTCGCATTGTTTGATGAGATAATCTTCCTTTATAAACATAGCATAAAAACGCTTTAAAAATGCACTGTTTTCAGGTTGATATATCTAAAATTTTCAGCTCGCGCTTCGCGCTCGCATTGTTTAATAAGATAAGTATTTTCTTTATGAGCTTAGCACAAAAACGCTTAAAATTAAATGTTTTCAAGTTGATATATCAAAAAATTTTGGCTCGCGCTTCGCGCTCGCATTAATTAATGAGATATGTATCTTCTTTATATGCTTGACATTAGAAAACGCTTAAAAAGCACTGTTTTCAGCCTTGAGGTTGATTTTAGCTCGCGCTCGCATTGTTTAATGAGACATGTATCTTCTTTATAAAGATAGCATAATAAATCTTTAAATGCACTGTTTTCAGGTTGATATATCCACAATTTTCTGCTCGCGCTTCGCGCTCGCATTGTATAAAATATGTATCTTCTTTATTAGCATGGCGTTAAAAAAAAAAAAACCGCTTAAAATGCACTGTTTTCATGTTGATATAACAAATTATTCGGCTCGCGCTTCGTGCTCGCATTGCACGAGAAGTATCTTCTTAAAAAATATAGCACAAAAAACTTCAAATGCACTGTTTTTAGGTTGATATATCTAATATTTTCAGCTCGCGCTTTGCGCTCGCATTGTTTCACAAGATAATATGTATCTTCCTTATAAACATAGTTAGCATAAAGACGCTTTAAAAATGCACTGTTTTCAGGTTGATATTTTATCAAAAATTTTCGGCTCGCGCTTCGCGCTCGCATTGTTTAATTAGATAAGTATCTTCTTCAAAAGCATAGCACACACAACAACAACAATTTCAATGCAGTGTTTTAGGTTGATATATCCAAAATTTTCAGCTCGCATTGTTAAGTGAGGTAATATGTATCTTCCTTACAAACATAGCATAAAAACGCTTAAAAATGCACTGTTTTCAGGTTCATATATTATCAAAAATTTTCTGCTCGCGCTTCGCACTCGCATTGTTTAATTAGATAAGTATCTTCTTAAAAAGCATAGCACAAAAAAAAACTTTCAATGCAGTGTTTTAGGTTGATATATTTTAAATTTTCAGCTTGCGTTGTTAAGTGAGATAAAATAGAATAAAAACGCTTAAAAATGCACTGTTTTCAGGTTGATATAATTTATGATCAAAAGTTATCGGCTCGCGCTTCGCGCTCGCATTGTTTAATGAGATAAGTATCTTCTTAAAAAGCATAGCACAAAAAAAAAAAAACTTTCAATGCAGTGTTTTTAGGTTGATATATCTAAAATTTTCAGCTCGCGCTTCGCGCTCGCATTGTTTAGTGAGATAATATGTATCTTCTTTATAAACATAGCATAAAAATGCTTAAAAATGCACTGTTTTCAGGTTGATGTAATCTCTTATCAAAAATTTTCGGCTCGCGCTCGCATTGTTTAAGGATATAGGTATTTTCTTTATGAGCTTAGCATTTAAAACGCTTAAAATTCAATGTTTTCAGGTTGATATAGCAAAAATTTTCGGCTCGCGCTTCGCGCTCGCATTATTAATTTAATACATTTGCTTGTTCATAAAAAAACAACAACAAGATTAATTTAAATAAGTGTCCATAGGCCTATAA
>CALNVZ010003434.1:19296037-19320117 GCA_940671915.1 Paracentrotus lividus | reverse complement strand
GACATTTACGATAAGTAGGTCTCATTTTTATTTTGTCTAATATACAAATTTTTGATTACTATTTCTATCCTCTGGGGATTTTGTATGGCTTTACAAGAATTCACATAATTGTTTCTTTTTACTTACATTCATTTCCCGTTATATGGACAAGGCGGATTGCGAGAGGTATGAGACGACTGAAACGTATGGGTCTCACTATAACGTGTAGCTGCTGAGGCTTTGTGATATATTTGGACCTCAATATGAAGAGTTTTATTCAATAATTCCACTTTCATATGGATGAGATCTACTATTACAGAGTATGTGTTCAAATCTTGATTTCATAACGAATGTGTATAGGATGTCATATTATGTATCAATAAGATTGAGATCTAATCCGAAACATTTCTGAGACGTGAAAATATACACTAAATTATTTCTTATCATAACGATGACACTACAAAACATTTTACTAAAAAATAGTAAATTATTAGGATAAACGACTAGCACATAATAACCCTCAAATCAAATAAAAAATGGAATTTTAATTTGCAACTATTAATCTTGTCTACGTAATATGTTGTCAGTATGTGATGTTTATCTTATTGTACAAGAACTTGAGTCTCACAATTTAATGTAAACTTTTTTTTTTGCATCTTCTAATCAATTCCCTAAAATATGACATAAAGCATTCACACCACATTTCAGAGATTGTAATCTTTATGTATAAGGTCACTTATAAATATAGGTATATACACTTCGCGAGAATTAATCTATCCTATAGACTTGTTGCTTATTTTTAATTTAAAGCACACAAAGTCTGAGTCTAAATAGACACGAGCAATACATCTTTAAATATACTGTCAGGTTGTATCCAACGCTTCTATAGCAAATTACCAACGAATATCTCAACATCGATAATGATGATTGCTGTACACTCATCTCTAGAAGTCCAGAAATCTTTAGGCGTCGCCAGATCATCATCGTCTTGCATGCGTACTGATCTAAAGCTCTCATTCCGACCATTGGTCACCCCCATGTGCCCAACATATCTCTTTACCGACTTTCTCGATCGTACAAAGTTTCGCGTACATACACATATGAATTTCCCCTTTCTACTTGGTATACCAAAATCCTCTCCATAATCCAAGCTGATCATTTCTCTTTATTGTCTCACAACATCGCGTTGACACTTATGATGGATGTTTCTGTACTGCGATAGAAGTACGAGATGGCTACAATGACACTTTTGGCTAAAATCTGTAGGCCTATTTATCAGAGATCAGCTCCGAACTGTCTAACTTTCCAACTACACTATTTTAAAGTTTACTTTTCCGATTTTAATTTGCATATTTACAGGTAGTTTTTTTTTTTAACACCACTATTAAGAAGTAACATTTACAAACAATACAAATGATGATTCTGGATTTAAGTAGGGCTGGTGAAACAGACGAAACTGAATCTCTGCCCAGATTATCTTTCCAAATAAAAGTTGCCACTTTTTCAAATCCAGGGAGCCAATCCAGCAAGTCGTTAATAATGTCACCATCAATGATGCCCGTATAAACACAAAGCTTTTTCAATCAATCCCAAAATGCTCTGCCAATAGTCAAGAATCGTGTTTGACATGCCTTTTGGTTTGAAAGACTTGAACACAACCCAATCAGAGTAAGTTGCTTTAAAGTTTGGCAATTAGTTTGCGAACCCTTTATGTGTTACGGGTCTGATCCTACCATGGTATCTTCAATGCCAAAGATGTTATAATAGGTCTCAGGCTCTTAATTCTCTCCCACTCCTTTTTAAGAGCAATCGTCAATTTGTTGTGACAGGTGGAAAGATCTTAAGATTACATGACTGATCATCCAGACAGAGTCGCAGGTAATCTTGTCGGAGACGCGGCTGCCAAAGGACCAAGAACAGTCGTAGTGAGAGAATCGCCAAAATGGCTAGAGCACTGGCATGTGCTACACTCAATAGAAGTCAGTATCAAGGAAGATATTATATATAACCGATGACGCATTTTTGACCTTTAGTGGAACCAGGATACTGAGTGCACGTCCAGAATCAAACGGAGCGGGTCAACCGCTCTTTCTCACGACTCCTCGATGATCAGAAGGATTCGCTAAGATATAAGTTGGGCTCAGTGATGCGGCGCCATTGGTTGCTAAGTCGAAGGAGCATTCAGGAGTGTGTTGGATATGTTATTAGTTATGTACTTCAGGTGTTTTCTTTTATAGGCTTTGGATCCCGCTGATGCTGGGCCGATAAGCTTTGGTAACTTGCAATTGTCTAAACGCGCATTTTGGCAAAATACCTGTTTGGCCCATACCTCACATTCGTCTTAATTTTTAAAGCCTACAATCGGGGTTTGTTTAATTACCTTTTGGTCTAATTCGCCTATCCCGCACATTAACCATTTTGGTGTAATTCCAATTTGGTCTACATGTTATGTCTAATTAGCGTTTATACAACTAGCACTTAGTCAACATCCGCTGTAACAGACTCTGTAATTAGCCAAAATTCTCATTTGGCGAATCTTGGCGAAAAATCGAATTAGACGATTATGGGGCGTATTAGAGCGAAGTTTTCAAATTACAAGCAAGTAGTCATTAAAGACGCCGTAGACATATGGGTACCTTTAGCCTCATGGGGTAGCATTGTTTTCAGGCCACTTGAGATTGGAACTGTTGTTGGACCAAGTCAATGGATAGATATGTAAGCGTAATCTTTTGCATGTGCCAGCAGACTAGGACTTCCAATCTCTTAGTGCTTAAGCACTTCACTAAACTGGGTCTGCTAACACTTTAGGGGTGTGTTATTCCAATGACTGGGATGCGATATCGTTCCTACATATTCACTTTAGTACAAAGGGGCTGACCTGAGGATGGATCATTTCAAACTCACTGGTTTCACTTGATTATTATATTCTGGATTCAAACAATTGATGATAATATTTCATGTGGGCATTGTCAATTCATTCATCAGATAAAATAGATTTTAAAAACCTAAAAATTGTGTAAACAATGGGAAGAGGATAATGGTTTGACACTGGTGAATGTGTTGATTGTTATGTGTAAGATTTCTGGCACATGTATACATCTCTGGAATACTCTGAAAAAAGTAATAGTGTTGGCTTGAAATAAAGCGTTTGCCTGCGCATTGTGGAAAGTCTGCATTGATGCAATATTTGATTTTAAACAGAACCGATAGCTCGCTTTTACTCCATGAAAGTTATTTTGGTCGCTGAATTGTTCCCAGAATGTGTAGTGACCACTGGCCTAAAAGAAAGATCTCTGATGGGAATGATATCGAGCCAGAGAATTAATTTTATCCTATTCAATAATCCTATCTGGAGTTGGATTTTAGGCTGTAGTGATCAACACCTTTGGTGGATTGTTAAAGCATAAATCAATATAATCATAAAATAAATAATATAATCTCAAAAGTTAAATATGGAGGCTAAAGAAAAGAGGTTGTGTGAACCCTGCTTCTATTAATTAATTCTGGTGAATTTAAGTTTACTAACAGAAGTTTTGAATAAATAATTAACATTCACTTTCTGTTTACATATATTTGGGTGATAAAATGTTCAAATAGCTTTGATATAGAAGTTATTTTAAAGCAAAATATAGCAAAATATTTAAATTTCCAAATGGTCATCCTTTTTTTTTGCATAGCAAGGCTTAGAGCTGTAGTTAGTTTTGTATGAATATTTTATGCAAAAGTAATTTTTGACATTTCCGTACCAAAGATAAAAAAAATTTGAAAATACTTAGTACGAATTCAATTAACATTCTTACTATTATTTGTTTATTTTCTTCTCCTTCTTTCTTTCTTTGTGTCTGTGTTGTTTTTTTTTTGGCGGTTATATAGAGGCCACTGACATTAACTGTAGTTATTTATGTATATGTATATATTTGCGAAGCAAATTGAACAGGATGTCTATAAATATCAGTATTGATGAGAATATCATTTTAATCTGCTTATATCTTAATTAATGGGAATTGCAATAATATAACAACAATTTTCATTACTGGAATAATTCCTCAAAATCCATAGTCTTTAAAAAATAGTCATTTGGCAATTTTGTTACGCATGTAGTCTATTAATGTAAAGCATTTAACGGAGGACGAATTAGCTAAAGTTGTATGAAGTTTCAAAAAATAATTTTAATCTTTATTGATAATGTTATCCTTGTATTTCCTTTTTAGTTTGTATTTCTAACTATTTGCTTTAGTCGCTAAACTTGTTTGATAATTCCATTTTGTTATAAAGCACACTTAATGATATGTAAAGTATTTAAGTTGTATTTTTCAGATATTACTGGTATAAAGTCCTCCTTTACTTACTTACTCAGGAAAGGCTAGTACTTGCAAAAACACCCTACAAACAATATTAAAATAAAAAAAAGAAAGAAGAATAAAGAAAAAAAACACGCTTTATTCATGATTCTCTTGCTGCAGATAATTTTTGTAAGGTAATAGATTATAATTTGATAAATATGTTATTGTTTGTGTACCCTCTCATGAATACCAGAGCCCAAGCTTATTCAATTCTGATACATAATTAGAATTCATTTCCTGAATTGAATACATATCTTTTTTTGTCGCAGTATGGTTCAGTCCAGCACTGGTGTATTATTAGTACCATGTCCTGTACAGTGTATTGTCATATAGGAATAGAAATAATCTGATAATCTATTGTCAATGTTTGTGCTCCTAGGCTAAAAGACACAGTCAGTGTCAAATCTGAACATACAAGTTTGCATTTGCCTATTGGATCCAGTCGGCAATCGCTGTTATAATTAGATTATTGGATACCATATGCCTGTTATTTGTTATTTACCTTGAAGTGTGCATTGCATCTAAAAAATGTGGAGTTTTGAGATCCAGATGTGCAAGCAAAGTACGTGTACTTTCAGTCTTTCTTACTTTTGCAAAATGATACGCTATATATATAAAAGTAACCTGTAGCTAGCATTGCAACTGTATTTCACAGAAAATTTTAACTGTGTAGGCACAAATGACTTATGTGCACACAGAAATATTGAAATCAATTGTTGTCTTTCAAATGGCATGCGTTTTTTATGGTAGTGGTAAGATTATTTTCTTTCATAATTTGGCCATCGCGTTATGAGGTGACCCTTTTCTGTTAGGCAAACCCAAGTTTTCCAAGGAAATTGTACCGTTTTTAATTCAATCGATAATATTCTTCTTACATTTACATCTTATACTATAAAGTATACATATTCTGAAAAGAGAATTTGTCTGAGGATCCACAATAATAATACTAATCAGAAAGTGGAAAGGGGAATATTGGGGAAGTTATAGAGGAGTTACATGAGCCAATATGTTGAAAACGGTTGGAGAAAAAGTACTCGAGAAAAAGGTTACCATGGGGAACAAAATTTCACGCCTACGACAAAAGACATGCATATTTGAACTCCGTCAGGTCAGACCCATTTCCAAACAATGTATATATTTGTTATGGGAAGCTTTTTTAAAATTTAATTATTGGCGCGATCATCTTTTCAGCGAAAATTTCTGATTAGGAAATTTGGGTAAATATTGTTACAATGAGTAATGGCATGATTTACTTTCACAAATATGAGCAAACAGTTTGTTCTTATAAGCGCTATTGAAGTATATACTAGGTAATATGAATATACTTGCAAATATTACTAGGCAATAAAAATATCTACAGTGCTTATTTCACACAATTAATTTGAAGCTGGTCATGTTGAGGCATGTCAAATTGACCACGTGCAAGGTATCGTCTGAGATGATGCTACCTTGTGAGGATAAAGCATATCAAGCCCATGCAGTGATGTTGCAATTGTAAAAATGTAGAAGACAATACAATTAATTGAAATTATAGTGATTATACCGTAAAATAAAAATGGCAGGACATGTACCTCCTTGAAAGAGATATTTCATAGCATTTAAATGTAGCTCCATGGGTTGAAATATTCTAAAATGGCCTTAAGCATTATGTCTCTGCAAAGTAGTGTTTTGGGGTGGTTGGATTTGCTGTGCATCATCAATATAACTCAATCAATTATTACAGTTGGCCTTTTGTTTTGTTGTAAACAAGCATAGGTAATGGTAGTGAGAATACAATTAAACATGTAGGCTGAATAAATAAACCGCATGTCGCTACGCACACTAATATTTTACTTCACTTTGTGATTCGTAGAAAATACCTACGACACACAATCTAGACCAAGTAAATCACCATATTTTCACTGATTTTACATTAATTAAATTGATTAAGCTAATTAGGCAATAAAATATTCTTAATTTCTATTTTAGCAGCAAGCTGTTAAGCTAATAAGATAGATATAAATATTTCCAAATTTAACTGTCTTTGTTTAGATTTTATGATGTTAAAACCTGATTTATTAATGCAAGCAGAAAATTTATGCTCCTCCCCTCCTCCAACGTGCAAAAATGGCTACTTCAAGTTTAATTAATTGTTATTACTTAGTAAATGAGTGCACATCGTATTTCTTCTAAATATTAAGGTTATTGCAGATATATTTCCCTTCACATTGGAGCCAAAATATACGCATATGGGTCACATGTATTTAAAATTTTATAATCATTTTTTCATGTTTGGCTTGTCGCGGGGCAAATGTAACGGCACCACCTATATGGGGGCCAGTTTAAAACACATGGCCATTTATAGAAGTAGTTTTGTTGGACTTGTCTTTTGCAGAAACACTAATCTATGATTTGGAAATACAATTGCATCATATTTAATCAGACCCGGAATAAAGAGTTATCCTGTGGGCTTGCGAAGGGATCCTTTAATAGTGGTAACATTTATTTATTTCTTTAAAAAAAAGTAATAATGATATTTTCTTTTTTTTTTGCCCACCTCCATATATTCTATTTCATCTAAAACTATAATGATTCAATAGCATAGCAAGTAATTCATACACAATGAACATGAGTGGGCGGATCCAGGCGCAGGGTGAGGGGACACGGCCCCTCTATAATTATGTAAACGCAGTCAATTTGACTCTACATATTAACAATCAGTAAAATTTCGGATGCTTAACGCCCTTTTCGGCGAGCGCTGGCACCCGCCTCTCTATCCTCAAATCCTGGATGCCGCCACGGAAACATTAGTTTTTAATTTTTCATTTTTATTACAAGTTCCCGATTCCTGAAAGGCTGCACATGTGATGTTTATTTTATGTATTTTTAGTTGAGCACACATCTTTAATTGCATTTACTTATGTGAATGCATTTCTTCTTTCATATATCCATGTGCTTCCATTGCTTATGTGATTTAATTTCAATTGGCTGCGTATATGTTTATGAAGAAAAAAAATAATAGAAGGTAGTGAAAAATGGTAATGTGTACCTGTAGTGCTTTAAAAATCAGACTGGTCATGATTCCTCTTCATTATTCAATATTGTATCTAATTAATTTGTTACTCATATTCCAACAATTCAGTATTTTACTTGAAACTGAAATTCCTATCTAGATTCTTGATAATTAATAAATTAAACACTAAAAATAATGTTTAATGAATTTTTTTGTTTTTTGTTTATTTATTTATTTATTTTTTGAGGGTGTGAGTTGTTTTCTTGGGGCAAAATAATCTGTCATAAGCATTAAATAATCGCTTAACATGTTAAATGGCTTGAAAGTAAGTATTGTTAACCGCTTTGTTTAAAGTGTAGTCTTTTTAAAGACTTCTTAATATTGTAAAGCTCCACCCTCCACGCTGTGTACTTTTTGGAGACATTTTTGAACGCCTCTGTAAACTGCAAAAAAAGACGTGATACCAGTAACTGGTCAATAAAGTTTGATGTTGTTTTAACAACTAGATTACTGGCTATTTCAAATGATATCAACAACTTTTGCTTTCAGTTAACAATTCATGTATCAATTGAAAACAAACATTTTGTTATTTGCGAGCAATGTTGAGTACATCAATAAATGACAAAACGAAAACGACTAACAACATATTACCAACTTTGCTTGGAAGTTGTTTGTTGACATTTTAATGTGCTTTCTCTCTTTTTAGTTGGTCATATAAAGCAAACTCTGGTGTGTTTTTGAACACCCAGATTCAGAGCATGATGCAACGCAGTATTTAGTGTTTTTGCATCTTTCTTAGCAGCAAGGGCAAGATAGAAAATGCTTTATTGTAATGTTAAATTGTGGGCAAGCCATCAGAATCGAGCGGTGGCAAAACAGAAACAATGGCCGTATTTTTTCGAAGGGTGACTAAAGTTGTATGCCTACATAACCTACTTAAATACGTATTTAGTATACCCCTGCTATTTTCTCGAACAATAGGGAGACGTTTTAGACAAGTTACTCTAACTTAAGTCACCCTTCGAGAATACGCGCAGTCAGTAATCTTTGCAGAGAGATTTTTCTTATTGAAATGTTGCCAAAAACTTTGTAAAAAAATAGAAGAAAATGATATTCAGTAATGTAAATCTTAGAATGGAAAATGGACGCAATCTGATTAGGAGAGGAAAGAATTAATATCACATACAGATATAGTACACAAATAACATATCATTTGATTTGAATTTATACTCATAATTCATAATACATTGCAACATAGTAATGTGACATTAGATTCAATAATGTTAATATGGCCACATGTAGCCACCTCAAAACAGTAAACATGAAGTGAAGGGGTGAAAAAAAGTTTACGAAAACGTCATCTTTGGAACGGTTTTATGGTATTTGATCTTTGTATATATTGGGTCCCACTGTCAGATTAAATTACGTTCATGCCATAAAATTTGGGTTTGCCTAGTCATACATCATGTACGCGATTTGAATTGATAAACACTTAATATGTTTCGAGGGCAACAGATATGGTCAACAATTGTTGCATCAAATAATTGGGGGGGGGTGGGGTATATGTTTAAACTTTTTATTTGTGTGTGTGTGTGTGTATTAAAGTTAATTTATCAAAGTATCAACATAAGAGATAATGCAAAATGATATTAGATTTGTATATTATAAGATTGCTGGTAGATTTTTTTGGGGTGGAATAAATGCGAAACCTTTGCATTTCTAAGAATGTTGAACTATTGGGCTTTTTAAACCCATTGGTTTAAATAGAGAGAGAGGGCGGCGGCGGAGAAGAGAGAAAAGAGGGAGAGAGATAGAGGGGGAAGAGAGAAAGGAGGAGAGAGAGTAAGGATCAGTGAGAGAGAGGGGGGAATGGAGAGAGAGAGGGGGTGGGGGGGGAGGGGAGGAGTCAGAGGGAGAGAGGAGAAGAGTGTTGTGAGACTAGTATGCGGTTAACAAAATTATATAGGCCTTCTTTATTCAATGTGTAAAAGGCCAGTGAAGGATCAGTTTAATTATTGAATTGTTGATGCTAGTTATCAAATGTCTATATTTAGGGTGAAGTGCATACATTAGTTTTGCTATTAGGAAAACAAAGTTGCATGTCGCAACATTCCAGCTAACATAATATGTAATGCAAATTGGATTCCGCCAAATAATTTAATATCATTCTTTAACAATACTCGTTATGTAGATTTTAAAGATATATAATTCTAAACCATTGCTGAGATGTCAGTTTTCAATGGGCATGGGTTGAATTAATAATTAGCCTACTTATAGGAATGTTCTATAAATACCCTAATGCTTTTCAGTGCTATGTACACTGTTAAGTTCAGCTTTCTATTAAGATTGCAAGACTTGTTGTATCATTTTTTTCCTATTGTGGTATGGTAAACATGATTCTGCGGGCAAGTGAGGTTGCACACGTGCAAGTCAGACCGTACCAACATAAACTTCCAACCAACTGCCAATTCGGGAGTCCATTTTAATTCACAATCGCGTAATTATGGTTTCATCGGGTCTTGTGTAGACATCGTGAGCTGATATTAAAATAAGAAATGAATATTCGAGTAACTTCCCCATCCTGCTGATATTGCAGATTATCAAAATAAATACATTATTCAGTTCATGAAATGCAGGAGGCCCCTACTTAGCAGTAATAGTTTCAATTTATCTCCAAGTTAAGTTGATGACTACTGTTCAGTTCTAACCCATATATTGATTGGTTAAAAACATTCGTTTACACCGACCAGATTAGTGATCATTATTTTGACCAAGAGTGTCTAAGGTTATATTTTTTACTATAAAAGTGGAAATGTTTAATGAGAATTAAGTGACACAACATTACAAATCCGACTAGGGGTCGGCGGGTCGCCGCCCCCGCCCTAAGGAAAAAAACAACAAACAAAACAACAACAAAAAACAGGAACAAAATGGACGATCGCCCGATTGACGCAGCTAACCTTACGCCCTATGTAGCCAATACTTGATCTCCTTTTGAGGCGGAGCCCCAGAATAGCACCTACCCCCCCCCAACCTTATTTGCATGACGCAGGCGAACGGTGAAAAAAAAAGGGTGTACCCACAAAATCTCAAATTCCAATTCCCACCCCCCCCCCCCGCAGAAATCCTGGAATCCGCACTGACAATGACAACCAGACATTTCTAAATAATGGCATGTTGAGTGTAAACGAAACCATATAAATATACACATCGAGTTTCTTGTTATCTGCTGATTTTTAAACCTGGATTTTTCATAGGAAGAAGATATATCGTTAAATATTATGAACGATAAATCACCGTCCAACAATGATCTATCAATCATAGGGAAATGCCAATTAGAGAGCAAAAGACTTTGCATTTCGGTTATGTAGAATCCCCAACTGGGAATGGGTCATTTTGTAATATTCCAAATAAGTTTTTTTTTTTTTTTTTTTTGGTATTGATAAAAATCATGGAATAATCAGTATCAAATAAAAGAGAACAGAAACACAATTGTATTAGGGTCTTTTTTTTCGTTAAGTGTGTTTTATTTTGTTTTTATTACGATTCATCATTTATTCTGCCATTCATAAACTGTAATCTAATTTGACCAAGACATACATGTACATTTGAGGAAACATTGAAAAGGATATGGGGAGCATTTGGCCATGAATAAAAGTACTAAAAAAATTCTGATGAAAAGTGCAATAGCATGACTTTTGGGCCTGCGTGGAAGGGATAGCACCGCTGACTCTGAGGTGGAAGTTTGAAATAATCGGTCAAAAGCAAAATGCGCAATGTTTTACGATCGACATCATAATTTGTAAACTCCCCAGGCGATTTGGACATTCATATCTTATGACATAATTAATCTTTGTGGACTAGAAAATGTCAGCCGGGAATGGTGCAGGAAACTTAATGGTAAAATGTCATCAACAGGCGCTACGCCATCTGCAGTTGTCATGCGAGAGCAGGCGAGTATTTCATGAAGTAAATATTCACTGATTCTCACCATGTTCCCACTGATAACTTAACTGTTATAAGTTCCTGAAATGCTTGCATCTGATTGGCTGAGAGCAAATTTGTTGGATAAAACGTCCGACAAGTCCTTTCATGAAACACCCCCCGATCATTTGCTTTGGGATTATGTTTTTGTAATCCTCCATATTTATTTGACCCGGTTTTTTTTGGTGTGTGTGTGTGTGTTTTGTTGTTTGTTTGTTTTGTTTTTTTTTTTGGGGGGGGGGAGGGGCTTTATATTGTTAAATATTCCGCTTTTTAAAATCATGTAAACATTTTTCATGTGAACAGAATAGAATTTTTGGGGTCAGTGCATTATATAATTTTGAAGGATATCAATAGGAAATATTTGTGATGGAAGTTTCCAATGGGGCCTTTTCATAATTTCGTAAGCAAATTGCTCGAGTTGAATTTAACAGTATTTATGGGGTCAGTGCATCATAAAAAAAAACATTTTGTAGAATAACAATAGAAAACAATAATATTTGGCCCCTATATTCCACACAGCAATTATCTAACTACCAATATTTTTGCTACGGGATACATCTCAAATGATTTGCTTAAAACATTATTTGTTGAGGGCTCATCATAGCAACGATTTTTGTGATAGGAATACCTGAGAGAATTGTGTATGCAAATAAACAACTTGGATCTTTCCACAAGAATCCCCATAAACCATGCATATGTATTAAAAATTACAATGAGTCATTTGAAGGATGGACTGTAGGGGAGACCGGGGACAATTGTAACAGTTTTTTTCCAAATCTGACCTATCAAATTTATTAAAGCTAAATACTTGCTTAAAACTAAATAAAATGAAATATGCATATCTTAGCTTTTTATTATTATTATTATTATTCATTTTGGCGTCACCTGTGCCATGGAAGGCGAAAAGCGAACTGAATCACTTGACATATGAATAGGTTTGGGTTAAGTACAACAAGTTATTTTGAAGCCATTACCATTTCAAAACAAGATGTCGAGTGTTACAATTGCCCCGTGTCCAGGGGCAATTGTAACAGACGCACGGGGCAATTGTAACACATGAAAATGTAACATTTTGTTTTTCTTTATCAAAGCTATGCACTTGACAGATCCAAGATTTAAACAACATTAACCACATAAGCTAATTATAATAAAAGATGACAATGCTTGACTCAAGTTACATTATATTTTTTACTTGTTATATGCATGGCATATTATTATTGCAGAAGTTTACGTGCTCTGTACGGGCGATAACAGAGCGCTGAATTGTCCCGGGGCTAGGTACGGGGCAAAGGCACTTACTTAATGCTATTGATACTATTGCCCCTGAGGTGGGTGACCATGTTTGGAGAGATTTTTTTCTATCTTAACTTTGGTATTCATCGTTGAAATTTTAGCAAAAATACAGGCCTAAGAATATAATTTCTATATAAATAAAAATGACA
Source organism: Paracentrotus lividus (assembly GCA_940671915.1). Classification (NCBI taxonomy): domain Eukaryota; kingdom Metazoa; phylum Echinodermata; class Echinoidea; order Camarodonta; family Echinidae; genus Paracentrotus; species Paracentrotus lividus. The sequence goes on along the minus strand of CALNVZ010003434.1, from coordinate 19,307,374 downwards.
GCCATAGCTCAACCACATATTTGTCCAGAAGAAAAGCATTGGGTAGTGTGAGATTTTACTTTTTTGCTCAAAAAACAGTTTTTTTTTGGCTGTAAAAAGTTCAAATAACCATTAAAACTGTTTACACTCAAATATCATGTGGAGCGATGAAATGTACATGCTCTGTACACAGGTTAAGTTTTTAGCGTGTTTCTGTTAGGAATGGGAGCCTTTGTTACAATTGCCCCGTTGTTACAATTGTCCCCGGTCTCCCCTATGTCTTAATGTAAATGTTCATGCTGACCCGAATAAAAGGTGTCGAAAGAAAATCCATTGGCGGATCAAGAGGGGGGGGGGGGGGGGTGCCAAAGTAAAAACAACAACTAAAAAGTGCCCCCAATACATAAAGCGATTATTAGCAATTTACCCCCGTCTGGTGGCTTCTTGAGGGGGGGGGGGAGAGGGGGGTTATTTTGTTTTCTTTGTTGCTTTTTTGTTTGCCCCCCCCCCCTCCACCTTGATCATGCTGTATTCAACCCAGACCTTTACCCAGGGTTCAATGATGCATCATGACTGTATGTATTGTACCATGGATCGTAATAAGAATGGATTACGATCCATGATTGTACAGTGTTTGATTCAGTAAATGTGATTTGATTTCAGTTACTCTATTCCAACAGGCTATGGCCCAATCCATACAATTTGTTCCCTAAGGGGCTTACATTGAAAATATGCGATTCCTTTATGACCTATTGATTGAGGGAATTGCACAGACGTAATATTTTTCTTCCTTTTCAATATAATCGCATTTTTGAAATAATGTGCCTTTTCAATCATATCAAAGGCCTCTGTTGTACAAGGGTGCACTGCACTTTAAAAAAATTAAATTAAATTAAAAAAAATTGAAAATGATTCTCACAGAGAAGATACTTCACTCACTGAGTACTTTATTGTATACGCTTGCCATTGGCTGGATTGGATATTTTTTTGTGCACTCCAGCAACATCTTTTTGCTCCGACTTAAATTTCTTGAAATTGCTTGTCCCTGCTTTCACTTCTATTTTTTTAATTTTTTTTTTTACCCTAGCTATAGGGTAAATTGGGGTAAGTGGGACAGTGGGGTAAGTGGGACATTTTGGAGGAATTGCATACATGCATATGATTATGACCTGCCTTAGTGGAGGAAATATTTTAGCGTGAATAAACATACATCCAGCAACAAATTGCATGCCTGTTTGGGGAAAATGGACAGTTATCGGAAAAATAATCGTTAAAAATCTGTAACATCTCACGTTTTGACATAAAACGATTGCCAAATAGCTAATTTTGAAAATACGCACGTATTGAAGCTTGTCTTTGTGTTTCCCATATCCCTTTTGTTTTAGGGGTAACGTGGCATTGAAAGTGTTCACAAAATAAATTTTAAACTAGAAATAATATAAAATGAAATAAGATTTAAACAAAAGACTTAAAACAATTGTTTTAACTAACAGTCCCATTTCAATAGTATTTTAATGTATAAATAAAGTTTGCGAAGATAGATCTTCACTCCGCACTTTTATATCACAGATCACTGCATGTATTACCCCAATTTGACGGCCGGGGTAAGTTGAACAATGGAGTTAGAATGATTAATATTGCCACTTTTACCTTCATTTGGAGGTTGTTTTTTTTACCAAAACATTTCTAAAACGTTTATATCTAAATAAACTACAAAATTAGATATATGATTGCTTTAAAAAGTTTTTTTTTTTTTAATAAATAATGCTTAGGTAAATTTTCAAGTGTCCCACGGGTTTTATTAAACGGGGCACTGATATTGTTGAATTATGCAGACTTTAAAACTTTAGTTTTTGTAAAGCTGTAATAAGGGAAAGAAATAAGTTCTATTTTTTTTTTTAAATACTATATCTTTGCTTACTTTCACACAAAACGAATTTAAAGGACGAAGGAAATGCTTACTTTGTTTACAGAATCACAGATTTAAAATGTGCTCTTGAGCTTTTGATACGTTGAAAAAAAAACTTTGTTTTTCAGCACTTGAAATGTGTACAGGAAAAAAGAATAATAATGGGTCGTGACAATGTTTGAGAAAATAGTTTGGCAATCAGTTCTTATGATATCTGGAATATCATTTCTAAGATTCTTAGAAATTATATTCCAGATGTATAAACAGTGTCTATGAAGACAGAGATGTTTGTTTCTCACTTTTAAACCACATTTTATTCCATGTATTATGCTGTCCCACTTACCCCAACTTGACGGGGTAAGTGGGACAATGGAATGGTAATGATTAACTGTCACCTTAACCTTCATTTGGCGGAATTTGTAACCAATACATTATAAAACGTTTATATCTAAATAAACTTCAAAATGAGGTATGTGATTGCTTTATTAAGTATCTTATTTTTGTGTTATGCTTACGTAAATGCTTAAGTGTCCCACTAACCCAAATTTACCCTACTCTGGATGCTCCCCCAACTATTCCCGGGGATTTAAAAAAATAAAAAATAAATATTAAATAAAAACGCTTGTCAACTCCCACAACGCCCATTTTTGCCATTTTGTCTCAATTTTGCGACCCCTTTTTGTTTACCCGGCTGGCCAAGGCCCCCTCTGTCATACCCCCTGGAAAAGCACCTGAAACATGTTTAGGGGAGGGGTTGGAGGAAAAAGTGAGATGGGTGAAAAATGAAAATATTCTGTCCAACCTTTATGGTCAAAACAAATTAAATAAAAAACAACTATGAACCCTGAATTATTGTCACCCCCCCCCCCCCATTTTTTTCCAGCCTTAATGACAAGGTTGTAAATGGTAACTATAATCTATTTTTCATTATGATTTATGTTTGGCTGAGATTCTAAATTACATTTTTGACAAGATAGAAATTTCCATGTTTTCAACCCGAATCGAAATAAACTTTGACCCTTCCCCTAGACAATATAAGTTCTAATATAATTTATCTAAATCTGTGATCATAAACTTAGATTTAACTTTAAGAACAATAAAAACCCTTTATACCTAGACGCGATTCGTGGGGTATAGGACTAAAGAGGCCTTGGTCAGCTGGGTAAACAAATAAGGCCCCAAAATGAGAAATGGCAAAAATGGGCATTGTGTGTGTGTGTGTGTGTGTGTGTGGGTGGGTGGGTGGGGGGGGTTGGCAAACTTTATGTTTTTTATACCCGGAATGGCTAGGGAACGTCCGACATATAGCCAGCGGTACCGAAACGTGAAAACAGGGACAAATACATTTCTAGAAATTAAAGCCGGAGAAAAATGATGTGGCTGGCAAACATTAAAAAAAAAATATCCAAACTTATGAGCAAACAGTGTAGTATTGCCAAATAGTGTTGTCGAGGCATCGCCTAATTAAACACCCCTCTTAACGCAATTGGCCCGCATTCACAAAGGTGTCCTAAAGTTAAGCCTCGCTTAAATCTGTGGTTTACCCATATGAGTATAAAAATGTGACACAATCTGTCAACTTTGTTATGTTCCTTACACATTTACTGGGTTCTGGAATCGTACCTTAATGGTTAGGAAAACTTTAGTACTCATCATTCCCAGGCAGTTTTTAACATATAGATTCAATACCCCAAATTCTGATAAATCGAACATTACTGTTCCAGATTGTGTTACATTTTGCTACCCATTGTTAAACCACAGATTTTAGCTAGGCTTAACTTTAGGACACCTTTGTGAATACGGGCCAATATCTGAAATGCCCTTTCTAGTGCTTAGATTGAAAAAAAAAAAAAAAAAAAAAATCATTATTTGACTTATACAATTGGATTTATTTTCAATCAGTGTTTAGCATTATCAAAAGAGCATTTATTCTACATTTTGCTTAAAGTGTAAAGTGAACTTTGCTTAAACTTCAAAATTTACACTTTTATTTTCAAAGGGGACATTTTTAAAAATTAACAGAAACAATTTTCCCGCTCGGTCAATATGCTTAGATTGAAAAAAAAAAAACTATTTAACAGGCAATAATGTATGACAAGTTTAGAAAAATTGGAGACAAATCTCGTGGACTGTGTTACGTCGGCAATCAGAAGCATTGATGTGGTTATATGTGCAGGGAGGCCAGGTTAGGGGGGGGGGGGGGCTTGGCGCCTGAAGTCCACAAAGTTTCCCAGCAAAAATGAGTCAATTTTTAAATTTTTTCTAGCGCTCTATACCCGAAATTATTGAACCAAAACTTAATTTCAGTAAGTAATTCAATCATTGGGATCTATACTGCACAATTAACTTAAATTTCAAGATCAAACATTTCCACTCACGCTATACGCTCGCGTCACTTTTTTTTATTTTCAAAGGAAACAAAGCCACACATATTTTTAAGAGTATAAATTAAAAGGCGAAATTTTTGCCCAACCCCCTCCCTATCCAAGTATTTTGCTCTTTATGCCACTTACCTGAAGTGTCTCTTTCTTTAGAAAAAAGTGCCCCTTTTCCACTGTGACCCCCACTTTAAAATTCGTTCTGCTGCCCCTGAGTTCGAAAGAATTCTTGAAAGGAATACGACCAAATTTCTTTTTATGCATGCAGGTAACCCTAAAGGCCCGGTCCCACTGGTGGGAGGATTGATCGCGCATAAGTTGCGTATACGAATTTCGTTCATCAGCAACAAAAACAAAACAAACAATCCCCAATTCATACGCAAATCATCCTAAAAAGCCAGTGGGACCGCGCCTTTAGAATAATTTTAGCAAAATTCAGCAGAATTTCTATGCCGCTCCAGTTTACTCCATGAATAATTTTGTTCAAGGAATATCATAATAACAATTTTTTTTAAAAGCTGTCCACTCTTCCACATCTCGTTATCATTGAAGCTTACCCTTCAAAATGAAGGCAATTTTCAATTATCATTATTAATGGGAACCACTTTAGTAAATGAAAATTGAAAACGTTGTTATTTGTTTCCATGGAGTCTCGATTGGCGGATGAGAGTTTATAACACTAATGTTTAGATTTCATCCAGCATTTATAGATGCCTCATTTTTCCGGACAGACAGACGTCAGTTTGTGAAAGTGGAGCAAAAGTTTTGTGAAAGATCTTATGTATTGATGAATGATAACAATTTTCCCGCTCGGTCAATATGCGACTGCGACATTGAACTATTCAACAGGCAATTACACTGAAAAGATAACTTTGTCACAAGGCCAGATTAATTCGTCAATCGGGGTAAAATAATTTGTTTTGCGATATAACTGTGAAATGACAAACTCATGGTAGTATACATAACAAATTGATCGAGCACTATTACAAAGTTTCAACTGGTGTTGACAAAAACAAACTTGGGCATGACTGATTTATTTGCGTGACGACTCTTCGCAACCGTAATTGACAAATCCTCTTCGCAGTCAATGTAGAAATGACGATTTTAAGTCGGCCATAACGAATTATAATACAAATTATTTGCTGAAAAACAAATCAATTTGTTGACGCAAAATGCATGACAAATTTAGCTCCTGAAGACAGTTTGGGAAACCCCGCACATAATCACCGTCTTCGAATCACTCGCCGGTCGCCGTGATTTAGCTGCGAGGCAAGGCTTGAGTAGATCGAAAAAGGTGAACTTTTATACTAAAAAAATTAATTAAATGATTAATTAATGAATTTGATTGTAGTATATTACTGTGGAGATAACTTTTGTATGAAATTCTATAATAGTGAAGTGTTTTTCACCGAAATATTAGTAAATTGAGTATGCATACCTGCATGTACACGGCTACCTCGAGCGAAGTTCGTACAGGCCCCACTCCACTACACTACACTCCCGTCTCCCACCTACCCGAAAATACCGGTAGGTGGAGTGTAGTGTAGGGGGTAGTGAAGTGGATTGGAGCCTGCACGAACTTCGCTCGAGGTAGTTCTATGGAGATAAAAAAGTACTTTTTCAGTTCACTTATATAATGTCAAATTAATGTAGGCCCAATCTTTGTAACTGATTTGTTGAAATTGTTAACAGTAGTATTAATAAAAAGAATTTGTTGTTGGGATGAAGATTGTTTGTGCTCTTAAGGATATATAGGAGTTTTAGTTTATCTCCTTGCAGCCTGCTTGAAAAATCATACTGTGACGGCAGAAGTCGCAATCAGGCTGCTAAGGAGATAAGCCAAAACTCTCTCTATGTCCTTAATGCAGAGTATATTGAAATTGTAGTGAATTTGATGTAGGCTAGGTTTGTAACTGAATTTGTTGCAATGGTTATTACTGGGAATCGAAAAGAATTTTTTGTCAGGATAAAGATTGTTTGTTGGTCTTACAGCAGGAGTTTTAGTAACTCCCTTCGCAGTCTGCTTGACACTCATACTGTGATGGGAAGATTATCAATCAGACTGCAAAGGAGATTAACATCCTTAATGCAGAGTTTTTGAATTTGCATTGAATTTTAGTAAATATTTTTATAAATGTTACTTGCTGGCAAGTGTTGACTGGATTTGATGTATTTGAATTTGTTTCCTCAGGAATTTCGAGGTTCTATTAAAAACTGACAAAAAATATTAACTATCTGTATTGTTTGTTTATTAGCGTGTGTTTTCCGACTGTTACATGACAAATTAACGTCAAAATGCAGTACAAATTGATGAATGAAAACAAATTGAAAAATGAGAATGAGGAATTAAAATGTTGCAATGACAAACTTTGAAAAAGGTTTGTCAAATTAGAACCACTTTTCATGACAAATTAAAATTCGTCATGTTATGGTGCATGACAAGTCTATAATGACAAATCTTGGCATGAGACAGAAAATTTATTAATTTGTTAAATTAAACCACATTAATGACAAATTTATATTTGTCAATTGACAAAGTTATCTTTTCAGTGTATGTATGACAAGGTTAGAACCAATGGGAGACAAATCTCGTGAGACTGTGTTACGTCGGCAATCAGAAGCATTGATGTGCTTATATGTGAGGGAGGGCCAGGGTAGGGGGGGGGGGGCTTGGCGCCTGAAGTCCACAAAGTTTCCCAGCAAAAAGTAGTCAATTTTTTTCTTTTTTTTTCTAGCGCTCTATACCCGATAGTATCGAACCAAAACTTATTTTCAGTAAGTAATTCAATCATTGGGATCTAAAATGCACAATTAACTTAAATTTCGAGATCAAACATTTCCACTCACGCTATACGTTCGCGCGTCACTTTTTTCATTTTCAAAGGAAACAAAGCCACACATATTTTTAAGAGTATAAATTAAAAGGCAAAATTTATGCCCAATCCCCTCCCTATCGAAGTATTTTGCTCTTTATGCCACTTACCTGAGGTGTCTCTTTCTTCAGAAAAATAGTGCCCCTTTTCCACTGTGACCCCCACTTTAAAATGCGCTCTGCCGCTTATGAGTTCGACAGAATTCATGAAAGGAATGTGACCTAATTTCTTACATATTATAGTCTTTTTGATGCAAATAACTGTGAGACTACAGCAATATTTAGCAGAATTTCTATGCTGATCCCATTACTAATGCACCTCCTTAAGCTAAGTTTAATCCTTGAATAATTTTGTTCACGGAATATCATAATAACAATTTTTTAAAAAGCTGTCCGCTCTTCCACATTTCATATCATTGAAGGTTACCCTTCAAAATGAAGGCAATTTTCAATTATCATTATTAATGGGAACCAGTTTAGCAAATGAAAATTGGACACGTCGTTATTATTTTGTTTCCATGGAGTCTCGATTGGCGGATGAGAGTTTATAACACTAATGTTTAGATTTCATCCAGCATTTATAGATGCCTCATTCTTTCCGGACAGACAGACGTCAGTTTATGAAAGTGGAGCAAAAGTTTTGTGAAAGATCTTAAGTACTGATGAATGATGGTAAGTGATTATATTCAGTACGTAATTACGTACCATGAAATGATCGGAAATTAATGTTAAAAGTCTCTTTTGTAGGTTGTTGTGATATTACTTTTACCTTTATGCCTTGTATACTTGTTAGAATTTTACATGCATGTCATTCTAAAAAATGATGATTGAACCAATACCAATGATTATAGACAAGATTGTTCAAACCCGAATTATTTACACATGGGAGGGGAGTTATACATAACGTAAATCATGTCTTACTCAAATGACGTGGGGGCAGAGTGAGATTCGAACCTCCAATCTCTAGACTGATCGACAAGTCAAGCACTAAACCACAAACGGACATCACAACTCACAGAAGTTTGCCTAGTTTAAACCGGTATTACATCCACTTGGTCTAACAGCAGTTGGTCCAGTTTTCCGTTTGTCTAATGGGCTAAACCCATTTAGTCTGCTAGCAATTTTGTTAAGTTTTCTTTGGTCTAATACATACTTGGTCTAATTCTCACCTGGTCTTATGAGTTGGGTTAATTACCATTTTGTCTAACAGTCTAATAATAGTAATATTGTGAAGCGCTCATTGAGAATTTTTCATGTTATCGTCATCGACTTCCCATTCTTCCAGTCGACTTCTATTCTTTTTTCATAATTTTCATAACTTGTATTCCTCATATGTTTATTTTTGGAATACTATATTTTGCTTGTTCATTTCAATTATGTTATAATTATTAATGTAAATATGTAATACGATGAAGCGCTTAGAAACATTCTGGAGTAAGCGCTATAAAAATGTAATTTATTATTGTTATTATTATTATTATTGTTATTATTATAGCCAAATTGGCAAATTGCTCTTTGGTTTAATTCCCAGATGAAATTTTGTCCTTTACCAGTTTGTTATTAAAAGGGACCAAATGGAAATAAAATGAAATGGACATTGGACGAAATGAGAATTAGACAAAATGGTAAATATGTGAAGTGGCAATTAGACCAAAAGGTATTTAGACGGAGTGGTTGTAGACGAAATGGAATTAGACCATGTGGTATGAAGCCAAACGGGCATTAGTCACAGTGGGTTTAGACCGATTGGCAATTTACCTTTTACGTCACTCTTGAAAGAGGAAGGACGATAGATTTTACCTCCATATGCCAAGGGTGTGAAATATCCTGAAAATGAATAGGAAAATGATTGTACTACACCCTAAAATATAGAGGGTCAATTTGACCCATTCCAGGTCATTCCTGACCCGGACTCTGGGGCCATTCGGCCCATACAATTTTCGGGTCAATTTGATCAGGTTCAAAGTGTATGGCCACGATGGACCCAGATTCTGGATCAAAGGCCCTGATTGACCCGGTTTCCAGATCAAAAGCCATAAAATCCTTTCCAAGTTAATATAGGTTGATGACTCCGAGAATTAGGGTCACATGTTTTGTTTTTGTTTTGTTTTTTTTATCGGCCCTATGAGGAGTCAAAAAATTAACCCTTCGTTTTTGTTTAGAGAGTATTACATTTCTGAATATTATTAACCACTAGTATATCATTCTAATTACAGGCAAGGGGAAAACATCGATTTTATTGGACATTGCTATTTGGTAGCTTAGCATGCTTGTCATTCGGTAAGTATACCATTTCGATGCAGGCCTAGGTGCTAGGTGTATGTATGATGTCATAAATGAACATCTTTCATAGTTCCTTTGTACATAACCCCTATAATGATATAATCATGTTGACTCAATTCAAATCATCAGGATCATAGAACATATGCCTCCTTCTTTGAGATATTATCACGGGCACAAACTTTGTCCTCGATTTTGGAAAACTACATGTGAATGTTCATTTGATCAGAACGAACTGGTTGTAGACGAAAAAGAATTACAATATGTGGGATGAGACCAAACGAGCATTATTCAAAGTGGGTTTAGATCAAGTTCCAATTCATTCTCCCCTATTATATATAGCTATCTTCTATCATGTCTATAGCAAGGTAATTGAAAACAATCAAACAAATTTTGCGCAGGGCCTGCTGGTAGAACCGTTATCCGAACTGAAGTGGCTACCCTGGGTTTAAAAAAAAAAAAAAAAAAAAAAAAAAAAAAAAAAAAAAACAGAAATATTATTATCATTAAAGGGCCTAATGTTATAGAAATTATTAAATTTCAAAGAATGTCGATTTTGATCAAAATATGACAGAAATAAATACACGTAGCAAGGATAGTTAGATTAGCTTATCAATATAATGGAGGGAGATTTCATTTCATTTATTTCCACATTAAAAAACATCAAAATACTGTTTGTCATAGAATAATTTTCCACAATCGTGGCGGGAATATAAAAAGCTCAAAAGAGGCTTGTTGAAAATAATCCCTTTAAAGTGTAACATAGTACAAATCATTCAAATTATAAAAGTAATAAATCAAAACAATAACAATATAGTAATACAAGTACAAAAACATAAACATAAACAAGATAAATTAGATTACGTAAAATCGGGAAGGATATACAGGAAAGAAAAGAAGGTGGAAACTTCAAAATTAATTTACTCTTTAGGATACATTACTCAGGGTGTTAATGATCTGTTGTTTGTACAATCGCTAAAACTGTTTTACTGTTTCACTATTCTTTAAATGTCGTTGGAGGATATTCCATAGAATGGGACCATTATAAAATATCGAAGATTGAGACATTAGGGTACGACTAAGAGGAATATGAATATTTTGGGCAATTCTAGTATTATAATTATGTATAGTACAATTTAAAGTGAAATAGTTATTCAGAGCTATCGGAAGAAGATTTCTAGACAGTTTAAACATGAAAATTGCGGTTTCTAAAGATAATAAATTTTGAAAAGGTAAGATTTGCATTTTTTTGTTAAATAAAGGTATACTTGGTGAAAGGTAAGACGAATGAGTTACTAGCCGCATTCCACGTTTTTGGAGTTTATGTATGCGTTCCACGTTTTTCTTCGAGGTAAAACCCCATACAATGTTGCAATAATTAATATGAGTAGAAATTAGAGTATGGTACAACATTTTTAAAATATTTTGTGGCAAGAATTGCAATTTATAAAGAACCCCAATATTTTTGGCTAGTGTTTTACATATATAATTAACATGATAGTTCCAAGAAAGTTTTTCATCTACAAATACTCCTAAAAATTTGGTGTTAGTTACTCGACTTAACTTGTTATTATTGTAATATAATTCTAAATTACAAGGAATGTTAGTTTTAGTTCCGAACACAATATAATTGGTTTTTTGTATGTTCAAAATCAGCTTATTTTATTCCATCCATTTACGTATTCTATCTAATTGATCATTGACATATGCAAATAAAGTATTAGGATCAGGACCTTTACAAAAAATACTTGTATTGTCTGCAAATAATATAAAACGTAAATGATGAGTAGAGTAAGGGAGGTCATTAATAAAGATTAAAAACAATAACCGCCCAAGAATTGACCCTTGGGGAACTCCACATTTTATTATTTTTTGATCGGATTTAATACCATGTATTGATGTTAATTGTTTACGATTAT
>CALNVZ010003434.1:19268150-19281529 GCA_940671915.1 Paracentrotus lividus | reverse complement strand
GGACAACTCCCCCGGAGGACAACACCCCCTGAGGACAATTCCCCCGGAGGACAACTCCCCCGCAGGACAACTCCCCTGGAGGACAACCCCCCGGAGGACATTTCCCCCGGAGGATAGGTACCCCCAAGGACAACTCCCCGGATGACATCTCCCCTAACTTTAAATGCTTTATAACTATTGATTTTATGCCAAGTACTTGGTTTTTCTTTCTGTTACAATTATTACATTACATTTCGCATGGAGTAACCCTTCTGTAATGACAAGCGTGGATAGGAATGGTTGTTTAATTGCTAATCATCCATTGGAACCACCCCTTCCAATCCATGAATGGCTACTCCTTCCCTCAAAAGGTTGTTAGGTTTGGCAGATTCAGAGGTACCCCAACGAAATGTGACCCTCAGAAAAGGAAAATTAATGAAAATGCAAGAAATAAAAAAAAAAAAAAAAAAAAAAAAAAAAAAAAAAAAAAAAAAAGGGAAGGATGCTAAATGGGAAACTTAAATATGAAGCTACAGGAGTATAAAAGAGCACGAAGGGCGAGTTGGCCTACATATCTCTAGTCGTCTTCAGCAAGGGGGGGGGGGTGAGCCACGATAATTAAGCTTTAATTAATTTTCATCCCAAACAAATTAGAATGGGCGCAAAAGTTTAAACGAGAACACAATTTTTATTTATCAAAAAAGAAATTCACAAAACTCAATTCCAACATATTCACTTGTTTGTCATTTTTCAAGGAATAATGTAATACAATCATTGTCATTGGGTTTAAGATTTTACAGACAATTGTTATATCGGAACGGTGTGTGTCATAAGTATGCACTTGCACAGCTTTGCATTCATGCCGTGTCATCGCTATCATAAGAGGGTGTTATTGCAACTAGTGTTGGTATGAAAATATCTCCAGAAGTAGATGAAAATTAAAACATCTCGGTATATCAACCAATTTTTCAGTATTTCCGTCAACATATCCGATGAAAACATTTACAATTCTAAAACATTTGCTGAAACAAAACCCTTGTATCAAATTATGTACATGTATTTATGTATAATTGAAGAGGTGTGATATAAAATTTTCCACTTGACGATTCGCGCTTGAAAATCTTTTTTTTTTCTCTCTCTCTCTCTTTTGGGTTAAAAGAAAGATAATCGTCACCGTTTGTAAAAGAATAACAACAGCAAAAATAGAACCATGAAAGTAAAAATATACTGCTTCGGGTCATTTTTAGTCAAAAATTTCGGCTCGCGCTTTCCGCTCAAGAATCATCCCTTCAAAGGTTCATTTTTTTTTCAGATTTCGAACACCCGCGAAAAATCCTAGTTACGGGCCTGACCTACATACTCTAATCAGATTATCTTCCTATAGAGATTTAAGATTAAAGTTGATATCTCTCTCTCTCTCTCTCTCTTTTGTCGATAAAATTCGGTTCCAATAGCAGCACGCCTCTATAGCTGCCAAACTTAAACACCCTTCGCCGGGGAAAAAAAAAAAATTGCCAAAGATTTGTAATTCCATGAATGGCTATTTCGGTTTAAAACAATAAAAAAAAAAAAAAAAAAAAAAAAAAAAATCCAAATGGAGCTAAAATTAACGAGTGCATGTGGATCTGTTATCCGGAATAGTTGAGTTGTCCTCCAGGGGAATTGTCCTGCGGGAGTTTGTGGGGATCCTGCGGGAGAGTCGTCCTCCGGGGGTTGTCCTCCGGGGAGTTGTCCTCTGGGGGATTGTACTCGGGGATATGTCCTCTGTGGGACCTGTCCTCCGGGAGTTTCATCGGGGAGATGTCCTCCGGGGGATTGTCCTTGGGGGACTGTCCTCCGGGGAGATGTCCTGCGGGGAGTTGTCCTCCGGGGGAGCTGTCCTCGGGAGTTGTCCCCGGGGAGTTGTCCTCCGGGGGAGATGTCCTAATACATATACGATATTATATATATATTTAACGAAAAAGCAGAAACCCTTTTCTGGGTGCACTACACTTAATATAACATTTTCAATATATTTTTTTCATTTTTTTTTAGATCGCATTTATCAATTATCATGCAATATATCTTGTTCGATCTATTAATGAATTTAACTTTTAAGATTTTATTTCTAAATATTCCCAAATACTGCACGACATTCTAAAGTCATATAGCCTTTCCAACTATAATATAGTAGATGATGCCACTATTCTTTGAAATTTGTTAACGGTTGTAATACCATTCATGTTAATTAAGATAAAATACTTTGCTGCATGTATATATGACTTGAAATTTGCTTCATTCCTGTTGTTTTCTCTATTCCGACTTGTGGTTTGGTTCCGAAAAGGCAAGGAAACTCGAAAATGCAGTAAACGGAAGACAAAGGCAATGAAAGAAAGTTGGAGGAGTTAGAACTTGAAAGGAAGAGAGATGAAGAAAAATGTAATAAATAAATTATATAAAGCGAAGAAAGTAATTGAAATAAAATAAAATGAAAGAAAGTGCGAGACGAAGATAGATATATAAGGTGAAAGAAAGTGAGGATGAGAGCAATATAAAGTAGTTGAAAGTTAAAAAAAGAGAGATAAATATATAATAAAAAATATATATATAAAGTGAATGGATAGAGAGACGAGAGAAAAAAATAGTGAGAGAGAATGAGAGATATACAAATTTATATCACACACGCGAATGATTTATTTGTCAAGTATAACAACATTCACATAAGTTTGAAAAGATGACCCATGGAAGCCCTAGAGCTTATTTACAACGGGGTTCCTCTTCTGGTGTTTCCGTCCCCCCCCCCCGGTCGTGACATGAAATCACCGCCCTTAATAAGGACTGATGGAACCCGAAGCTGCAAAACTCGACTGTTCTTGATGAGACTTACTCTCGAACTCCTAACTCAGATATCAATTATAGATGAGTCTATAACTATATCCAAACAATAAAGAAAATATTATTTGGAAATTTCAATTATGAAATAATGTGTCGCAAAACAAGTCACTATAGAAACTGACTTTGTACCAGTAATGATTTGCTACGGAATAAGCTACCAGAATTACCCCCCCCCCCGAAAAAAAAAAACTAACATAATCTTATCGATGTTGCCCTCACTAATACGACAGTCGTGTATTGCCAGAAAGACGTCTCCGAGACGTTTTCGCGATGGAAATAAAAATCATAATATGAATATTTAACTCATGAGACGTCTCCGCGACTAGTCTCGAACCCGTCTCCTGGCAAGTAAGCTCCCACCATGAGTCTTATGGCATTAGCTTACATATCTCATGGGAAATTGTAGTTTTTATCACTGTGCTTTTTTCTTTTTGAATAGCAAAGTCAACCAAACAAATCGTGTTTTGATAAAGGTATTCATGATTTGCCCACCTAGTAAGGCCTCGTTTTTTAAAAATCTTTTATGGATTATAGAATAATGGCGTCAGCTGCACCATGTAAAAAAAAATGAAATAAAAAAGATATCCCGGGCCAACAAACTTTAATTTCTGTAAAAGAAAATTTATTCATGGTATTATGTTTTTTTTTTAAATATTTTTTTATAAAGCCATTGAAGGACTATTGTCCCTTCCTCTACGTGCTCTACATGAAGTGTATACGTTCCACAAAAGTGAAAGAAATCCGAATCGAGAATTATTATAATTCTTGATAAAGGGAACTTATACGGGTCAGTTGCTCAAATGATTACTCTGCCATGTCTGTCGCTATACAAAGAAAGAAAGAAAAATCTCAACAATCAAACATCAGACTATTTCATTGCAATTTTACTGGTTACATTGTAAAGAATCATCGTTCTAGTAGTCGAAAACAGAACACTCAAATGATATTTATGATTATGGTTACTTCTTTGTTTTTAACGTGCTTTTAAGATATATGAAAAAAAATATTGTTCTTGGCCGTTATACCGAGACGGTTTTGAGACGGATTTGAGACGAAAATTTGTCTCCGTGACGGAAAAAAAAGTATCGGAAAAACCGTCTCGAAGACATCTCCGATACTTTTTTCCGTCGCGGAGACGTCTCCGCGACCTCCGCGACAATTTTCAAAACGGTTTCAAACTAGTCCCAAATCCGTCTCAAAACCGTCTCCACGAAGTGAGATACCACCATTCTGCCTAGAATTTCTTTTATCTATTTTACACCTGTATGAATAATGCTTCAGCAGTCGCAAACAATAAACAATGAATATAGCTAGACCTGCCGAACATGGTAGGGCCTAGAGCAAGGCCATATCCAAAACACCATCTCGACAAGATACGAGCGTGTGGCACTCATTTTATCTCCGATTGAAATATTCATAACTGTGAGGATGAAATTCGATGAAATTCTGCGTGTTCTAGGGGATTTTGGTCCCTATCAACGACGAATCTACTTCTTTATGTGTCTTATCTACCTGACATCAGGCTGGACAACTCTTATCCATGTGTTCGCAATGGCCTCCTCGCACCACTGGTGCATGGTAAGTCAACGAATGATTTATAATAATTAAACAAAGTGAAAAAAAGGTTACTGCAAAAAAAAAAAAAAAAAAAAAAAAGGAAAGAGAATTTATAACATGGCAACAAAAAGTGTAGCATCGTAATGGTACGCCCAATTTCCGCAAAAAATATTTTAAAAGATGTGCGAGACTTGAAAGTTAAAAGTCAGCGAGCGACGCCCCCCCCAAAAAAAATAACGCAGCGGAAATATGTCGTGAAAAATGTCGAGGAGGGGGGGGGGGGCTGGATTCCACCACCCAACTAGATTATCGTTAAAGATTAATAATCATCTTACAGAGGTCCGTCATAAGCCAAACATCCCTTCCTCTCTATTCTGCCTAAAATTTCGTTTATCCATTTTACACCTGAATGGCAAACGCTTCAGATAATCGCAAAACAAATGAACCGTAATGGGACCTGCTGAAATGGATATAGCAAAGACCATATTCAGAACACAATCAAGACAAGTAAGATACAAGCGTGTGGCAATCATTTGAGCTCTACCCTTTGAAATATTCATAACTTTGATAATGAAGTTCGATGTATTCTTCGCCTTTTGGGGGATTTTGGTCCCTATCAACGACGAGTCTACTTCTTTATGTGCCTTATCTACCTGTCAGGACCATGGGTAACTCTTATCCATGTGTTCGCAATGGCATCCTCACATCACTGGTGCAGGGTAAGTCAATTAATAAATTATAAGATTTCTACAAAAACAATGAAAGGGTTACTGCAAAAAGAGAGATGATTTTTAACATGGCAACAAAACACCATTCAGAAATTAAAACAGAAGAAATTGTATGAAGTGTGTGTTTGTGAAGGGTCCTATTAATCAAAGGAGCAAAGCACATACGCGAATGAAAAAAATACACATTGTTCTATTAAAGGAAAGACAGTTAATACGGAAAATATATTTTCTTTTAATTATATGGTCATGATTATACGCAAAAATGTTGGTCGTAATGGAAATGCAAATGTGAATGATAGAAATGTGGAATTGTAAAAATGATTTTAAGCAAGAGCAAATCGTAACCTTATAGACATGTTCGAAAAAGACAGTTAATTACTTTGACAGAAATATCTCATCGATATTCACATTGATATTTTTTTAATAACCTTGAAAATCAATTTGAATGAACATTTTTGCTGAATTGAATGCCTGGGAACGAGTATGGAAATGGGAGGGATCATTGATCCACATCTGACCCACTATGTGCGAAATTGGATGACTGATTTGCATCGCTTTGAAGAATTTGAGTGTCTTTACCACATCCTTTTTATTTTTATTTTTTTACTAGAAATGAAATGGAATGTCTTGTGATTAAAACGAGCACTGGAATGAACAGGCTGAAAGAGTCACTCTAACCTGAGCGCTTCTGGTGAAATTAGTGTATTGAAATAAACGTTAAAACCTACACTGTCCGTCATAAAGGTGGAATATTTTTTTGCCGCCTATATAGCGACATGATTTTGCTCTGACTTTAATTTCTTGAATATGTTTGTCCCTGCTTTTCCTTTTGGGACCCTGGCTATATCTTGGTCATTCTCCCAACCCTTCACGTGGACATTTTTCCTAAAAAGTTTTGTCAACCCCCGTGATGCCCATTTTTGTCATTTTTTCTAATTTTGGGCCCCTTTTTGTTTTTCCTGTCCGATCAAGCCCCCCTCAGTCCTACCCAGGAAACGCGACTGAGATGTACTGTTTTATATTGTTCTTTAAGTTAAATCTATATTTCTGGGGACAGGCTAAGGTCTCTTGTCTAGGGGAGGGGTTGAAGTAAAAACGAGATTGGTTGAAAATTCGGAATATTTTATTCCATCTTTATGCTGAAAACAAAGAAATGAAAACCACCTTTAACCCTTAAATATCATATTTTCCCCTTAAATTTTTAGCCTGATGACAAGGCTGTAAATGGTCAATATTGATAATATTTTATTTTGATTTATTGTTTGGTTGAGATTTCACAATACAATTTAGGGAAGATAGAAATTTCCATGGTGTAAAAATGAATAAAATGAATGTTGAACCCCAATCAAATATATTTTGATCCCTCCCCTAGACAAAAGAGTCGAGCCTGTAACCATAATCTATATTTTATTTAAAGAACATAACAAATATCCACCTCAGACGTGTTTCCTTGGGGTAGGCATTAGGGGGCCTGGTGGGTGCGTGAACAAAAGAGGGCCCCAAAAATAAGAAAAAATGACGAAAATGGCCATCTTCTAGGGTGACAAACTTTTTTGAAGAAAATCCCCTGGAAGGGCTTGAGGGAATATCCAAGATATACCAAGGATCCCAGAAAGTGAAAGCGGTGACAAACACATTCAAGAAATTAATAACGGATAACATATTCGCTAGAGCCAGAAAAAAATATTCCACCTTTATGACGAACAGTGTATATTAAAGGTCACTGCTAACCTGTCCTCATCAAATACCTATTTGTAAACCTGTATTGTCCAATATATCCCTATCTCCGCAATTATTAGTTCAGTTCACTTTTCAGTTTAGTTTATTCCATATTTTGAGTCAAACAAAATACACAACAAAAATATATGCCATTATCATTACAATACGTTGGCATAGTTACAAGACGATTTACATCATAGTAAGAGAGAACTCATAGGAATACATTATAGGCTCCTTTCTGTAGATAATGTGTAAAAGTCACACATAAATAAAATACACAGATATATAATTAGAAGTAACTAAAGTATCAATATGCACTTCTTGCCTATATTTATCATTAAGTGAGCATGTGTTGTTCAAGTATCCTATGTCAGTCTCTGCTTTACAATTCCCTGCTCACCACCAATGGCTTATTGTCCAAATATACAGTCTGTGTCAAATAAAATGGTACAAGTGGAAAACATTTTTTTATAGTATGAAGATTAATCACAAGCTAGTATTGTTAGGTATTTTCGTAGAGCAGGAAAATCAGACTTTCTTCTGCAATTTTTGTTATCAAATTTGGTGTTGTAATTTTTTTTAGATATGACTAGTTTTCTACAATTCAGAAAAATCCATTTTTCGCACGCTGTACCATTCCTTTGTGTATGTTTCGGATAGTGACCATGAATTCAGCGCTCCAGAACAATAGATGTGCGTAATTTCGATTTGTTGCTCGTCGCACAAAATTTAGCATAACTTTTGTTTTACTGAAGCAAATTAGACGAAACAAAGCGCATCAGCAAGAAAAATCTTTTGGCTTTAATTTGGTACCCCATACACACAATATTTGAAATGATTTTCCACCTAGATTATTTTTACCCCGACTGTACCTTTTTTTTTGACACAGACTGTACAGTGCATCCCAGAAAAAGTGGAACTCGAATGTTAAGTCATTTTTCTTGGTGAAAGCAAGCTATTACTGAGATATTAAGTGCATCATATCAAAGTTAATTTTTTCTGCTTTCTTTTAACGTGTACAACAATACAAAAGAGCCATACATAGATGAACATGAGGATTTTTTAAATTTAAAAGTCAGTCAAATCCGATTTGCGCCAATCAATGCAATAGGAATTGCACCGGATTCCCGCAGCAAGGGACAACCCTTTTTAATTAACCATCCCTTTGTTCGGTAAGGTAGCTCGCATCTTTCCAAATCCCGCTCACTCATTTTGAACAAATCCAGATTTAAGATTTAATTTTAAACACTTCTTGTTCAGGAATTAAAGGCTCTTTCAAATTGTCTGAGGTGTCAACAGAAAGAAGAAAGATTGAACTTTAAAATAATGCATTTAATTATCAATTTGCTTGCATTCCCCGAGAAAACGTCAGGCAATTTATGTTCCGCTTGGCGCTTTATTTGGGAGACCGTGTATAATCAAAGATAACTCAAATCTACTTTTGATCAGTATGATGCCAAATTCGATCTTCCCATATAAGTTAACCTGCTTTGTCAAAAAGCAGTAAGGTTGTCTCGGATTCGAATCCCGATGGGATCCCATTTTACTTGCTTATTTTTCATATGATTTCTGGTCCAACTGCATCACTTCACCTTGGTCCCTTACATTTGTTCTCAAGTTGATTTCTATCGGGTCTTTGTATAACTTTGCTGAACTTTGGGTAACTTTGTTTAATGTTTATATCTTGTCTTCATTAAAATCACATCCATGACTTGGGAGTGGGGTAAGTCCTTTCATCTCGTAGGACAAGTTAAAAAGGAATATTTCGTTTTTCTTTTGGACCGGCAAAATAAAAAAAAGGGTGGGGGCAAAGGCCCACAATGCCGATTTTATGCACTATCTCATGTATCCCCGCTTTGATGTCTATACAATTTTTTTTTATTTAATAAAAAAGACCCGACTTACAAAAGTTTTTGTGATGGGTGGTGACATTGAATGGAATTACAAAGCATCTGTAACTTCTTTTATAACCCTTGGGCAGACTGAGGTTTGTACAATGTTCACATTGAGCAACATTTCCCAGGGACCCAAAATAACTGTACACAGATAGATAGATTATGTAGGGGAGACCGGGGATGGAAGTTACAAAATTCACAATTTTGGCCAGATAATTCGAATGAAAGAACTCACGCACTCCATCTTGGGTCTGTAGTTAGCCTATTACATCGCACAAATTTGAGCTTATCTCTTGTTTTATAAAAAGCAAATAAGCCGCGACATGAATGGTATTAGTCAGGCAGCTAGCTCATGATTGGTTAGCTGAACGAGGTACCACTAGTAAAGTATTGGAATATATGGGGAAGAATCCAGATCCCACATTTACTAAACCCAACGTCTGGCAGTGCATCTCTGCTGCATTAGTCCTACAGCCGGGGGCGTCCAAAATGAGTGCCCATTTTACAAAAAATTCTATTTTGAATAAAAATAGCAGAATCATTTTCTAAACACACTAACTTTGATGTCAAAAAAGAGTATACATTGTCTTAACGCTTGTGTCTTTTGAAATCAGACTGAATCCGAAACAGTGAAAGTTTTGATGAAGAAATGTTTTTCTCACTTTTTTTACGCAAATATTTTGTTCCTTTTTTCAATAATTTTTAATAAATAGTTGTATAAACATTGATGTTGTAACTTTTTCTAAAAACTACCTACATGCATGTGATGATGCTGTAAAAGAAGGGAGTTATATCTTATTCCGATAAAGAATTATGATGACTAAAGTCAGGACGCAATATAGACAAAAATCAACAATTTGCCCGTGACCGAGAATCACACAATACCGCACGTGTATTATGAAAAGCTGATTGTATGCGATGGCTGTGAGTAGGCAAACAAAAGTGCCAAAAATGCGGAACATTTCGATACTTGTTTTGTCTGCTAAAAGCTATCGCATGTTATCCGGCCTTTCATTATACACGTACGGGTATGGGATTCTTCTTCGATACGGGGCAAATTGTTGATTTTGTCTATATTGCTTCCTGACTTTAGCTCATCATAATTCTTTATCGGAATAAGATATAACTCCCTCTTTTTACAGCATCATTCACATGCATGTAGGTAGTTTTTAGAAAAGTTACAAACATCAATGTTTTATACAACTATTTATTAAAAATTATTTGAAAAAAGGAACAAAAAATATTTGCGTAAAAAAAGTGAGAAAAAACATTTCTTCATCAAAACTTTCACTGTTTTTCGATTTCAGTCTGATTTCAAATGACACAAGCGTTAAGACAATGTAATATCTCTTTTTTTGACATCAAAGTTAGTGTGTTTAGAAAATGAATTCTGCATTTATCAAAATAGAATTTTTTGTAAAATGGGCACTCATTTTGGACGCCCGCTGTAGGGACCTAATGCAGCAGAGATGCACTGCCAGACGTTGGGTTTAGTAACTTCCCCATATATTCCAATACTTTACTAGTGGTACCTCGTTCAGCTAACCAATCATGAGCTAGCTGCCTGACTATATATCGACATGAAAAATACTTCAGTCTTAATTTGATACCATATACACATATTGTTGGAGAAGATTTAATACGATTAAAATAATCTTCGGGTGGTATCTCACTTCGCGGAGACGTCTCCGCGACAGAATAGAAAGTTCCGTTTCCGCGACGGATAAAAAGTATTAGAGAGGTCTCCGATATCGCGGAGACGTCTAGAAGACGGATTTGGGACTACTTCAGACTTTCTTTTTTCAAAAATTGTCGCGGAGACGTCTCTAGTACTTTTTATCCGTGGCGGAGACGAAATTTTCTATTCTCTCGCGGAGACGGCTCCGCGAAGTGACTCTGTTCGGTCATCCCATTGTCATAAACAAATGCTTGAAAAATAATTGAAAAGAACGAAATTGTGACTATTAAAGGGGTATCTCACTGAGTTGCGAACGTTTGCGAAAGAGGCGAATTTAGAGATTATCGTATATAGAGAGGTTGTAATCAACTTTGATTCAGTAGACCAGTCTTTCGACGTGAGGCGTTTTCTTTTGTTATGTGTCTTCCGGACAAAGGGATGCAGGGAACTTCTGAAATGAATGGAGTCGAAATACAGGAATTCTTTTTTATCTTGCATTGGCGCATGAAGCGATTATTTTAAACCACATTCCTTTCGATAAGCCGGGATTTTCTATTGAAAATAATTCGCCAATAAGTGTTGGACATGTTCAAAATTTCTAGGCGAATTTATTTATGTCAAAGGTTGCAAGCGCATATATTCTGTGTGTAGAAATATATGGTGGTTGAATATACATATAAATAGGTTTACTGATAGTACTAAAATATATATGGAAAGGGTCAACGTAAATTTGAATCGGATAAGAATTACTCAATGAAAAAAATATAATTTCTCAAAATATGTTTGAAAATAATAATAATAATAATTTAGCGTATATGGGTGTCTTTGATCATGTTGATTGGTATTGTTATTAACAATAAACGCAAATAAAACATTCAGATTTCACTTCGGGCGTGTCCGGGCGTTGGGGTTAATTGAGCTGGTAGCCATTTTTTTTTCTTCAATTATCATTACTATTATCATTTTCATATTATTGTTATCATTTTGTTTTTTCATTTCTACACCCATGACTGCATAACTGACAATCAATATCTCACATTTGACTAGTGGCTATAGTGATGTGCACTCACACACGCTTCGAAGGGGCTGTGGAGCCGGTGGCTGGGGGGGGGGGGCTTCAGCCCCCACTTCAGTTCTCAGCACACGTGTACAAAATTGCAAAAATGACCATGCATTTGTCATTTTTAGTCTGTTCAGCCCCCCCCCCCCCTTCGGCTCAGCTCCTCTACTTTCAAAAACGCTCCACGGCCCCTGCTTTGTGGTTGCATAAAAAAGTAGTACAAAAGAAAACATGCCATTATCATGCAATATAACCCACCTGTACTTGCCTAACAAGGCAGTAGGCCCACAAAAGAAAACATGCCATGATCATTCAGTACAACCCCTTTGTGCTTGCCTAACAAGGCAGTACAAAAGAAAACATGTAATGTTGATACAGTTAGATAATCCTATTGAGCTTGCCTAACTAAGCAGCACAGAAGAAAATATGCAATTCTGATACAACGAGATAACCCCTTCGAGCTTGGCTTACAAAGCATCATAAAAGAAACATGCCATTCTCATACAACGAGATAACCCCTTTATGCTTGTCTAACAAAGCAGCACAAAAGAACGTTGGTAGATCCTCTCTAGATATAACACTCTGTAAATTCGCCTGGGTTCGCAACCAGTGAGATACCCCCTTAATTGCCCAGTGTAATCGGTACTATTGCGTAAAGGCCAGACTAACCCATTTTCAGTCGGTAGTTTGAAAGGGACATTGAGAAGTTGTGCAGTATAGGACTATCAATATTTCCAGAGGCGGGTGACTAAAGTAAAAAAACTTCAAGAATCTTCATTGGTCTGCCTGTAGTCTATTCCAGACTGCACTGGTTTTATCTTCTACCCTTTCAATTTTTTATCACTGTGATGATGACATTCGACGACATACTTCATATTCTTGGAGACTTTGGGCCATATCAAAAGAAACTATACGGACTTGTTTGTCTCTTTGTGATACCAACAACTTTTGACACCCTTGTTCATGTTTTTGCAATGAGCAACTGCGATCACTGGTGCAAGGTAAGTGTTTATACAGTGCGTCCCAAAAGAACCATACGCCCTTTAAATGGCTACCAAATAAAAAATATATGGTTCTTGGGGGACAAGGTTTATATCTCAGGGGCCGCGGAGCCGGGGGGGGGGGGATGGGTGTAACGTGTACAAAAACGCAAAAATGACCATACATTTTTTATTTTTAGCCTGTTCAGCCCCCCACTTTCGGCTCAGCCCCTCCACTTTCAAAAACGCTCCGCGGCCCCTGTATATCTAGAAAAAGCTCAATATCCTCAACTATCATCCTGACAAAAAAAAACAAACAAACAAACGGAATTAACGCAGTGAGTAAAGCCCACATTTGTAAAGGATAAAAAAATTAGCCTGCGCAAGAAATCGCGATTCATTTATCCCCTGGTAATGGGCCGCCATAAGGGATCAAAATCAACAATGGAATAAATTAGCGAACAAAGACAAAAATATAAATTGAAGTCAAAGCAGTCAAAACGGTGAAGCATTACATTTTTTGCATAATATTTATTGTTTATTTATGACTTTTGGTTTATCTTTACCCATATATGGCGGTCCATAACCAGATGATAAATGAATAGTGAATTACTGCGCAGGCTAATTTTGGTGTCCTTTTCAAAAGTGGGCATTTTCTCACTGAAGCATACGTTATTTTCGGAATACTTTTCCCCAAAAATAAAAAGTGTATAGTTCTTTTTGGGACGCACTGTATTTAAAATGTATTACGCCTATTTACCTAGAAAGCAACAAGCAATTTGGGGAGTTTTGCAATGTTACACAGTACAAAGTTGTATAAACTGGTACAAAGATGAGGAAATTGTATAAGGCCACATGTCATGAGTGGGTGGAAAATGCGTTACATGTCAAAAAAAATTGTAGAAATGT
>CALNVZ010003434.1:19231681-19252994 GCA_940671915.1 Paracentrotus lividus | reverse complement strand
TGTCTCATGGAGCTAATGAGGTGATTAATGTCTCTGACGACCAGTGCATCCCATGCAGCCTCCAGAGCCACACCCAGCTGCCGCAGTCCACGTGGATGGGCTTCGAGCTGCTGGATACTTCTCCCCATCATGTCGCAGACGTGCTCTATCGATCGGGTTCAAGTCCGGAGACCTCGCTGGCCACTCCATACGCTCAATTCCATGGCCCTCAAGGAACTCGGTCACGACCCTAGCTCGGTGGGGACGGGCATGGTCATCCATCACTAAAGACTGAAAATGCTTTTGAACCCACTTTTGTACCGAAGATACACTGTTATTACATAATGGGTCCACAGCTTTTCAGGATGTTGCAATGAATGCCGAGGAGGGCATCAATGCAACCAGACTGAAACGGAAATGAAATTACAGTGTGTTTGATGGCTTCAGGACAGCTGTATCTCTTGGAATTGCTTGGTTGTCAAGGAAGTGGTTTATTACCTGCCGTTGATTGCTGATCACGATTCTCTACACAATCAAAACAAACTTCCTGACAACAGCAAAGCACAAGATACAAGCTGTTCCTGCATATGCCATATCAAACACACATGCTTAATCAATTTTGGTTTGATTAGCAGTGTGTTTGATGGCATTCCGGACCATAGTTATCTTGGCAATTTCTGATTGTCAGGAATGGCTTTATTACCCTTACAATCAACACTTCCTGACAACAGACAATGCCAGAAGATAAGCTTGTCTGAATGCCATCAAACAACTGTAATTCAATTTGGGTTTCAGTTGTTGCATGAATGTCTTCTCACATCATTGCTAATCATGAAAAGCGGGCCCATTGTGAAGTGGTATACAAAAGTGGATTCAAAAGCATTTTCTGTCTTTAGTCTTTACAATCAACAAATTGCTGACAACAGTAATGCCAGGATACAGGTGTCCTGATATCCTCAAACACAATGAATCAATTTCAAACATGCAGTTCTTTCATGATGTTTCTCACATCATGCAGTGGGCCCGTATAAAAGTGGCTTCCAAAGCAATTTCTGTCTTTACAATCAACAACTTGCCTACAACAGCAATGCCAAGACACACACCTAAGTTAAACAGATGTAGCCAGAGCCCTAGGGATGCTCGAAGCTGGCCTCAGTCAGCGAAGAGTAGCCAGAGTGATGGCGTGTCACACAGTGTCATTAGCAGAGCAAGTGAAAGACACCGAGAGACAGGGCTATACTCTGAGAGACCCCGTAGTGGCCGACCAATTTCAACAACCCCTAGAGATGATCGCTACTTGACGAATTCAGTCTCCGCGAACCGCTTTCACAGTGCACGCCGCCTCAATAATGACTTCACTGCAGCAACTGGAGTGATGTTTTTCCACTCAAACAATCCGTAACCGACTTCACAGAGCCATTTGAATGCCAGACGGCCAGCTCAGTGTGTCCCACTCACCCCTGCTCACAGAAGAATATCGTCTCAACTGGGCTCGGCAACATGTCAGATGGACCAGACAGCAATGGCGTAGAGTTCTGTTCACAGATGAGAGCAGATTTTCCCTTGACCACAATGATGGACGTTTGAGAGTCTGGAGGCGACCAGGAAGAGAGATTTGCTGACCCCTGTATTGCAGAACATGACCGTTATGGGGGAGGCAGCATCATGGTGTGGGGAAGCATCACCTATGACAAACCGTACTCGTCTCTACGTGGTCCCAGGGGGAGCAATGACAGGAGTGAGGTACAGGGATGAAGTCCTCGAACCTATTGTGCCATTTGCTGAAAATGTGGGTGAAAACTTCATTTTGATGGATGACAATGCCCGTCCCCACCGAGCTAAGGTGGTGACCGAGTTCCTTGAGGGCCATGGAATTGAGCGTATGGAGTGGCCAGCGAGGTCCCCGGACTTGAACGCGATAGAGCAGGTCTGGGACATGATGGGGAGAAGTATCCAGCAGCTCGAGAGCCATCCACTTGGACTGCGGCAGCTGGGTGTGGCCTGGAGGCTGCATGGGATGCACTGGTCGTCAGAGACATTAATCACTCATTAGCTCCACGAGACACGCTGTGAAGCCGTTATTGCTGCAGGAGGAGGTCATACGCGATACTAGGCTGCCTGAAAGACACTCAGACATTCGTTTTTACCTCTTCATGTCGATAGTTGATACCCCTGTGAACCCCACTTTTCAGGATGTGCAGTGATGCGAGCGACAGTGTGCAAAAACTGAAAACCACCCATGCGTGAAATTGATTTTACAATTCAGCGTGGGTTTTAACGGGACATTCAGGAATGAAGTTGTACTGAGGTATTTCCAGAAATAAAACACCTTGTATAAAAAAATTATATACGTTTTAAAAAGTGGTCCTTAACTTTTTTTGAGTAGTGTAGTTGGCAGGTCTTCACCCATTTTAATATCCTACTTTGAGAGGGGACTTGAGAAGTACTATATCGAAGCCAACCGTTCAGGATGAAATTTGACGATATACTTCATACTCTTGGGAATTAGGGCCCTATCAAAAAAGATTGTCTTGTAGCAGTAACATCAACGTGGTCCAGTATGATCCAGATTTTTGCAATGGTCGACACCCGTGCACTGGTACCACGTGAGTATATTTCAACTCTGCATCATATGAAAATGTTTGATACAGGGCTCAATCATTATGCATAATGTTACGATTTTGACCGGTGTCGGGGGCGAAAAGGTCCGACCAGGCGAATCCGTCCCCCTTTTGTACGTTACGTGTAGATAGAAACGTAGTTAAATCCATGCTCGGAATCGGATTGGCGGATTACTTTAACTTAAGCTTTGCGAAAGAAGCAGAAGCATACATCGATGATCTAAATGTTGCATACAGACTCAGGGAATATACTAAATAAAATTTTCTCATGTTGATCCCATAATGATCGGATACGGAGGCAAAAAATGTGATGAGTTTGGAGGGCGCTTGGTTGGCAGGCTAGTTTTGAACTTTAAAAAAATCAATGAAATCATTAATGATAAAAAAACCCGCTAAATTCATTCGTTCAACATAAAAGATGCCAAACACGGAAATCAAGAAACTTCATACACCGTATCTAATGTACCGAGTATCGAAGCGCGCAACAAATGCTGGGATATCGTCTTCTCTCTTCCGTCACAGTGTCATAGGCGATTGGTTCCCGCCGGGCGATCGGTTCCTCAACGCTCCTATGGTGTCGGAGGCGAAAACGTCCAGATAGGAGAATCCGTCTGTAATGCGTACTTAACGTGCATAATTTAACGTGGGAAGCAATAGCGTGCACTGTTCAAAACCAAGCACCCTCCAACGCCACCCCTTTTCTGGCTCCCTATCGGATCATTGTAGGATTTATTGAGACAGATTTTTATTAATCACTCACGAAACGTTGTATTGAGTATGAGATGTCTCCGGAATAGTTTTCACAACCGTCTCCAAGTAGTTTCAAAACCGTCTCAAAGTAGGCCCAAATCCGTCTCATATATAGTTTCAAAGTAGCTTCTGCGAAGTGAGATACTACCCTTACTCTTCGTCATGATAATTTAATAAAGAAATACATATCCCTAATAATTAAACACATAAGACATACAATCTTAATATGAGGGTCTCAAAGTTGGGTTTACTCTTTCTTGGGACGCACTGTATACGAGACAAGAACTTACGAAGTATGCAGAATGCTATCAAATCCCGCTTTTGTCATCTTGCATAAAGGATGTCAATGGCGCGCGGCAGTGGCTGTAACCTACCGCCCAGCCTTTATGATTAGTCAAATCAAAGTATGCTTCTTTTATGTTTTAGCAAAGGGGGAAATGCCTGTATACATTTTCCTATCAAAGCGCTCACTTATTGGCTTATAACTGACTTACGTTCTCAGCTGAGAACCTATACGTTCTACGTTTCGGGAGAACGTACATTTCCCCAAAATAGCGTTGTAGATTTTGACAACGGGGAGCTATCTCTTGTAGCTAGGGGAAACCCTCGTTTGTGCACACGAAAACTTGTAATTAAAACGCTTGCCAGCCGTTTCTAGCAAATACCAGTTTCACACACTCTTTTTCCTGTACTAACAGTATGCAGGAGTTTGGGGTTTCAGCTATTTTGAAAATAAAGCCTTTCATAATGCTAACGTTCTAAATTAGCTCCTCCGTAGTCCAGCGAAAGCACCCTATTAAGTACGCATGACGGACGCATTCACCCGGCCGGACGTTTTCGCCTCCGACACAGGAACCAATCACCTGGATAGTTACCTACCGATTTGTTCCTAGTTCGCAGAGTACATGCGTTTTGCTGCATGCATGAATGTGAATTGTGGGTTATTTATTTTGGGTTGGTTTTCAAGTTGGTTTTCATTCGTACCATAAAGACAAAAGTGACAAAATGCTCTTGAAATTAATTTGTATCATGTTTCACTGATTCCAGCAATACATATATGCGATTATATCACCTGAAACGTCGGATACGAACGGTAGGTTTCCATCGAACCTGCAAACGAGTGAATCCATTTTGGCGGTACCTATCTAGGCGATTTGTTCCGCAAAACCCGGAACCGATCGTCTTGGGCACCGGTACATATGATATGTAAAACCAATTGATCTATGGGCCAAATTTTAGGCTAAAAAATCTGCCATTTTGAAACGAAGGTTTCTCGGCTTAAATACAGATATTAGCTTGCAGACTGACTAAACTAGATTCAGAGGTGTCTTTTATAAGCTATTTTCTGCAAAGATCTGACCTCATTTATTTCTATGCACGTCTACTTTAATAGTTAATTTTTTAGGTTTAGGGATTATACCTAAAAGGATAACATGGATAGGGTCGCATATACAAGAAGCGATATGGTTAGGGTAAAAAGCAGGTGGTGTAGAATATAGATATAACAAAGTTATGTAGTTGGGGGGAAAAGTTCGGAAAAAAGTTCGCCCAGGACCCCTCCCAGCCTTCACCGCCGAAATTTTACCATCCATGAATGTTCTTTGTAGGTGGTCTAAGATTTTAGCTCTTTCCCCTTAATTTGCCCAAATGATAATTTATATGATAAAAATGAGTAATGAAAACCATTGGGATTCAGACAAGAGACTTTCTTATTGCAAGACTGGCCTTTTACCGACTGAGCTATGTCAAAGTTCGTCCCAGAATACCCTAACTTTCACTGCTCTAGAAATCAGAAACAATTATGGTACCTGATATAAATCTACTTAGGAATACATGCGAGAGATCACTGTGAAGTTAATGCTGTACATGCTGTACATGTTAAAATCGGAAAATTTCGGCGGCGCCCCCCCCCTTTATTTTGAAATCCTGGATCCGAGACTGAGTTTTGCATATTTATTTGCCGCTGACTAATATTTTGTCTATACAAATCAGGAATATGCCTATTGTAAGGAATTATATATGAATCAAACTTTTTTCTGTTCAATCCACGATTGTAGTCCAATGATTTTTTTTTTTATATAAAAAGGGTGAAAGATAATACGAGGTCTATGTTCCCATAGATCATGATGGATACCAATATCGGTTGCGCGTCATTGCTCAAGCCTAAAGCTTTGGTATGTAGGTACTTTTTCTTTTCTTTGCCTTTACAATTATTGAACTATCAAAGTTTAAGGTTATACATATATTTTTGTGGTATCGTTCACTGATTTGATAAGAAATCAGAATAGTTGCGAAACGTCGTTACTCGTAGTAATAGTTGGAGGACTTTTTCTTATTTGAATTTAAGCGGGGCGTTGAGGAGAACAGTATCCAAGCCAGGGAAGAGTGCTAAACATTCAGGATGAAATTCGACGACTTACTTCTTACTCTTGGGGATTTTGGGCCCTATCAAAAAAGATTGTATGCACTTGTTTGTCTTGTTGTGGTACCGACAATGTGGGGCAGTATGATCCAGGTGTTCGCAATGGGTGACACGGGCCATTGGTGTCAAGTGAGTATCTGTTCGGCATCATTTGATAGTCGTAGCCCCAATAATTATTCAAAAATTTCGAACGGTGTAACTCAATGAAAATGAATAAGTATGCACATTTCCTGCCAGATTCTACACCCAAACCACCCCCTCAATTTGAAATGTTTGGGCTCTCATATTCACTCTCGATTTCAGAAGTACCCTCCCTTTCACCGACGATTTAAGACTTTAGTCCACTTCCCTTCTACGCCAATGAAAAATTACAGTTGTCCTCCCCGTTGCTACCTATTAAGATTTTTTGTGTATATTAAATCAGTAAAAGGCAGATTTTATTAAGCATAATAAATCAACATTCAACTCCATATCACGGAAAATACTAAGCACTGCACGAACCCCAAAATCTTAATTTAAATAGTGCAACTATCTAAATTAAGGGCGTGTCCCACTGGAGGCGATGGTTGTGACCAAAGAGATTGAAAGTATGGAGTGACAACGAAATGCAAATTGATTCATGGCGCTTCCAATTTTTAAAGAAGTACAAAAGAATACACAGTTGCACTGTAGCCTTTGGTGGCGACCTGTGATGCCGCCAGTTTCATTGGAAAACTGAAAAGTAATTTTAAAATAAATAATTGGAAATATTTTCTATTTTATTTGATCACAGAACATGGATATTAAATACGTGACGGAATATGTATCAAAGCCCTATTATTTCATAAACTTGGCCGAAATATTGTATGCTAATTAATAGTTGTAAAATATGAAATACATCATAATTCGACAATATTTTTAAATCAACATTTTTACACATTTCCACAAACTTCCACAGTACAAAAATTTAAGATTAGTTTGTTGGAATATATTCATTTGCGGTGTTATGTGTCGCACATGCGAACAGTCGAGGAATTTCAAGTCACATTTTAAAAAATATTGCAACATTTATTTTTGCTTTCCCCTGTGAAAGTGAGCGATATGTCTCCTTATGATACAATCCGACCAGAGGCATCGAAAAGTAATTACCATTACAAAAGCATATTTCGTTTTGTAACTGGCCAGTAAGTCTGTAGTTAGGCAGAAATCTTTTGTTTACAATCTGCGAGAAAATTCCAATGAAACTCATGCCTGGCATATTTTATCCCTGCGGCATCAAAGTGGCTTTAAAGAGAATCAGTGAGATGTTTCTCCATCTCTTTTACCTCCATGTTGTGACAAACTACGAATCAGCTGTCGCCTTCAGGCGCAGGTCCTATCGTGAATTGTACAGTCTGTCGCCCCCCCCAAAAAAAAGGAGCAAAATTCTGTATGCCGCTAGATTTTCATCGAGTTAAACAATAACTGACGGCAGTAAGTTTGGCACTAATGACCGTTTCTTGTGTCCACTTGTTAGGAGTTATCGTAGATTGTCGCTATACAGCGTTGTTGTTGTTTTTTGTTGAAAATGATGTAGGTTGATGCGCGACTCACATAGGCGCGGATCCAGGGGGAGTGGTGAGCGGGCACGGTGCACCCCCTCACAAAATTTGGAAGAAAAAAGTAAATACAGAGTGAGTAAAAAAAAAAAAAATGTCCCATCATTTTGAGGTTGTCTTGTGAAAATTATCATTTTTATAATGATAATTTAATCATGGGTTTCATGATATGTCTCGGTAGAGTCATCCTCCCAGCCTATATTGGTACCCATTTCATTTCGATCATTGCACGCATGACTGAACAAACAATCTTCAGAAGACAGCAAAATCTCACTTACGCCAAGTGGCTGGGTGATTATATGCACACACATACTTCCTCTCACACACCCTCATCACCACACCCGCACCAACACATATAGTGAACAGTTCATAATACATCTCCCCCCCTTTTTTTTTTATTAAGCACACATGATATGCAGAATATACAAATTAATAATTTATTATTTATGTGCACGCACTAGGATACACACCAACACATCTCTCGTAGCCTTCTGTAGTCCTTTCTCCACTCTTCTCTATCTTGGGACTTCCTCTTTATTATGTGATATGTTTCTTCGCCCTTCATTTCAGACACCATCCCAATCCTTGGTCTAACTCTTCCTCTTTTTCCTTTCATCTTTCCTTCCAGCACATCTCTAAGCATGTTATTCCCCCTTAGGGTGGTATCTTACTCCGCGGAGACGTCTCCGCGACAGAATAGTAAATTTTGTCTCCGCGACGGATGAAAAGTATTAGAGACGTCTCCAATATCGCGGAGACGTTTCCGCGACAATTTATGGGGGGAAAAAATCCGTCGGAGACGTCTCCGCGATATCGGAGACGTCTCTAACACTTTTTATCCGTCGCGGAGACGAAATTTTCTATTCTGTTGCGGAGACGTCTCCGCGAAGTGAGATACCACCCTTAGGATGTGTCCCAACGAGTTCTTCTTTCGTCTCCTGATTGTCTCCCGCCGCGTTCTTTCTTCATCCACTCGGTTCAGTACTTTATCATTTGTGACTCGATCTTTCCAGTTTAAAATACATTAGTCCAGGCTAGGCCCCATAGGAAAAGACTCGAACCTTGTTTTTTGATATATACAATGTTTTTTGATGGTTCTTTGTCAATTCGAGGGTGCTGATTCCAAATCCGATGAGTGCCAGACGCGAAACCTTGAGCATTTTTCACAAATCGCGAAAATTCAAAATGGCCGCCAAAATAGCCGCCAAAATATGAAAATGAGTATTCCAATGGTATTTCTGAGGTTGTTTTGGTGGTTTCTTGTCAATTTGAGGGTACTGATTCCAAATCCGACGAGTGCCAGCCGCGAAACCTCGCAGATTTTACGCAAATCGCTAAAATTCAAAATGGCTGACAAAATGGCCGCCAAAACTGGAAATCAGTATTCCAAGGGAATTCTGGGGTTGTTTTGGTGGTTTCTTATCAATTCGAGGATGCTGATTTCAAATTCAATGAGTGCCAGCCGCGAAACCCAACATATTTTACGCAAATTGCTAAAATTCAAAATGGCTGCCAAAATTCCCGCCAAAACTGGAAATCAGTATTCCAAGGGAATTCTGGGGTTGTTTTGGTGGTTTCTTATCAATTCGAGGGTGCTGATTCCAAATTCTATGAGTGCCAGCCGCGAAACCCTACAGATTTTACGCAAATCGCTAAAATTCAAAGTGGACGCCAAAATGGACGCCCAATTGAAAATGCGTGTTCTATGGGTATATTTCAGGGTGTTTTGGTGGTTTCTTGCCAATTCGAAGGCGCTGATTCGAAATCTGATGATTAAAGACCGTTGACGGAGTAAATACAACCTTACATCGATTGATAGCTAAGTAGGCGTATAACATAAATACCCCCAAAATAAATTAACTTTTCATAACAGTATTCATAAAAAGATGATTGAACCTCAACCAGGCCATCCCTCCCAAATACTTGAAAAGTTACCCCTATTTTGATGGCGCGGTTGATGACGTCAAAGAAGTTAAAGGGAATGCTACTGCCAGGCATGATTGGGTTTCGCCTTTAGAAAACATGTTTGTATTGCTATGTCAGAACAATAGAATTCTAGCACAAATGGGGTCTATTGTTCTGACATAGCAATACAAACGTGTATTCTAAAGGCGAAACCCAATCATGCCTGGCAGTAGCATTCCCTTAAACTTCTTTGACGTCATCAGCCGCGCCACTATAATAGGGGTACTTTTTCAAGTATTTGGGAGGGATGGCCTGGTTGAGGTTCGATCACCTTTTTAATGAAATACTTTCTAGATGGAAGATAAAAATGCTTAAATTGGGAATTGTTGTACTATGAAGAAATATTAGCTTTCGTTTTATATGTCATTTTGGTTTTCATTTTTCGGTCCGGTCTGGGACTTTAACAGCCACAAAATCCTACAGGATTTTTGTAAACCACTAAAATCATCTGTCTAAAAATGAAAATGTGTATTGTTTCATAGGTTGTTTAGGTGGTCTCTTGTCAATTTAAGGGTGCTGATTCCAAATCCAATGAGTGCCAACCGTGCAACCCCTCTACAATTAAAAACGGCCGCCAAGTGAAATGAAAACGCGTATTATGATTATTGTTATCTAAGGGTTTTTTTTTGTTTTTGTTTTTGATAATTTCTTTCAATTAAGAATGCTGATTCAAAATCTGATGAGTTAGAGGCACGAAACCCTGAGCATCTTGCCCAAATAATCAATATTCGCTGCCATCATCCACGTTAAAAAAATTTCTATGTGTATATCCGAGGTTATTTTTATAAAACTTGTTGTCAATTTCATGGCTCTGATTCCAAATTCGATGGGAACCTTTCAGGGATACCTTGATTTTTTTACGCAAAGCGGGTGAAAAGGGCCGACAGTCATGAAAAAAGGCTTATTAAATTCCAAATGAAAAGAAATTCGTGCAAAATGCTATTTCATCGGTATTTTTCTTACGTTATCTAGTGGTCTTGTCAATTAAAGGTAAGCCCTAGGCCTACTCATTCAAAATCACGCGAGTCCTAGAAATAGAACATTTACCATTTTACTTATAGCAAAATGAGTCATATGATTCAGTCTCGGATATATATTTTTTCATATTGTATATCGTATGTTTTGTAAGACATGCAAAAGTATATTCATATCTCACCGCACTATTACAGACATAATACATTTAAAAAAATATAATTTAAAGACTGGGTTTGTGAGTGATCCCGACATCAAAAAATATTCTTGGATTCCCCCCCCCCCCCCCCCCCGACGGAATAGAGGCTGTAAATAAAATACTGGGTTTCCCTTATTAACCCTTCATGATTTATTGAATAACAGGAAACACATTACATAAAACTAAATGATCGAACACGACTAAAATAAAAAATAATTGTTCTGAATAGATGCAGGACTAATAGGCGTACTTCTTCTTCATGTCAGGGGCGGATCCGAGGGGGTGGGCCAGGGCGGAGGGTGCGGGCTCCCGTAAGATCTGACTCTTTCCGACCCTTATCGGTAATGGTGACTTTCTTGAAGGCCGAAGGCAAGCAAAAAATAACAACTGGGAGAATAATTTTGATAAGGAAAAGAATCATGATTGGAGAGCATTTTCATTTGGTTGTAGGGGAGCCTCAATTGTTCAATGCTGGAAGCACGGTTAGCATGGGACCCTCTGACAGTAAACGGCCAAAAGAGTCTCATAACTTATTATTGGCAATTGGCCATAAAATAGATTTTACATGACTTCAGCCATTTCTTTCCACTTTTCTTTCTTTTCTGTCCTGTGTATTTTTGTGGCTGGTACTTATCGGATCTGGAATCAGCGCCTTCGAATTGGCAAGAAACCACCAAAGAACCTTAAGATATACCCATAGAATACGCATTTTCAATTGGGAGGCCATTTTGGCAGCCATTTTGAATTTCAGCGATTTGCATAAAATCTGTTGGGGTTTTCGCGGCTGGCACTCATCGAATTTAGAATCAGCACCCTCGAATTGATAAGAAACCACCAAAACAACCCCAGAAATACCCTTGGAATACTGATTTCTAGTTTGGGCGGGAATTTTGGCAGCCATTTTGAATTTTAGCGATTTGCGTAAAATATGTTGGGTTTCGCGGCTGGCACTCATTGAATTTGGAATCAGCACCCTCGAATTGATAAGAAACCACCAAAACAACCCCAAAAATACCCTTGAATACTGATTTCCAGTTTTGGCAGCCATTTTGAATTTTAGCGATTTGCGTAAAATCCGCGAGGTTTCGCGGCTGGCACTCGTCGGATTTGGAATCAGCACCCTCAAATTGACAAGAAACCATCAAAACAACCTCAGAAATACAACTGGAATACTCATTTTCATATTTTGGCGGCCATTTTGAATTTTCGCGATTTGTGAAAAATGCTCAAGGTTTCGCGTCTGGCACTCATCGGATTTGGAATCAGCACCCTCGAATTGACAAAGAACCATCAAAAAAACATTGTATATATAAAAAAACAAGGTTACATGGTCTCTAGCCTGGACTACATAGGCCTACCCTTATTTGCATACACATAAACTACATACACACCCACACCACACACACCTACATACACCCTACACACACATACCATATCTCATCCACACCAGCACACACACAAATATACACCTACACCCTCACCAAAAACAAACAAAAACAGACAGTACGGGGATTACTACGTCCCAAACAATCAGTGATGGTCTTGGGAAACAAAACACCAATGTTTTATCAGAAAAGGGGAAATTATAAATTGTTTACTGGGTTTGTGGGTGCGTGTGTGTGCGTGAGGGAAGATGTTGTTCGTGGTAAGAGGGACTGTGTGTTTGTCTGTTCAAATATTCTTTCAACATTAATTTTGTTTTAATCTCTATCCATCCACTTGGCGTAAGTGAGAGTTTGCTGTCTTTTGAAGATTGTCTGTCATGCGTGCAAAAATCCTAATGAAAAGGGTACCAACAAATACTTGGAGGATGACTCTACCAAGACATATCATGAAACCCTCGATTTGTTCATGCTTCAAACAAGACAACTTCAAAATGTATAGTGCTAATCTTGATTATCAGAAAACCGCGGGTTCGAGTCTTTGTCAGGCTTTCATTTTTGTTTTCTTAATAGTTGTCTTCTGAGGCATTTAGTAGGTGTAGGTTTTGGGATACGTGAGAGATAGGGTCATACTTAAGGGAAGGAATATAGGGTTAGTGTAAAGGGGGTAGTAGGGTTTTACAAAGTTGCAACATAAAAAGTTGTGGGGCAAAATAAATTAGTTCCCGGGCTGGGGACTCGATGAGCTGGTTATCGAGATTATACTCGTTTGCATGCTCAGCCGCCCCAACAAACACAATCTGAATGAAAATCCATCTCGCAATCCATCTTTAAAGATTTGTCGTTGCAATGTCTGACAAGCCAGAAGGATCAGTGGTAAGGTCACCATTGGGATCCTTTATTCAAGAGGTTTAAAAGAATCAAGAGTGTCGAATGCCATCACTAGATATACAGCCCTGTTTATGACCAGCACAGTTTGCAGACCTGTTGTTGAATAAAAGATAATCTGAAAGAACTTGATGTCAGATTTAATTTGTTTTACAAAAATAAGAAGCGGACTGAAATGATAATTCGCACACATGCTCCGATAATCCTGGGGATGTGGATGATCATATTCATATCTGAGCCCTATGAAAACCTGAGAAGAATAATTGGTGCTGCTTTGCCTAATAAGGTTAGTACCTTTTAAAGGCTTCGTCATTCTGGTCCGAAAATGATTATTATTGAGTGATCTGTTGTATATGAAATAGCAATCCATTCGTTTATATATTTCTTTTTTCGTTTTTGTATACACGTAAACTACCCCAGGCTCTTGTATTATTGACTGTGGTATGTCATATCATTCAATGCTTTGAGGATAGATTATAATAACACACGAAATTGTATAAAACAGTTGGTAGACCTCCCTTTAGCATCTGATATTTTGAGCGGGACGCAGATATTACAGACTCCCGCCCAACTGTTCAGGATGAAGTTTGACGATTTACTACACACTCTTGGAGAATTCGGGTCTTACCAAAAAAGAATATATGCACTTGCTTGTCTTGCTATCGTACCATCAGCATGGAGTACATTTATTCATGTGTTTGCAATGGGCGACACCGGCCACTGGTGCTTTGTGAGTATATCTATATATCAGTTCGGCAGCATTATTCGGTCCAAATAATATTTTTTTAATACATTTTTTGACCATGTTGACTTGCTTAGCTGAGAAATAGATAAGGGCAATTCTATATGAGTCGTCACGTTACACTCTATGGTTATTCTTATTCGAAGTTGTGTAGTGAATGAGCCTTTATAATATTATTTGTTTTAATTTTCTCATCATCAAACATAATCTTGAGACATGTTTTAGTTAGTGAGAACAGCACCCCGTTGCATAAAACTTCTAACCGGAGTTTTTTCCGGTTAAAATCTGAAAACTCCGGTTAAAGTCCGAAAACTCCGGTTACAATATTTTTCTGGATTTTTTACTGTTTTTTCCATTGCATAAAAACATACCAGAGTTTTCAAAAGTATTAAATGCAATAAATTTTTAGGGAGTTTTAAAACTCGGGTTGAATAACCTAAGAAATAGGTCTACATAAGCTGAGTTTTTTAACCCGAGAAAACTCGGGTTAGAAAAAAAGTTTTATGCAACACCACCCTGCACCCCGTTGCATAAAACTTCTAACCGGAGTTTTTTCCGGTTAAAATCTGAAAACTCCGGTTACAATATTTTTCTGGATTTTTTAATGTTTTTTCCATTGCATAAAAACATACCAGAGTTTTCAAAAGTATTAATGCAATAAATTTTTAGGGAGTTTTAAAACTCAAGTTGAATAACCTAAGAAATATGTCTACATAAGCTGAGATTTTTAACCCGAGTTAAACGGGTTAAAAAAAAAAAGTTTTATGCAACACCATCCAGGAGTTATTGGTTAGTTACGTTAAAGAAATTGCTAGACACTTTTTTTTTAGGACAGATTTTCCCCAAAAGTTTCCGCAAACTAGGTTCGACTAAAACAAAATGTGTTACTCATGTTATTGCTGATGATTTGGCAAGCTTGTTTGTTTATTTGTTTTTCCTAGTCCAATATGTATAATGATGGTTTCAGATATCAAGGAAGTTAACGAAAGTGTTTGTTTTTTTGTATTTAATTATTATTTCAAAGATGTATTTTTGAACTTCCCTGCATTGGATTAGTGCAATAATTAACATAGAAGCAGATTTCTTCTTAGGAGTGCCTTTACTTATTGATGGAATTGCCCGTAAACTGATAGATAGGGGTAATAAATATGGCACACACGGAGCTACCCTGCCCGCCGCCACGCCCCTATTTAAGATTTTGCAGTTGATTTCAAAAGTATCCTACAAATCAGGGATAGGCCAATTGTGATGGAAGATATGATTCTTCCTTCTTTAAACCCTTGCTTGTTTGTAGCAATAATCTTTAGATGAAAACATTGGCCCAAAGTAATTATATGAAAATTATTCCTTTGAACAAGAAAGGGTTGAAAGAAGGAAAATTAAATGAGGAAAGTCCCCATTGCGCCTGTCGGTTACGAGTCATCGCTCAAGCCTAAAACTTTGGTATGCAGTCCCTGTTTCCTTTTTCAACCTTTACAAATATTAAACAATCAAAGCGTCAAGGGTAGAACTGAACCCCTCCTAAAAAGTTCCGCAAATCGACTTTGGGTCATGATAACTTTTTATGTACGCTTTAGTTATTCCTGATATTCATACCATTGGAAAGATAATTTATTCCCCTTTTTATTGATATCATATTTGTAATGATTGAGTCATGCTTCAATGCACAGATTATCAGAATTTGGGGAAAAGTAAAAAGTCAATTGTTGCAAAATGCATTTTATTGATCACATTGAAGTTCCGCAACTCCAATTTAGACCCTGATAACTTCTGGGATATTTCATTATTTTTATTGAATTTTATACTATTGTCAAGTTCATTTATTGCTCTTTTTACCTAATTTGCCATGGTGATGTCATGCCTGGGTCCACAGAACCGCTGCCATGAATACCAGCTGAATGTAAGGCAAAGTAAAAGATAATGTCCAGTTTAGATGTTCTGTAACACAA
The DNA here is from genome assembly GCA_940671915.1 of Paracentrotus lividus. Classification (NCBI taxonomy): domain Eukaryota; kingdom Metazoa; phylum Echinodermata; class Echinoidea; order Camarodonta; family Echinidae; genus Paracentrotus; species Paracentrotus lividus. Next base: position 19,237,548 of record CALNVZ010003434.1, on the reverse strand, counting down.
CTTTGAACCTCGATAGATTTTAATATGGGTTTTAATCATGATCATATTTTGTAGCATTGAGAAGTTCATTTATTCTTCTTTTTATTGATGTCCTATTTGCAATGGTAACATCATGCCTGAATGCGCATAATTCACGAACATAATGCGAAGTAAAAAGTGAAAAGTTGCGAAATGCATTGTTATTACTCAAATTGAATAACTCGCAATAGACAAAAACAGTCACAATAGGCATTCAATTTGCAACATTTGACTTCTAACTTGTCTTATCATTCAGGTGTTCTGTGCATACATGAACAATGCTATTAAAGAGGAATAAATGAACTTGGTGATTGTATACATTAAAATTCAATAAAAATGATAAAATACCTCAAAAGTTATCAAGGCCTAAAGTTGAGTTTTGGAATTCAATTTAATCAATAAAATTGCGTTTTGCACATTTGACGTTTTACTTTTCTCCATATTTTGACATTCTGTGCATTGAAGCATGACACAACCATCGCAAATAGGATATCAATAATTATCTATCCAATAGTCAAAACTATCGGAAGTCTATCTAATGCATACCTGAAAAGTTATCATGGCCCAAAGTCCATTTGCGGAACTTTTTGTTAGGGGTTTATTTCATTGTGATTTCATTCATTATATGGAGGATAAATAATAATAGTGCATAAAATTGTGAAAACTTGCCCTGTAGAAATGTTTAGCAGGTCTTCTCCTATTTCCACTTGTAAAACTTTGAGCGAGGCGTTGAAAAGTACTATTTCCCAGCCCACCAGTCAGTATGAAATTCGATGACTTACTTAAAACTCTTGGGGATTTTGGCCCCTACCAAAGGAGAATATATGCACTTGCTTGTCTTGTCATTATACCATCTGCATGGAGCACTATGATCCAGGTTTTCGCAATGGGCAACACCGGCCACTGGTGCCACGTACGTATATCATTTTAAAATTGTAACCGGCGTATACCACTAATAATTAAAATTATCAAATAAGTGGGCAATTTTTGGGGGACCATTTAATATCAAAATATATCATCGCGATTGCTGGCGCCGAGGGACGAAGTCCTCTATATCCAGGAGAATTAAGGGAAAGGTGCTTACAGTGTCCAGCTTTTAGGCGACTTTAAAGACAAAAGTTCTACTTGACCTTCGCACGCTCAAGTATTAAGGAGATTATGATAATATTTTTTAAATATTGCGGGAGACTTATTTGTAACCCCCCAAAAAAACAAACAAACAAACAAACAAACAAAAAAAAAACAAAAAAAAAAAAACAAAACAAAACAAAACAAAACAAACAAACAAAATAGCAGCCCTGAAGCATGTTTCAAGTTACTGCATTGCTTCGCTTCACCATAGGATTATACTAGGGTTGGGCGAATCTCAACTTTTTTTTTCAAACAAGTTGTTTCTATAGTAAAATTCGATGTAGAAACTGAAAATGACAATTATTTTTTGCATACGATGACGTCTTACGTCGCTAAAGTGCAAAAAACCAAAATGGCCGCCAAAATGGCATATTATGCCCAATTATAAGACTTTTTATAGGTATAAACCACTTATATTACGTTTTTATATGGCTTTTGGGTGTCAGGGAACCCAACATGATTAATCCAACATGATTAATCCTACCTAAGTTGACTGTTAGTGTAGTTTGGTAGTTAGTTTCAGTCAATATCGAGCAAAAATCACCTCATATCAAAATCACTAAATAACACCTATAACACATACTAGGTACATTAGGTCATGATAAAATCGTCAGATTTTAGCTTTTAGACCATCAAAATCCATAAAGAAACAAAATAAAACCGGTTAATACCTATAAAGTGTGTGATGAATGGGCAAAATACACTATTTCGGTTTTTTGCACTTTAGCGACGTCAGACATCATCGTACACAAAAATCATTGTCATTTTTGGATTCTACATCAAATTTGACTATAGAAGTAACTTGTTTGACATAACTTTTCAGAAAAAAGTAATTATTTGCCCAACCCTAATTATACACCCGCTGGTGTTTAGGGGGCCGTCACACTGAGGTCGTTCTATAACGTTCTATAACGTTCTTGCCCGTTTTTTAAAAAAATGCTGAACGGGCTTTGGTCGGGTTGGAACTTATAACTTTGAAAAATAATTTCTTGAATACGATACTAGGCAGTTCATAAATAGTTCTCGTTACGTCAATTCCGTCTTTATCGCGTCCACAATACGTTGTTATCCAGTTCAGACCGAGTAAACGGCTCGTTCACTCTATACCGTTCGTAGCACGTCCAAACCGTCACTAAAAGTGCCTATGCGCAGCAAGATAAAAGTTAGACACCATGTTCGTAGTACGTCCTTCTCGTTCAGAGTAAGTCCTATACCCGTTTAAGGAACGTTGTCACTACGTTTAATTTTAGAACTTGAAGCCAGTACGATTTTTTTTTAACATGGTCAAAAAAATCGGAATGCCTTTCCGTTCTCTCCGTTCGGGCCCGTTCGCCAAGTTCGTAAACAGATTGTAAACGGTCTGTACTAGATTCTAAAAGGTCTACCCTACGTTCAGTCCGTGTGTAAACAGATTGAGCCCGTTCACCAAGAACTACGTAGAACGCAGTGAGAACTAGCTCAGTGTGACGGAATTACGACATGCCGTTCTGTTTAAAAATTGAAACGTATGTTCGTAGTACGTCCTTCTTGTTCAGAGTAAGTCCTACCCGTTTAAGGAACGTTGTCACTACGTTTAATTTTAGAACTTGAATAATTAATATACAATGCTCGTTTGTATGACGTCCTAGCACATCTTTAGAACGATTTAAGTACGGCAATTTCGTTTGTAGTACGTCCATCTCGTTTCAGGTACGTTGCCACCCCGTTAAATTTTAGGACGAGATGGGCGCCCGATTTTTTTAAACACTTTTTTGGAAATCCGACCGAGCTAGTCCATGAAGTTCGTAAACAGATCGTAAGAAGTATTTACTACGTCCACTCACTTTACACACAGACTATGCCCGTTCGGCAAAATTTGCAAGGACGTAGTAGGAACGAGCTCAGTGTGACGGGGGTATAAATAAAAACCCAACTTTTCAACTCATCTGCATGCTTTTGAACTTGTTCACACACGGCCTCGTAGATAAATTTCTATGGTATTGAATCAAACCCATTGAATGCAGTAGGCCTAAAAGGCATTTTCATTATCATATCTGATGGGTTTATCCAAACTCAGTCTAGCTACAGTCTAGTGGCTCACCATACATGAGGGCAAGTATTACCATTTTTGCCTTCTCCCAGGGGTCGAGGATCCGAGGGCTGACTTGAGGGCTGGCACTGGGGGCTGCAGGCCCCCTTATTTTTAGTAGATCAGTGGCGGATCTGCGGGGGGGGGGGTTAGGGGGTTTAAAACCCCTCTTGGGCTCCCCCCCCAAAAAAAAAGGGGGGGAGGGGGTTTAAAGAATTGTAGAAATGATGACTAAAGTATGCATCAGATTGCACCATTTCAAATGTCAAATTGAAAAAGTTCCGTACCATTGAAAACCTCCCCCCCCCCTCGGGCGCTTCGCGCCCTCGCAGTTCCTGGCTACAAATTTTCACTCCGGGTACCCCCCCCCCGTTAGCAAAAAGCTAGATCCGCCCCTGTAGATAATAACGCGTCAGTCGTGATTTAATATACTCACATGCTCAGCCCATCCCCTACTTTCAACAACGTACGGTGGCTCTTGCTTGCTATTAATGATATATTATGTGTAATTGCTCTGGCTTCCTTGTCTAAGAAAAACAAGTACAGAGCGTGGACAGCGAGGGGGGGAGGGGGGAGACATTCATGTATTAATCACCCTAAATTCTCAGGGGTGAATCTGTTTTTGTGTGTGTGTTTTTTTTTTTTAAAGTTTATGTTTATTACATCTCTACTAGCGTTTCGCGCTGGCATTAAATTCTATTTTGTTTTTCATTTCATTTCAATTTTGGCGCTGTAGCCTCGGCCTCAAATGCATTAAATAATATTGTGTGGCATTCCTTTGTGTTGGCACTAATAAATAAAATAACTCTGACATACATATAACTTGTGTCTGTGTGTGTATGTTTGTGCGTTTTATTTTCTATAGTCACTCTAATTTGAATAATTTTTTTTTTTTTTTTTTTTTTATTTTTATTTTTTTTAAAGCATGGAATTCTAATCAAGCCCCTCCCGAGCTCTGAAGACCTGTCTACGCCACTGGAACAGTGTTCTACTAAGTAGGGGAGACCGGGGACAATTGTAACATGGGGCAATTGTAACAGAGGCTCCTATCCCTAGCAGAAACACGCTACAATCTTAACCTGTGTACAGAGGATGTGCATTTCATCGCTCCACATGCTGTTAGAGTGTATACAGATTTAACGGTTCGTTGAACTTTCTACAGCAGAAAGATCGTTTTTTGAGCAGGAAAGTATTATTTCACAGTGCCCAATGTTTTACTTCTGGACAAATATGTGGTTGAGCTATGGCTGTCATTTTCATCTATTTAGAAATTATATTCTTAGGCCTGTATTTTGCTAAAATTTCAACGATGAATACCAAAGTTAAGATAGAAAAAAAATCTCTCCAAACATGGTCACCCACCTCAGGGGCAATAGTATCAATAGCATTAAGTAAGTACCTTTGCCCCGTACCTAGCCCCGGGACTATTCAGCGCGAAGCCATCGCCCGTACAGAGCACGTAAACTACTGCAATAACCCCATACCATGCATATAGCAAGTGGAAAATATAATGTAACTTGAGTCAAGCATTGTCATGTTTTATTATAATCAGCTTATGTGGTTAATGTTGTTTAAATCTTGGATCTGTAAAGGGCATAGCTTTGATAAAGAAAACTAAATGTTACAATTTTATGTGTTACAAATGCCCCATTAGCTATAATAAAGTTGATCAGTCAAATTTGGAAAAAAGTGTTACAATTGTCCCCGGTCTCCCCTACCAATCCCTTCATTTATTTCAATATTGAAATCACTCATATTATAGTCGTTACTTTGAGCATGAATTGATCACAAAAGGACATGGTGTATGGATGAATGAATGAACGGTTAGATGCACCCAAATATTATTTTGTAATTTTAAAGCTGACATTGTTCGCGGTCGGTCAGTTGGTAATGAATACTTCCCTGAATTTTTAATACACAGATAAATCATTCAACAAAATATTCAACTTATTGAAAACAATAGCTCTGTTTCGTGTAAATTGAATTATGATAAGTTATAAATCTCAAAAGATTTTTTTTCCCCTCCGGATTGTTTGAATTCATTTTGTGACAGTTTTCTTATAGTTCTAAGAAACATTTAATTTTTGTATAATGACAATGCACAAATTCGTATCAGTTGTAAAGTATCCTTTTCGCACGCTTTACAACATTATTGAAGGGCATTGCCTGTCTACCCACCCCACCTCCCAATTTTGATTCCCTTTCAATAAACAATCGAAACGTTTAACACACATTTAATTGTTATGCATACATGAAATATGATTTTACAACGCACTAAATAAAAAATAAATGGTTTTTACAGACGTACGTTGACAATATCCAAAGTTTGGATTCTTAAAGGCTTGACCCATTTCTTTTGATCTTGCAATCGGAAGACTGGTGTATATTCGCATTTTCATTTGGTTCATAGCAGAGAAAAGTATCTTCAGGGAGAAACGGGGCCTATTTCAACTATCAAAAATGCATTTCGACGACATATCCCATACTCTCGGGGAATTCGGCCCCTATCAGACCCGCGTGTACACTCTTGTTTGTATATTGGTGTTACCGTCAGCATGGTGTAGTTATTTTCAAGTTTTTGCAATGAGCGACTCTGATCACTGGTGTCAGGTAAGAATCGGCTCCCAATTTTCAAAAACCACTCATAGAC
>CALNVZ010003434.1:19191464-19231656 GCA_940671915.1 Paracentrotus lividus | reverse complement strand
GGGGTGATGTGTGTGATTTATAGTAGAGCCGAGTTAAGACGGGTTAAATATAGAAAAGAAAGAATAGGTAAGTTTTATGCTCAAGAAGGTATAGACACGAAACCTACTCCAGTCTGGCACTGGAGTTTTAACTGGGCTATTGGTTTTTTTTTAAGAGGGGCTGTTTATCGGTAAAGGAAGAAAATTGCTAACATTTGATCACTTTTTTTTTTTAGGAGCGGATTTTCCTCAAAAGTTTACCGCATATCTTAATTACGCAAACAGACGTAAGGCTCTTACGGCTAACAAAATGTGTTTCTAGGTAGTTTTACGTCTCGCTGGGTCTCGTGATTTGGGATCAAAGCGCCATTGTTTTGTTTATATTTTGTTTTTCCTGAGATGTTCCATAATATGTATAAGTGGTCATGCAGCGGCGCTGAAGGCGGATGCGGCGGGTCTAGATAACGTGAGGATATGCAGCTTACATGATCGTATTTCAGTGGATACTTCAGGGAACAGTTAATACGAATAGTGTTTGGTTTTTTTTCGAGTTATTCTAAATTATTATTTCAAAAGATTGTATTGTTTGAAATTCCTGTCAATTGGATAAGTGGCATATAATAACATAGAAGCAAAGATTTTCTTCCTTAGGAGTGCCTTTAGCTTATTGATTGGAAATTAGCCGTAAATCTGAAATAGATAGGGGTAATCAAAAATATGGCACTAGCACGGAGTACCCTGTCCCCGGGCCGCCAACGGCCCTATTTAAAAGATTTTGCAGTTGATTTCAAAGTATCCTAACAAATCAGGGATAGGCAACATTTGTGACGGAAAGATAACTGATTCTTTCCTTTCTTTAAAACCTTGCCTTATGTTTTGTAAGCAATAATCATTTTTTTTAGATGAAACATTGGGCCCAAAAGTAATTATATGAAATTTATTCCTGTTTGAACAGGAAGGGTTGAAAAGAAGGAAAATTAAAGTGAGGAAAGTCCCCCATTGGGCGACCTGTCGGTTACGAGTCATACGCTCAAGCCTAAAAACTTTGGTATGGCAGTCCCTTGTTTCACTTTTTTCACATTTACAAATATTAAAGCAATCAATGAGCGTCAAGGGTAGAAACTGAACCCTCCTAAAAGGGAAAGTTCCGCAAAATCGACTTTTGGGTTCATGATAACTGTTTTTATGTAACGCTTAGCTTATTTCCTTGATAATTCATTTACTTGAGGATCAAGATAATTTTATTCCCAATCCTTTTTATTTGGATAGGTCATAATATTTGTAATGATTGAGTCATGCAATTTCACATGCACAGATATTTAAATTCAGAATTTGGCGGAAAAAGTAAAAAGTCAATCTGTTGCAAAATGCATTTTATTGATCACATTTGAAGTTCGCAAACGTCCAATTTAGACGCCGATAACATTTCGTGGGATATTTACCATTATTTTTTATTGGGAATTTTTATACTATTGTCAAGTTGCCATTTATTGCGTCTTATTTACCTAATTTGCCTATGGTGATTCATGCCTGGGTTCCACAGAACCGCTTGCCATGAAATACCGCTGAATGTAAGTGCAAAAGTAAAAGATAATGTCCAAGTTTAGATCTGTTCTGTAACACAACTTTGAAACCTCGATAGATTTAATAGGGTTTTATCATGATCATTATTGTTAGCATTGAGAAGTTCATTTATTCTTCTTTTTATTGCATGTTCCTATTTAGCAATGGGTAACAATCAATTGCCTGAATCGCATAATTCACGAAATATCGCGAAGTAAAAAGTGAAAAGTTGAGCCGGAGAAGATGGCATTGTTATTACTTCGAAATTGAATAACTCGCATAGACAAAAACAGTCATACAATAGGCATGTCATTTGCAACATTTTGACTTCTAACTTGTCTTATTCATTCAGGTGGTTCTGTGCATACATGAACCAGATGCTATTAAAAGAGGAATAAATGAACTTGGTGATTTGTAATACATTAAAAGTTCATAAAAATGATAAAATACCTTCAAAAGAGTTTCAAGGCCCTAAAGTTGAGTTTTTGGAATTCAATTTCAGATCAATAAAATTGCGTTTTGCACATGCTTGACGTTTTACTTTTCTCCATGTATTTTGACATTCTGTGCATTGAAAGCATGACACACAACGGCATCGCAAATAGGATACTCAATAATTATCTATCCATTAGTTCAAAAACTACGGGAAGTCTACTCTAATGCATACCTGGAAAAGTTTATCATGGCCAAAGTCCATTTGCGGAACTTTTTGTTGGGGTTTTATTTCATTACAATTGTGATTTCATGTCATGATATATGGAGGATAAAAATAATAGTGCTAAAATTGTGAAAACTTGCCCCTGTAGAAATGTTTAGGCGAGGTCTTTCTCGCTATTTCACTTGTTAAACTTTGATGCGAGTGCGTTGAATAGTACTATTTCCCCAGCCCACCAAGTCAGTATGAAATTTGAACTTACTTAAAAACTCTTGGGGATTTTTGGCCCTACCAAAGGAGAATATATGCACTTTGCTTAGTCTTGTCATTATAATTACCATCGTGCATGGAGCACTATGATGCAGGTTTTTCGCAATGGGCACAGTAGTCATGGACCGGCGCACTGGTAGCACGGTAGCGTATACTCATTTTTAAAATTGTAACCGGCAGTATAACACTAAATAATTGAAATTATCAAATAAGTGGGCAATTTTGGGGGGACATATATATATAATCTTTTGCGTTAGCTGATGGCGGGGAGTCTCTATATCCCGGAGATTTAAGGGAAGGTGCTTGTGATTTTGGCGCTTTGCAGTTCTAACTTGAACTTCGGTGATTGGGTTTGTATATATATTTAATATTGCGGGAGACTTATTTGTAACCCCCGCAAAACAAACAGAACCCCAAACAAAAACAAAAAAACAAAACACAAACAAACAAAACGAAAACAAACCAAGCAGATAGACAGCCTGTGAAGGCATGTTTCAAGTGACTGGCACTACTTGCTTCGCTTGCACCATAGGATTGAGCTAGGGTTGGGAGTTTGTTATTTTGTTGTTTTTTTTAGTAAACATTTCAGATGTAGAAGACTGAAATGTGGTATCTTTTTTGATCGAGTGACGTCTTTCAGTGCTAAAAGTGGCAAAACCAAATATGGCGCCAAAAATGGCACTATTACTGCCGAGCAAGTTATAAGATCTTATATATAGTATATAACCACCTTTTGATTATTTAGTATTGCGCTTTTGGGGTGTCAGGAGAACCCCAACATGAATTAATTGTTTCTGTAAGTTGACTGTTAGTGTAGTTTGGTAGTTAGTTTCAGTATATCGAGGTGTATGTCATATCTGCAATCACTAAATAGACACCTATACACATACGTATGTACATTAGGGTCATGATTAAAGCTATCGTCAGATTTTAGCGTTTTTAGACGCAACAATAATCCATAAAGAAACAAAGATTAAATACGCGGTTAATACCTATAAAGTGTGTTGATGAAGCGAGAATTGGGCACAATACACTATTCGGTTTTTTGCACTTGTAGCCAGACGTCAGACTCATCGTACACATAAAATTCATTGTCATTTTTGGATTCTACGACTAATTTGACGTAATAGGGAAGGTAACGTTTGTTTGACATAACGTTTGTCGAAAAAATGTAATTTATGCTTGCCCAAGCCACTAATTATAACATCCCCTGCTGGACTGGTTGTAAGTGGGGCCGTCAGCATCGTCTGGTACGCATTGCTGAGGTCGTCTTACGTATAAGCACAGTTCTAACATTTCGGTACTTAGACGTATGTCCTTGCTCGAGGTGTTTGGACTTTTTTAAAAAAGATGCGACCGGCTTTGGGTCGGGGCCGATGCTTGGATAACTACTATAAACTTTGAAACGAATAACTTGTCTTTGAATACGAGTAACGTAGTGAGGGCAGGGTTCATAAAAATAAAGCTCTACTCCGTTACGCGTGGAGAGAAGCTTTCAATTGCGCCGAGGTGCTTTATGTCGTGGGCGTGCCATAGAGTGGACGTATCGTTATTCGCTTGTACCGGCATGATCTCAGATACCGAGGTAAGGTCAACGGCTCGTTCAATGCATAGGAACTGGGGATGCTGATAAGGCCGAGGTTCGTTCAGAACGTCCGAACACCGTCACTTAGGACAAGATGCCTGTATGGGTGCGCAGCCAAACAGATATCACAAAGTTAGAAGCTCATCCATGTTCGTGAGTACGTTCTTCAATTTCGTTCAGAAGAGTAAGTCTAATAACAGACGCTGGTTTAAATGTGGACGTTGTCACTTACGTATGGTAATTTTAGAACTGGTGAAGTCCGACGACCCCCAGTAAGCGATTTTTTTTTAAACTATGGTCATGCGGACGGATAGAAATCGGAATGCACCTATTCCGTTATCCTGCTTTCCGTTCGGCAGCCGTTCGCTACGTAAGGTGATCGTAAACTGAGTGTGGTAAACACGGTCTGTACTGAGATGTAGATTAGGGGTCTGAACGCTGATCGCTGTGAGTCGTGTCAGGTCCACGTGTGTAGTACTTGATTGAGCTCCGTTCTCCAAGTAACTGACGTAGACAGACCGAACGCAGAGTGAGGAACTAGCTTGCAGAAGTGTGACGGAAATCTAACGACATATGATCCCGGCGTTCCATGTTTAAAACTATGAAAACGTAATGTTCGTGAGTAGCGTCTTCCTTGTTCAGAGGAAGTAACGTCCTTCACCCGTGCGTTAAGGTGAACGTTGTCACGGTGGGATCAGACGTTGCTATATTTTGTAGGAGACTTGAAGTATTACATGTTAATATACAATGCTCGTTGTTAGTATGACGTCCTATCGCACGACATCTTTAGAACGATTTAAGTACGGGGCAATTTCGTTTGTAAGTACGTCCATACTTCTCGGGTTTCAGGGTACGTTTGCCACCTCTTGTCCCGTTAAATTTTAGGATCGAGATGGCGCCGTCACGATGGTTTTTTTAAACACTTTTTGGAATGCCGACTGGAGCTAGTCACGATGAGTTCGTTAAACAGTATTCGTAAGAAAGTATGGTCTGCTACGCTCCATCAACTTTAACATCACAGATATGCTCGTTCCCGGCAAAATTTTGCAAGGACGTAGTAGGGAACGAGCTCAGTGTGACGGCGCGGTATAATAATCAACCCAACTTTCACTCATATCTGCATGCTTTTGAACTTGTTCACGACACTCGGCCTCGTAGATAAAGTTTACTATGGTGATTAGAATCAAACCATTGAATTGCAGTAGGCCCTAAAGAGGCATTTTCGCATTATCAATATCTGTGGGTTTTATCACAACTACAGTCTAGCTACAGTCTAGTGGCTGCAACCATTAATGCGCAATGAGGGAGAGTATTACGCATGAATTTTGCCTTCTCCCAGGGAGTGCAGAAGGATCCAGATGACTGGCTGACTTGAGGGCTGGCACTGGAGGGTCTGCAGTGCGCACCCTGATATTTTTTAGTAGAATCAGCGTGGCGGATCGTGCGGGGGGGGGGGGTTTTAGGGGGGTTTTAAAACCGCCGTCTTGGGCTCCCCCCAAAAAAAAGGGGGGGAGGGGGTTTAAAGAATTGGTAAGAAATGAAGACTGAAAGTATGCAATCCAGATTGTGCAGAGCCATTTAAAATGTACAAATATGAAAAGTTGCCGAACCATTGAAAGCTCGCCCCCGCCCTCGGTGAGCTTACGCGCCCTCGCAGATTCCTGAGCTACAAATTTTCAGCTACCGGGTGACACGCCCCCACCCGTTATAGCAAAAAGCTAGATCCGCGCCCTGAGTAATGACAAGACCGTGCAGTCGTGAGATTTAATATAGCTCACATGCTTCAGCCCAGTCCCCCTACTTTCAACAACGTACGGTGGCTCTTGCTCTGCTATTATTGATTAATTAGATGTGTAATTGTAATTGGCTTCCTTGGTCTAAGAAACAAGTCAGAGCGTGGACAGCGAGGGGGGGGGGGGGGGGGACACATTATGAGTATTATCCACCGACACCTAAATTCTCAAGGGGATGAATCTGTTTCTTGTGGTGTGTGTTTTTTTTTTTTTAAAGTTTATGTTTATTACATCTCTACTAGCGTTTCGGCGTATCGGCATTAAAGGTTCTTTTTGTTTTTTCATTTCATTTCATTTTTGGCGCTGGTAAGCCTCGGCTCAAATGCATTAATAAGTATTGTGGAGTGCGCATTCCTTTGTGTTGGCACTAGTATAAATACAAGATAAACTCTGACATACATGTTAAACTTGTGTCTGTGTGTGTATGTTTGTGCCGTTTTATTTTCTAAGTCATACTAATTTTGAATAATTTAATCTTTTTTTTTTTTTTTTTTTTTTTTTTATTTTTTACTGAATTCTACAATCACGAGCCCCTCCCGATCTGAAGACCTGTCTACGGACCACTGGAAAACAGTGTTTAACTATAGTCAGGGAAGAGGGAGAGACCGCGGGACAGATTGGTAACATGGGGCATTGTACAGAGGCTGCTATCCCCTAAGCAGAAACACGCTAACAATCTTAACGACTGTGTAACAGAGGAATGTGCAATTCATCGCTACCACATGCTGGTTAGAGTGTATACAAGATTTGAAACGGTTCAGTTGAAATTTCTACAGCAGAAAGATCGTTTATTTTTAGAGAGCAGAGAAGTATTATTTTCACAGTGCCCAATGTTTTACTTCTGGAACCAAAGTATGTGGTTGAGGATATGGCTGTCATTTCAATCTATTATAGAAATTATATCTTAGCGCTGTATTGATTGCTAAATTTCAACGATGAATACCAAAAGTTAAGAACAAAAAATCTCTCCAAACATGGGTCACCCACTGCTCAGGGCTAATAGTATAATAAGCATAAGTAATACGTTAATTGACCCCAGTACCCTAGCCCGCGGGAACCTATTCAGCGGAAGCCATCGCGTACAAAGCACGTAACTACTGAATAGACCCCATACCATGCATATAGCAAGTGGAAAAATATAATGTAACTGTGAGTCAAGGCATTGTCATTGTTTATTAAATCAGACTTATGGTTAATGTTGTTGTTAAATTTTAGGATCTGTAAGGGCATAGCTTTTGAATAAAGAAAACTTAAATGTTACAATTATTATGTGTTACAAAGTACCCATTAATGCTATAATAAAGTTGATCAGATCAAATTTGGAAAAAAGAGTTGTTACAAATAGATTCCAGGCTCCCCTACCTAATCCCTTCATGGTTATAATTCATATTGAATCACTCATATTATAGTCGTTACTTTGAGCATGAATTGAATCACAGGACATGGTGTAATGGATGGAATGAAATGAACGGTTAGAAATGCACCCGGAATATATTATTGGTGATAATTTAAGAGCTGACATTGTTCGCGAGGTCGGTCAGTGTAATGATACTTCCCTGAATTTTTTAATACAACAGATAAAAATTCAAGCAAAATATTCAACTTATTGAAAACAATAGCTCATGTATATCGTGTAAGAATTGAATTATGATAAGTTATAATAAATATCTCAAAGGATTTTTTTCCGACTCCGGATGGTTAGAATTCAATTTTGTTGACAGTTATTCTTATAGTTTCTAAGAAATTTAAATTTTTAGTATAACTTGACAATTGCAAAAATTCGTTATCAGTTGTAAAGTATTCACTATCGCATGCTTTAAGCAAACAGTTATTGGAAGGGCATTGCCTGTCTACCCCACACACACCTCTCCAATTTTGATTCCCTTCAATAAACAATCGAAACAGTTTAACACACAATTAATAAATTTATGTGACATACGAAAATAGAGAATTTTAATCAACGACACTATAATAAATAATGGTTTTTGCGACTACGTTGACAAATATACAAAAGTTTGGATTCTTAAAGGGCTTGACCATATTCTTTGATATAGGCATCGGACTGGTGGTAATATTGCGCAATTTTCATTGGATTCAATAGCAGAGGAAAAGTATCTTCAGGGAGAAACGGGGCCTAAATTTCAATATGCAAAAATGCATTTCGAACGAACATTATACCCATACTCTCGGGGATTGCGCCCTATCAGGACCCGCGGTGTACACTCATTGTTTGTATAATATGGGTGTTACGCCGTTACAGCAATGGTGGTAGGTTATTTTAAGTTTTTGGCAATGAGACGATCTCTGAATCACTGGGTGTCAGGTAAGAAGATGCGGCGTCCCAATTTTCAAAAACACTATAGACACACATTTCCGTCGTAAAATTAGGACAACGTTTTTGCTCTCACGCTCTTTTTCGTGTATATTTTTTTTAGGAATGTACGACCCCCCTAATTTTAAATCTTGGGATACTTCATTTGAATGTCAATTTTTTTTTTCTCGGATCAAATCGAATGAAATTTGCTCTTTACGTATTATTTCAAAATGTGTTGAAATTTTTAAAATCACAAATAATTATCATGTCGATTACAATATGAAATGACTTTATATAGTGACGTGATAGGGGCGATCTCAATAGACTTTGTTCACAACAATAAAAGGGGGTAATTTGGCACTAAATCGACCAACTTAGCCCAAATAGTGAGCAATCGCATTTTCGTTTTTTTTTAAGGCTGTGAGTATTATATCCATCTCCTGAATATATCTCCAAGGGACAGATAAAGGGCCCTCTAGCATCCATCCATGATGAGAATCGATGACATATTTTCTATTCTAGGGGAGTTCGGTCCCTATCAGAAACGTGTATTCGCTCTTCTTTGTATTTTTGCAATATCAGGAGCATGGGATGATCTTATACCTGTTTTTGCGATGGGTAACTCTGTTCACTGTTGCCAGGTATCGGCGTATCGGCACCCCCACTTTTAGCGGGGGCCAGGGGGGGGGGCTTCGGCCCCCCCTCCTACTTTCGTCAGCAAACGTGTACAAAAAAGCAAAAATGATCATAGATTTGTGATTTTTAGCCTGTTCAACCCCACACTTGTGGGTCAGCCCCTGCACTTTCAAAAACACTCCGCGGCCCATGTGTACGTTTCAAAATCGGAAACATTTTGCTCTCCGATTTTTTAAAAATAATTTTTGAGGGATGCACCCCCCCCCCATTTTCAAATTCTTGATGCCGATAATCGTACATTTGAATACAATATGCTTTAAAAGTATTGTTCAGAATTTGTTGAAAGTAAACAAAATACCGTGCCCATTTTTAAAGAAAGACTTGGCTTTATTGTGACGCAGTGGGTCTGATCTCAATAAACTTCGTTTTCAATAATAATCCAGTGGACTTTGGCACCAGATCGAACAACTCGGGCAGTGCACAGATGCCTTTTTAAGGTTGGCAGTATATATCCAAAACTTCCTGACACATAACTGTATCTCCAAGATTGAAAGAAAAGGTGCATACTGCAAACTTCAATGATGAAATTTGATGATATATTTCATATTTTGGGGGAGTTCGGTCCCTATCAGAGACGTGTGTTTGCTCTTATTTGTCTCTTTGTGGTGCCCGACGCATGGGATGATCTTACGATTGTGTTTGCAATGGGTGAATCCGATCACTGGTGCAAGGTGAGTTTCAGCTTAGGCAATACCTAGGGGTGGGGAGGGCGGGGTCCAGCGCACCCCACCCCCAATTCTGATGATTTTGAATGGTCAATTTTCGGGCAACCCGTTTTTCTTGAAAAATTAAGGGCGACTGATTTGTTATATATTGTACCCTATTATTTTATTTTTTATTTTTGAAAGAATCGCATTTCATTGCTGTACATGCATGTCATGAATTAACGAATTCATTCTATAAAGGCTTTATAGCAAATTACTGTTACAAAAAGTTAAAAAGACAAAAATATAACGGCAACCATTTTGTTTTTGCCGGGAGCGGGGTTGTTTTATTTAGCGCGTCGAGCTCTTTTTGCATGTTTTGCATGATCAATCACTCATCCCCATGCAAAACTGGGAAACACTACTGGCGACTGATTTGTTATATATTGTACCCTATTAATTTTTTTATTTTTGAAAGAATCGCATTTCATTGCTGTACATGCATGTCATGAATTAACGAATTCAGTCTAGAAAGGCTTTATAGCAAATTACTGTTACAAAAAGTTAAAAAGACAAAAATATAACGGCAACCATTATGATTTTGCCGGGAGCGGGGTTGGTTTATTTAGCACGTCGAGCTCTTTTTGCATGTTTTGCATGATCAATCCCCTCATCCCCATGCAAAACTGGGAAACACTAGAAGGAAAAAAGGAAAGAAAGAAAGGGAGCCACTAAAAACCCATGACATTTGCTTCGGCGACAATTGTTCCTCTATTGATTCCATAGGTCCTACATTTATCGAATGACTAATGTCAACCCGCCACCTCGCATTATACCCTAAACCACCCTATCGTAAAACCCTATTGCAATCTTTACAACCTACATCTCCGAAGAATTAAAGCCAGGGACAATAATTGTGCCGGAGAAAATATCATATCACCTATGAATCCCTAACCCTCAATCCACCAAATACCCCCCCCCCGTCAACAAAAATTATATCAATGAATTACGTTTTAACATTTTACGGAATGCCTTATAATTTCTTGATGTAGAAAATGACCTTATCTGCCTGTTCCTCCGCGATATTATATGATATGAACATATTACTCTTTATAGCTTTAAAATTGTAAAAATTTGGTTATATTATTCCAATGGTTTGTCAATGGTCTTTTGCTGAAAATGATCTCATTGTAAGATATTTCCCCCCATATCATTATGCTAATACTACCTTTGATTTTATAGCCTGTTGGGGAAAAATATAAAGTTAGTCCAACGAAACGTGTTAAAATCGTAATTTACAATGAGCAAACACTAATGATCCGGTCATAAATTTTTCATCATTGTGCCCTTTTTTTCAGGTAATAAATTTGCTCCCAGTTTGAATGACAGGCACAATACTATGATGCTGATGCATTGATAATCAAGGTGTCGACGATGGCGATGATCGTGATAATTTCTTTCGGTTGGGCCTATTTTGTTGATATTATGAGGTGCTTGGATGTATCTGGGGGGGGGGGCATTTCATGAAAGGACTTGTCGGACGTTTTATCCGACAAATTTGCTCTCAGCCAATCAGATGCAAGCATTTCAGTAGCTTATAACAGTTTGTCGGATAAAACGTCCGACAAGTCCTTTCATGAAATGCCCCCCTATGGTGACATACCATGCGGAGTACGCAGGGCAGCCTTGCACTCTTGGAAATTTCATATTTTTTTTTTTTTTTTTTTTGCCCTGTATTTGGAACCTGTTAAGGTTGTTGAAAGAAACAGAAAAGAATTTTACCGCGCCTGTAGAACAGTTTTGGTTCTACAAGGAACCCTTTAAGGTTCCTTACAACCTATTGGGTTCTTGGTAGTGTGAAGAATCCTACCAACATCGTATAGGGATCTTTATATAAACTATGTGGTTCTTTACACCATCAAGAACCCCATTATACCATTGTATAAAGAACATTTAAGGGTTCCTTGTAGAACACAAAAAAAAAAAAAAAAAAAAATGATTCTGAAGGACTGTTTAGAACCCTGTTCTGCTTCTTTGAAGAACCTTAAAGGGTTCAAAATATGGGACAAACAAAGGTTCTAAAATTGCTAAGAATGTGTGACGTCGAAATGGATGAAGGTTATGGTAATGATGAGCTGCCGATGATCAAGATGACGATTACGACGATGACGACAATGATGATGATGACGACATACAATTATATCTTGTGTTTATTAACTTTATGAATAGGTGCCTGGATGGAATGACACACTATGTGAGGAGTATACCGGCCAACCATGCGATCTTGATATGAAGAAGATGCTGACTATACCGTTAGTAGATAATGGTACCACATCGGAGTATCAAAAATGTGCACGGTTAGTGACTAAGGCGTCTTCTCCAATCAAAAGGCGTCAGTTTCCTGCGGCTTCCTGGGAAACATTCGGCTTTCAGCTGTTAACATGTTTATTCGTGTTTAAGCCGTATTAAGATTTCGGAGTTCTATTCAAAAGCCGATAAACCGGCTTTTGGAACAAAAGACGCGGGAAACTTGACACCTTTTGAATGGAGGAGGTGCCTAACAAAAGACCCTCTACGAACTGAATTCAACCATTCATTGATGAAAGATAAATAGGGGAAGAAAATAATACACATGAATAGAACGTATATTTTTTACATCAGTATTCATAATATTCGACCACAAATACTCGAAAAGGATTCTAATTTCATGGCGTTGATGAAGAATATGTAAAAAAAAAAAAAAAAAAAAAAAAAAAAAAAAAAAAAAAATGCAATTTATTCATTAATAACATGTCAATTAAATACATTACTATCATTAATTTGTATCACTTGGCCGACAAGTTGGATCCTTTCTTAGTGCAAATTAAGTCATGCCGTGACGCCAGACGGCTCTGACATTCCACATGTACAATATTACGTCATCCACCTATGCAGTGATGTGTAATTTATCATCATCATCATCATCATCATCATCATCATCATTATCACCACCACCATCATCATCACCATCATCATCATTAATGTAGGGAGTACATGACTAGGCTTACTAGTCTATCTTGGTATGTTAGGTGCCTAATATCAGGAACTAGTTTAGTTGGCCCTTCTCTTTTGTCTGCGTCAGCCTTAAACCGTTGATGCCAATCAACATTTCCATTCTATGAGAGGATGAACTAGTGTTAGCGTTTCTCTGTTGATCATAGTGAAGGTTCATTTTATGAGTCCCAGCATGCGTCCCAGCATCTGGTTTGCTCTGTTCATAGATTTGGCGACATGAGTATAAAAGTTTAGATCATTGTTAACCACGATACCAAGGTACCTCTCCATTGTAGTTTCTTGCAGTACTGTGTTGTTGATGTTGTAGGATATCTTTGTGTTACCTCTTCCAAAGTGCATAACATTGCACTTAGCTTGGTTGAATTTCAGTTGCCAAACAAGATCCTGACCAAGAACCAGCACAATAATCGAGGTCTTCTTGTATTATATAGAACTTGATAGAGGTGATGTAGACACCTCTCCGTATATCTTAGTGTCGTCAACATGAATGTCATTGGTATTTGGCATGTCGTTCATGTAGAGGACAAAGGGTTGGGGCCCAAGAATGCTCCCTTGGGGCACCCCCACTTATACTGAGTCCACGGTGAAAAATCTCCATACTGATAGAGACCCTTTTTGGCTATTTTGTTTTTCGGTCTGTTCGGGGTCTAACGAACAATGAGTATGGTTCATTCGTTTGATTCCACCACAAATTCACTAAAATTGAAATAAACATCCCTTAAATCATTTTTTTTTCTGTAAGGTAGGTTATACTTTGAATTGAAGCAAAACACCATCAACGTATTGACCTTATTCCATCGGAAGCATTATCAAAAGCAAAATGGATACATAGAAAATAAGAACATAGTTTTTTTTTTTTTAACATGAACATGACCTGTCACTAATTATCATTTTTTTCGTATATTTCTTTGCTGAAAAGGTATAACATATCAGACTTCTCAAGTCTTTCGGTAGTTCTCGACGGTGAAAGTACAACAGCTGGGTACTACTCCGCCATCCGGGACCTTGGTGATGATGGCAATACCCCGGATATCATCCCATGTGATGCAGGATGGGAGTATGACAGGAGTCAATACACAAGGACTTTCGTACAGGAGGTTGGTTTCGTGATAATAATAATTGAATTGAATGAATTTAATGATATAAATAGGAAGTTTAAAAGACTCGGGGCTTATCTGACCCTGAAACACGTCCAAATACCGTAGTGGAGGATTAAGCAAGACAATGCAATGATCAAGCAAGGCAATGAAATATATATATTTATAATTCCTTCAACATATTCAAACAAGAAAAAAAAAAGAAGATTATGGGCCTACCACCAGCTTATTCATTAGGTATTACCACATGATGATTTCCTCTTTTCTGATTGAGCATTGATGTTTTATTTACCAAGACCATTACTGAATGTTTGGGACGTAGTAATTCCCTAACAACTTTTGTGTGTGTGTGTGTGTGTGTGTGTGTGTGTGTGTGTGCGTGTATGAGGGTTTTTATGGGTGTGGGTGTGTTTGATGAGGATGTGGGTGTGTATGTGTGTATGCTCGTGTGTATGAGATATAGGGTATGTATGTGTGGGTGTGTGTGTTAAAGGTGTGGGTGTGTATTTGATGTGTATGTGTGTGTGCGTGTTGCATTGTGCTTGAACATAAGCAATAAATTCTCAAGTTATTTATTCTTCACCAAGCCACTTGGCGCAAGTGAGATTTTGCTGTCTTCTGAAGATAATTTATTCAGCCAGGCGTACAAAGCTTCAAATGAAAAAGGTACCAACAGATGCTAGGAGGATGAATCTACCAATATCCCATGATTAAACGTCCATCCTTTTCACAGGACAACTTCAAAATGATTGGACATTTTTTTTCTGACTCACTCTGTATAATTATTATGCAACATGGTGTTACTGAAAACTTTCAATTGTTAACAGGCCTATACTCACCATGAATACCTTTACAAAGGACATTTGAGAAATAAATATACAGAAAAAGTTTTCACAGTATGAACAGATGAAGAAAAAAATCAGAACATAAGAAGTGAAAGCTGAAATATGAAAATTGTCTGCCATAAGATTTTTTTTTATTGGACATGAACTTGTCGGAAAGTTATATTTGGTCATAACAAGTGCCTTTGAAAGTTATGAAATAATTTAATTCACTAATATTTCACCCTGTTTTTAGATGGATCTGGTGTGTGCTGATTCGAAGTTCATCCAGTTTCCTCAGTCCTTCTACTACGGTGGTTTCTTAGTGGGGAGTGCAGTATTCGGGGCTTTGGGAGACCGGTATGTAGTTCGATAGAGGACTTTTCAATAGAGGGGGGGGGGGGAGTCATCCACCTCCTCCCTTTGAATTTACGATCACATTGCTTGTGTTAGATCACAGTTCTTTTTTATTGAATGAATTTTGCTTATTTCTGTGTTTCTATAGCTATGAACAAAAAGTGAAACTGGCCATAAATATGAGGGGGAAAAAATGAGATTCCATCGGATACGAGCCCGATACCTTTCGATTGCTAGGCGGGTGCTCGACCGAAAGAGTTTTGACAATCCCTTATGTCGATGACCGTCCCAGATAGCCCCTTACCTTCCACTGCTCGAGTGTTAAGAAAATATTGAACCTGGCATAAACCCGATGGATAGAAATCAACTTTGGGATAAATGCGAGGGATCACGGTAAAATGATGCAGCTATTTAAATATAAATTTCAAGAAATAGTCAAACTGAGAAAGTAAATACGTTCTATACATGTCAATTGCAAACGGATTGTTTAGAATAATATAACATTGTAAAGGAATAAAAAAAAATAAAAATAAAGGCCCTACAATTCATTTTGAATATTGAGATTCATTATAAAACGCAGGAGGTCGCCATCGTAAGCTATGACTTGAAGTTCACCGACTTATCGATCAGAAGAATCAAAGAGCTTAATCCCAAAAGAGCAATTTCCACTCTTGGTGAAAAGTCAGTTCCTGTCTTTTAAGAATTTTTTTAGAGCAATTGTAACACAAAATACACATTTTTCAAATCGCTTTTCCATAGATGATGTTTTTCACAAGATATACAAAATTAAGCTAAATACTTTTTATTAGAAATAAACTCTTCATAATGACTCGGCAATCCAAAATGAAGTCTGATTCTACTTGAAAACACACACACACACACACACAAAAGACAAAACAAAACAAAAAACAAACAAACATACAAATAAAAGAAAAACCCAATAATTCCGTTCTCCTTTTCTGATATATCCTTCAGATTTGGGCGACAGCGAATGTTGATGGTGTGTATTTTGTGTCGTATCATCGCTGGATATGGCCTAGTCTTGGCTCATAATTATTGGGTGTTCGCCCTTATGAGATTCCTCCAAGGTATCTTCCAAATCGGATCTTACATCTGTGCTTACGTGTTAGGTAAGTAAATACGCACAGGAGACTGAGTCCAATGTGCTTTTATTCGGGGGGGGGGGGGTTGGGACGTGGTTTACAGATTTTCTGGACGCAAATTGAAATAGGGCGTCATCAAGACGTTTTTGTGTTTGTTGAATTTTGTGTTTAACAAATTTGAGCACCCTACACACTTTATTTTGTCATTGTTTACAATATAACTCTGAAATTTATCATTATTTTCTGTTGCTATTTTGGTTTATGGACCCTACCTTCGTTCACATGGAGATGGGCCACATAAACTCATAGATTATTTTGCTCATAATTATGGTCAAGTGAATATACTTATTTTACAAATTAAGTCGGTATGCCAAAGGAGGGGATAAAATATGCCTTCAAAATCATTTCTGGATCTCTATGGACATTAAGTGCCCTCATGATCTGCTTCATATCAAACTTTGAATTATTTTGTACATTATGTAGGCCTATATTCTCTAGTGTTGAAAATAAAATAAAACTAATATCTTATACTGTTAACCATTTTTTCTTAACGGAGTTTAATTCCTTCCCATGTTTTCTCATCCTTTTGCCCATTAACAAATTTTATTCAGAATCTCTAAATATTAACTTTTTAAAACGGTCTGTATTATTGTGTTTTCAAATGGGAGGATGTTTTTATCTGTATCTTTATTTTTCTTACCATATAGGCACCGAATTTGTGGGTATCTCTAAGCGAAACATATCGGGCATCTTGATCAACATTCCATACGCAATGGGGTACGTCATGATGGCAGGGATAGCCTACCTGATTCGAGATTGGAGGAAGCTCCAAATTGCTCTGGTCACACCCTTATTTGTCTTCTTCATCTACTTTTTGTAAGTTGTATGTGTTATTTCTTGTAATCATATTCTTCTTATTTGAAAAACCGATAACCAGTGGCGACTCTACAACACAATAATGTTCTTCGGTCTAGGCAAAACACAGTCTCTTGTAAATTATTGATGTATGTCAATCTTAAGTATGCATTCATGCGATGCTAGTGACGTTAGCTGCCAGAAAGTCGTCTTCATTTCGTGGGAACCATTATGGACAAATTGGGTGCAGCTCATTTTCCAGATATAAGGTTCGTTTTTCCGAAGGTTCATTTGTCCGGAGGTTCATTCATCCGAAATTGAAACAGGGTTCATCTGTCCGAAAATGAAATGTGGTTCATTCGTCCGAAATGAAATAGGGTTCATTCGTCCGAACAGGAAATAGACGACAGATTAACCTTCGGAACAGCGAGCTATAACCGAGAAATTCACACTCTGCCATTGTTTCTTCTATTTTTGTGCGATTGGCACAATATTATTAACCGGCCCATCGTTTCTTATGAATATACAACTGCTTTCACATTCTAGTCAGTTGTTTCCCCTTTCACATCGAACCTGTTTACCCAAGTATAGTGATGATTTTATTAACCAAAATTATCAATACATCCCAAATTTCCAAACTTCCAGTATCTTGCCAGAGTCACCTCGATGGTTGATGAGTCGTGGTGATACCGAGAAGGCGAAGAAGATCATCGAACATGCAGCCAAAGTCAACAAGGTCCAGCTTCCAGACGATTTCATGGACGACCAAGAAGTCACCAAGAACGTAAGTTTTGAGAAGGTCTTTCTTTTGACGGGTTATATGGAAGGCGAAGTGTTGCAAAATAGCTCAAACTCCTGATCTGGGGTTTGTAACCCTTGACCTGGAGTTTTAACTACTTCTTTTGTATGAAAAAAAAACCTTGATCAGAGAGTTTTAACCATGTGTACTGCGTTCAGCGAATAACCCCGTAATACATATTTTGAGCTATTTTACAACATCTTCCATATAGGGTTGGTATTTCATTCGTTTGTTGGGTTGTGACAGACGTGTAATCAAGGATTGTTCATGTTTGTGAGCGACCTTTAACGTCACCATCCAAAAAACATGAAATACGTGACTGGGTTTCGAAAATGGGTGCCCTTCATGTTCGTTTGTAGGCTGATGCAGAGAGTTTAAAAGGAGTGTCGATCGACTCCTGATTAATGTCCTCTTTTGAGGTACTTTTGCATTATAAGATTCAATTACATCTTGGGCGATTTTTATACCAGCTTACCTAAATTTCTTGCAGCATTTCTTACATTACTGGAATTAAAGTTGAATTTGCATCAATGTGTTATACGAGGACGGTTATGGATTTACAAAAAAAAAAAATATATATATATATATATATATGCCTAAATATACCATTAAAGATATTAAATACTTTTTTCTTCCCCTTGTTTTTTAATTGTTTATCCTATACAGTTGAAGGAAGATGAATCTAAAGAGACATCAGAGCGACGGCCAAACTTTACCGATCTCTTTCGTCACAGAAACATACGCAATCGCACCTTCATCCTCATGTATATTTGGTAATAAAATAATAACTATACATATGACGTAAAATAAATATTAAAGAGGTTATTATAATTCATTATTATTTAAAAAAAGAGAACCATATGACGTACAAGAAAAAGCTTTCATGATGCAAAAGAAATCATATTTATGATGCAAGAGAGATAGCATCATACATTAATTTCATAGAAAAGAGATAACTATGATGATGATGTAAAGAGACGACTATACAGGCACGTAACTAGGATTTTTACGGGAGGGTTCGAAATCTGCAAAAGTGGACCAAAAGGTGTATCAAAATTTTTTCACGTCACGCCGGGCGAGCAAAAAGGTACACCAAAATTTTTTCACGTCACGCTGGCCGCGCGATAAGCAGGAGGGGGGGGGGGGAGGTAGGTGTCAAAAATGTTCTTGCCTCTACCCAGAAAGAGTACCATATATTAGCTATAGGGGTAGGCTAAGATCGGCCCCGAACAAAGAAATTGATAAGCAAAAAAAATAATTATCCATTTTTTATTTATTTTTTTTTTTGTAAAGCGGACCTCTGGTCGCCAGCGGGGGTTCGTTCGAACCCCCCGAACCCCCCCCCCCCTGGTTACGGGCCTGCTATAACATTTATCTCAGATGTAAAAGGAATAATCATCATGTCTAAATATTTTACAGTGATATGTTTTATGTAAAGCAGGGACGGCAGAAAAAAAGTTTGGGGACAACGACGATACTTTCCGGCCCCTTCTGCTGGATATATACTTTGCATTATTAATTGATTTGAATACATTTGGAAATATTGTTATTTCATTAAAAAATTAGTACCTGCTTACTAACTAATCGATATAAATTCTTGATCATTAGGTCCGTTTGCGCCGTGGTCTACCACGGTTTCAACCTCAGTACTTCTAGCTTGGGGATCAACGTCTTCCTATCCTTCTTCGTGTCTGCCGCTATTGAGATCCCAGCCTATACCTTGACTTTGTTCACCATAGAGCGACCATGGTTTGGAAGACGACGAACCTGCGTTATCTCGTTACTGATTGGTGGAGTGGCTTGTCTTCTGACCATTTTCATACGTAAGCTTGTTTACAATACAATAATAATCATAATGTCAGCATTTGTTTTAATGCTCAGTATAAATCAATCTTTCGAGATACCCGAGGCACATAAATAATTTTCATTTTAATTGAATGTTGCATGTTTCAGAAAAATTAGAATATGATATTTGAAGAAATAGTAGGCTAAACTGAATCAAATTTCAAATGAAGGTTATTAGCCGTCGGAATAGAGCATGTCGAGTAGAGTTTTGAATCTCTGAAGCGTAATTTACTAATCATATATATTTAAAAAAATTAATTTGTTTTGCTGTGATGAAAAGAATATTATTATTATCATTTTTTTTATTTGCCAATAAAAATCATGATTATTGAAACGACCGGGAATATCAAATGATTCTGAAATATCGATTGCATATTCAAAAGGAAATCACATTTACATCAAATCAAAGAATGGGGGTTTTATCTGTGTTTTATTGAAAGATAATTATCATTCGTATTTTTATTATTATTATTATTATTTTTTTTTTTGCTCACATTATAGCGCAAGGTCCATACAGAGCTGGTGTTGCCTTTATTGGAAAGTTTGGCATATCGGGTGCATTCGCTTTAATCTATCTGTATACTGTAGAACTTTACCCAACGTTATTGAGGTAAGTAAATTCAAGGAAGACAAATGGGCATAGAAAATGGGATACCAACGGGATTTGAACTTGAGACCTCCTGATTGTTAGACATGTACTGAGCTATATGACAAAATAAAGGATTTCTGGGATGAAGGCTGAGATAGAGTTAGGTTTCGGGTTCAAATGCCTGTGGAATCCCAATTTCTTTGATATTTTTTTTTTCATATTTTATAAATTACTGTGTGCAGCTCCGTCGCTTTTTTAAAAGAAAATTAATTACAAAAGAAATTGTAATCGTTAAAGTCAGTTGTCTATAGGCAAATATTTCATCAGTATTTACCTATCATATCGTCGATAATCTAAATTTAGCCACTGTTTAGCAAAAAAAAAAAAAAAAAAATTAATGTGTTTTTTATGTTACATTGTCCAAAGTCAAATCTTTTAGGAAGGAAAATTCCAGTCTTGAGCGTACATGCATATTTGCTGGCTGCCCCCCCCCTCTATATTATTTTCAAATTCTGTATCCACCGCTTGCATTTGCTATAAAAAAGCTATGTTTTTTTTTTTTTCGATCTATGATTATAAAATTTAGTAGGATTTACGCTTTTTACTTTTATGTCCTTACTTGCAGGAGCGTTGGGCTAGGAGCTTGTTCAATGGTTGCCCGAATAGCAAACATACTGGCCCCGTTGGTTCTGCTCACTGCGGACTACTGGATGCACGCCCCTCTTCTCATCTTCGGAGTATGTACCGTCATCGCTGGCTTTCTGTGTCTCCTGCTCCCAGAGACTTGTGGCAGAAAGCTTCCAGAGACCATTGAAGATGGCGAGAACTTTGCAAAGTAATTATATTGCTTCCAATTTGGATTTTTTCCTCTCTTGTTATACTTTTGCCAAAATATCCGCAAATATGAATTTCGCTTACAATCATTTACTTTACTAGCTTGCCATTCGTGGTAATGTAATTTTTTGGTCGATCTGGTGTCGGTCTCACCGGTGTGACTACGGTATTAACCACCGTTCGCAGATTGTTCGTAAGTTTGAAGATTGGTCGATGGTCTTGTACAAGATTGTATTCAACTATGTACGGAACCCGCTTTTCGTAAGGCGATCGTACGAACGTCGTAAGAGAGCCATAAGAAAATAAGCCTCATTAATGAATCTTTACAAACTCCAGCACTCCAGAGATTTATTGGTGACCATGCATGGCTTTAGATATCGACCCGCTGTCCTGGACCGGTATTAACTGAATATTTATTATGTTTTTCTTTGCTTCCAATTTAGGTTGCCAGCAAAAACTGAAATACCCCTATCCGACGATCCGAACGGGAATGGAGTGGTGAAATCGGATAAAGACGATGCCCAAGATGGTACGGGGGAGAAGCTTGTATGAATCATCGAACAATCAGTTTGCCGTCCATAGCTAACTTTAATTTTTACTCGACTGAGAAGCCCTTCAGGGGAGCATTTCATGAAAGGACTTGTCGGACGTTTTATCCGACAAACTGTTATAAGCTACTGAAATGCTTGCATCTGATTGGCTGAGAGAAAATTTGTCGGATAAAACGTCTGATAAGTCCTTTGATGAAATGCCCCCCTGCTTACCCATGGTGCATCCAGGAAAGGAGCTCCATGCGGGCCTACCGAGATCTTGGTGCCCCCTTCAAGAGGAGGGTATATTCACAGACGTTTAAAGTTTTGCATGATAACGAGGTATTCAAACAAATTGTAAAGAATAAAACCACAGTATTTGGAATCCAGTTTCCAAACATTAGTTGTTGCTACGTCAGGCAAAGACGCTACCTTCCAAACATAGCAACAATGTATGCAAACTGGATTCAAAGTCTTGCAGCTCAGACTTTGATTACACTTTGTTTGAAAACCTCCATGTCGCAAAATGAACGATTGACTATGGCGAATCCAGTACGTAGGGCCTAAGATATGCCCCAGTCACATTCCAACTGTTGGTCCGTCAGGCGTTTGAAAACAACCTTTATTTAAGCTAATTTCGTACAAACTGACCAAAATGACTACTATGTTTCCGACACGCTGGCCCGCATTGGAAAAATGACTGCGGCATAAGTTAATCGTATTTGCAACGGAAAAACAGATTCGAAATAATTGTATGTTACAATAATATAACAACAAAAAAGGAAACCATTTTTTTTAATACTTTTTAAAAAGAGATAAAACTGCAAAAAAATTATTGTATTTGACAGTCATACTGGTTAACCTATCAATATCATTATTGTTTTGTAGATATATTTACCAATGTGGAAGTTGATTTTTATTTCACAAATGTTTAAAGATGGCATGAAATCGTTTTATTAAATTTGGTGCTTGTATAGTCCTATGCAGTTTGCACTGATTGAAATTACATTTTATGTCTCTGTCGCTTGGTTTCTAAAGATCAAATTTATAGAATTCGAATGAGGTAACATTACGTTTGACAATAAGCATGTAATGATTTAATTGTATTTTTGTTTGCATTTCATGAATCAAATTGCATATATATTATGCTGTATGCAACGTTTTCAAGGACAAAAAAGATAGTAAACTATTTTAAATGTGAAATATTGAAAATTGAAATGTTGAAATACAAAACCAGCATTCCATAATCATTGTGCCAAACTGACATTTCCGTTATATGTTGATTGTTTTTATATTTAAAAAAAAGAAGAAAAAAATGGAAAAGTTAGACAATCAAGTTTTCAATATGTCTAATGTTTACCATAATGAGGATGGTGCTTATTTTCTACAATATTTTTCTTGTTATATAATGCTATGTTAAACAGTAAGATGCAGCCGTAAGTAGTTTTAATAGAGATTATCGGTGCTTGTACTGTGTGTACTGAGGCTAAATAATGTGATGTAATGTAAGACAGCATGTAAGATGCAACCGTAAGTGAGTATTATCGTGTTTTATTGGGATTATTCATGCTTGTGTATTATCATGATTATGTGTTTACGGCAAAAATGATTTACCATATCGTAATGATACATACATACCACAATTGTATCATATTTCTATAGTATTTACGCCGCACAATAATTTCAATTCATAGCACTTGAAAAAAAAAATATTATGTTATAAAGTAGCCCGAGTGAATAAAGAGTTAATGAAATCGTATAAACATAAAATGTGCACGTTGTACTGGTGGAAGATGACATATTTTTCTTAACTTGATTTAAAACAGGGTTTATTGTTGTGTTTCGATAGTTGATAGTCCTGATTTATCAAAAAGTGTAAAATTACAACAACAAAAAAAAAGAAAGAAAGAAAAAAAAATTATTCAAATTAATGTCATAAAATTCATTCCAAAATAGACAATCACATCCTCTAGTTTTTTTTTTTTTTTTTTTTTTTTTTTTTTTTTTTTTTTTTTTTTTGTTTATATGAAAATGTTAACATTCTAATCCGTGTATTGACCAAGTTTTATTTTAACGATGCCCAACATGCAGCTGCTTCATGTAAAACGCCCACTTTTTGTAATGTTTTTTTTTATTAGTCACTACATTTATTTCTTCCAGTAAATACGACTTGTGCTGCAGGTTTTTTTTTCTTTCTATTTCATCAAATGTCCACGGTTAGTCAGAGGTCTGACCTTATTGTATAGTATATCTTAGGTTGGGTTTATAAGATTCTGGTTATGTTTACATTATTGCATTTGTTCATAAGCTATGATGACCGCTTCACGGGAAATTTATGTTTAAGAAAATGAGTAGCGGTAGTTTTTGCACAGCACTATATTTTTTATCTTTAAATTGGGAATATGCAGGAATGAAAAAAAAAAAAAAAAAAAAAAAGAGGTAAAAAAAGATTTTGTTTTTATGTTGTATAATTGGTGGACATTAAAAAAAAAATTATAATAATAATTCAACTTTTTGAAAAAGCGGTCATTATTTTGTCAAATGTTAACTACACCTTAACTTTATGCACTTGTGTTTATTCCTTTACCATACTCTAAAAATGAAGGGGCAAAAGGGCTCCATTAACAAGGGATCCATTACGTTTAGATGACAAACACTCGTCCAATCTACCGTATGAAATAGGCCTACGTACACCAACTTTTAAGTCCATGCATTTAAAGAAATAGTAAAATATGTTGATGTATTTGAAATCCCCAATTGTCCCGATATGTCCTGGATATGTGGTCAAAATACCATTTCAGCTGTCTGCTTGTTATCCAACACAAGGGTTTGCAAATACGAGGGAATTTGAAGGGGCGCATCGCTTCTAGGTAAAATACTTATTGGAGATGAGGTTTGAAAATATAAACAAGAAACATATCCAAACATACTAAATAAAAAAAGGGCAAAACTGATGTATAAACCTTAGTTTTAAAAGTAAAAGAGAAAGAGGGGGGGGAGAAAGTTAAAAAGAGGGGTGGAAGACGGAGAGGGAGAGAGAAAATTGAGATAAGGGGAAGGGAGAGAGAGAGAGAGAAAGAGAGAGAGAGAGAGAGAAAGAGAGAGAGAGAAGGGGAAAGAGAGAGAGAGAGAGAGAGGGGGGGGGCCGAAGAAAGAGGAGAGCAAAAATCAGACGGATAATGTCACCGACACTATTTAAAAAAAAAATAATAATAATAAAGAATAAATAAAACAAAACAAAAATTTACGTAAACTTAAAGCATTTAGGTCAAGCATTAGTTTACACGTTTATTGATGAACTCATTTTACATGTTTTGTTAGATAATAGCGCTAGAAAACGGATCCACAATCTTTGTAGTGAAAATTTTGTGGCTTGCAGGCCCCAAGCCACCCCCCCCCCTCCCCGGCCCCACCCCAAACCTAGCCCGCATACAACCACACCAATACTTTTTGATTGTCGACTGCACACTTTCCAAAGGTTTGTCTCCAGCAGAGGGTATTAGGTCCAACCTTTTTATACTAACTGTTACGCGATTTTCGCAGGAAATTGTTGGTTTTAAAGGACATACGGGGCGCTTTTTTTTATTTTTATATTTAAGTGTTTTATTCATTAAAAACAAATCAAAGTACAGGTCATCAAAAACATCGTATCAACAATTACAAAAAAAGTTTCAACAACAATAATATAAAAATAATAAACTGATAGAAAAATAAAGAAAAAAAAGGAGGAACTTAAATAAGACTATTTATGGAAATGTGTACATTGGACATAATAGATACAGTACCAAGCACAAAGTAGGAGGAAGCCTCTTGTAAACCGGACCTATAATAATGCCTAAATATAACCCTTAAACAAAGAAAAACAAGAACGAGCTCTAGTCCTTTATTTATCACCGAAGACCGAATACACCCCACAGTTAAAATCCACTTCGTATCTGTAGTTACATACTGATCAAGTTTTGTTTGAAATACAGTCAACCCCGCTGAGGACGATCTACATGAAGTCGTACATGTGGAAAACATGATGATTTGACCACCAAAAGAACAAAACACCCAAAAAAAAGAGGGAAACAAAAACTGATCTTCATGGGTCAAATAAAACAAGAGAAGACCTGAAATCTAAAATTCCTTGAACCAATTGTAAAAGTTCAGTCGAAGACGAGGCCGACTGCACACCAACTCATCGAGTTTTTCTCTTCACAAGTAACATCAACGCACGACAAATTTTCAACCATAGAAGAACCCTGACCTAAGTGGCCTGAACTAGAAACATAATTATGAATACCGATAAACAAGATCTATATACACGAGCGACATTACAATACATAGGGTTCTGTCCTCCCGATGACTGCCGTACTGCATATATCATGTTTTATCATGTCGCTGTACCATAAATGCAACTTTATCAATCTTAAAACACTATGTGACTCATTTCAAAAGAATAAAAACAAAACTAAAAGTAATAGAATATGGATACATGTATGCTACAATGTACAGCATAATAGTGCAAAAAATGTACTTACAATACATTCACTGAATTGAGGCATCGAGGTACAATTTTATATTATATATTGCGACCAATGTAGAAAGTAGGGAAACAGTATACATCAAAACGCCATTTTTTAATGGATGTGTAGTTTGTTTTCTCTTTTAGCTAATACATATTCAGTTTCTTTTTGTTTCTTAACAAAGGATTTAAAAACAGCAAAGTTGGAACTTGTTATTAAACTTACTAACATAAATGTGGTATTTCAGTAATAAAAAGAGAATAGGAAACAAACTTATCTCACAAAAATCCAAGAATTTCTCAAAGTTGGACACATTTGAACTGCAAAGTTTGCATTTTTTCTGCGATATTGTATCTAGTAAATCAAGCCAAATTGGAGATACCTTTTCACAATCACAAAATAAATGAACCATTGTTCCTCTTTTTATTACACAGCGAGCAATTAGGTGAATCTCTTCTTTTAATCTTGTGAAGAAAGTCATTTAGAGCAATAGCTTTATGAAAAATTTAAAATAAAAGGATCTTAGTTTAGTTTCAATTGTACAGAAAAAATTAGTATTGTGTATTTGTCCCAGTTAACATTGACAGGTAAAGGTAGATTATCGCCCCAAAGTCATATCTTTTTTCAGGAACATGGGAACCAAATATAGATAGATGTATGCATCCTAGGAACTTTTTTAGAATTTAACCAGTTTATGAACAATGGTTTCATGAACACCAACAATATCGATATCATAGTTCTCTATCCACGCTTCAGGGATATTTTGGATTAAGAAGTTAAATTTTCCTTCTATCTCCAGAAGAATACCAAAATCTAATACTAATTCTTCAAAAAATTTTATGCCCTGGAAAGGGGATTAAATAAATCAGATAAGGAAGAATGTTTTTATCAAACCAAGATTCGTAAAAAAAATAGGATTTAGATTTAGATCGAATAAACCTGTTGAACCAAAGACATTGACAGGCACTTAATTCTAAAATTTATTGACCATAAAATTCTAAGTAGCTTCCTCCATATAGATACAGACACGAAGAGAATTCAGCAGAGGTTGTAAGTTACCAAGTGAATTAAGAATACTTTCTGGGGCCAAAGAGTTCCACAAATAAGAAATATCACCATTGAAACTTACTATAAGGTGGTATTTTAAGGAAATACTTTCACCAATAACACAATTATCAGTCTAGTGTAATTTTTCTTCTCAATTCTCTCTTGAAAAGCGGGGGCATGTTTGTACAGGCCATTCCCCCTCCTTGAAAAGTGGGGGGAGGGGTTGTATCCCCCCCGGGATTTACGCCAGTGCCTCAGACGTAAATAATTATTTCATACAGGTCCGTCAAACCCAACCCTAAGTTTTATTCATCTGCGTGTTTCTATTGAAAAATTTTTTTTTTTAATGGATTGATTCAACAGTTGTTATTCGGGACCATATTTCGACCATGCGTCTGGAGTGGGCGTGGCATGGGAATTTGCAAGCTCGGGACTTTCCCCATTTGAGATGAAAGCGTGCGCACTTTAGTCTTTGTAAGTCAACTTCCTTTCAACCTAAATAACTATTGTGGAGTCAGGTCTGAAATGAATAACAATATTGATGCCCTGGTAGAAATTTAAGAAAAAATACAGCTTTAGATATAATGTTATTTCATCATTTCAAGTAATCCAGTTTTTTTTTGTTTTTTTTACAACGTTTTCTGTGTTTCTGTGTAAATAACGCAATCTGGGTCTGCAAAGTACGTCTACAAGCGGTCTTATGGAACGCTGTACTTGCAATAACTGAAGATACACTTTTTTATGTTAAACCAAGAAGTAAGATAATTCTAGTCTTTTATGATTTTTTATGGAGCTTGTTTTAAACTCATTGGAATTTTTTGTTGTTGATAGAATAAAAATTTACAAATTATTACAGATAGACTGTAAATCTGATGATTTGGAATCCAGCTAAATATGAGTTATGGAATGCTACGAGACCGCATTTACAGTAAATGCGGTCTCGTAGCATTCCATAACTCATATTTAGCTGGATTCCAAATTCCAGACTCTTTGTTGAGCATGCTATTAGAAATGGGAAAGTGATTGTTCCTATTCTGGCCAGTCTCACAAGCTTCATCTGCATGTCTTTCATATTGCGAGGTGTTTTTCCAAATATTCTTCCTTTATCATCACATTTTGGACGTTCATTATCGCAAATCAGGATGACTAGCAGCGGATCAAGCACCGATACAGCCGGGGAATTGACAGCTGCATTTGTGACAGTCCCAGATGCGAAAGTCGGTGAAAAGTTAGCGTCGTAAGTAACAAATATATTTATTGGAGATCTTCTATATATACCCGGTTGTTGTACATGTATGTCCGGACGGGTTGTTTGTCCGGACAAGACGGCAATTTTCGGAGCTTTGTTATCAATATTTCATTAATCGATTGAAAATAATATCAGACAATATAACAAAGCATAAATATTCACAAATATTTTTGAAAATTACTGCACAAATTTTGAGAAAATCCAGAGCAAAAGATGATGTTTTTATCTGCTTAAGACTTTGTCCGGACAACGGACCCCCCATCCTATGTTCTATATCAATAGGCATCAGGACAGCGTGCACAATGAGAGGTGAAGTTCGAACAAAAGGTCGAAATGATTGCCATCTGCAGGCCCGTAACCAGTGGGGGGGGGGGGTTCGGGGGGTTCGAACGAGCAGGGTCCACTTGACAAAAAAAATAAAAAAATTAAACCCCCACTTTTTGGCAGAAAAATGCAGCAGTTACTTGAATCGAAATACAAGAAAGGAAGATTGGGCACAGGGACCCCAACTTTTTCATCCACCCTAAAAGTGCCCCTATTCATGACCCCAAAATTTCTGTTTTCTAAACTAAAACAGTGTCATCTTCATACTAAAAAGAAGCCTTTCAGAGTTTTGAATAGTCCCGTGGACAATTTCTGTTTAAAAAAAGGGGCACTTTCAATAATAAAAAGGGCCCCTTTATACTCCGTTATGTCTTTTAAAACCCCAAATTTTCAGCTCGCGCTTCGCGCTCGTGGATACTAAATAGGGTCCATAATGCACAATAAACTAGCTCAAAGCTTTCTACTCGCGCCTCTTTTCTTAGCTTAAAAATGCCCTTCTTATACTAAAAAGAAGCCTTTCATACTCTTTTAAAGTCCAACGGACAATTTCTTAAAAAGTGTCACTTACAGTACTAAAAAGTGCCCCTTTCTTTACTTCATATGTCTTTTAAACCCCCAAATTTTCCTATGCGACCTCGCACTGTAAAATTAACAAACAATAAGTATAAAAAAGGGTTGGACCCAGTGCCCTCTGCTGGAGACAAACCTTGTCAAAAGAATTAGTGTAATTGTGTTTGGGCTAGATTGGGGGTGGGCTAGGGGCCTGCAGCCCACAAAATATTCATAGCAAAGATTATTAATGAGCCAAGATTATTATGTATCTTCAACATGGATCCTAAAAAGAGTCTATAAGGCACAATTTTTAGCTCAAAACTTTCATCTCGCGGATAATAAATAGGCTCTATATTGCCTAATTAACTCCAATTTTGATCTCAAAATTTTGTGCTCGCGCTTCCTTTATATTCATTACTAAATGAACAATAAAAAATAAAAGCCATTAAGATTCCTAAAATTTTCAGCTTGCGCTTTGCGCTCACGGATACGATAAGTAGGGTCTATAATAGACAATTAACCCCAGTTTTGAGTTTCGTGCTCGCGGATACTCAATAGAGTCTATAATCATGATAATGCATAGTTTACTCAAAGTTTAACTCAAAATTTTCGGCTCGAGCCTCGCGCTCGAAAAAAAAAAATTTCTTGAAAAAGGTCCACTTTTTCAGATTTCGAACCCCCCCCCCCCCCCAGTAAAATCCTAGTTACGGGCCTGATCTGTCTGTGTGTTAAGTAAATAAATAAGACAAAAAGAGCTAAAGATAAATGTTATCAGTATCATAAAAGAAAAACAACTTTTTGATTATTACAATTAAAAACCTGGACTAATCTATAAGCTAGCGCGTATATCTGGGGGGGCTTTACGGCCCGGCCCCCCGGGGGCGCCCAGGGGCGCCCGAAAAGAGGAAGAAAAAGGGAGAAAAAGGGGAAGAAAAAAAAGGAAGAAGAAAAAAAGGAGAAAAAAAAAGAGAAAGGGAAAAAAGGGGAAGAGGAAGGAAAAAGGGGGAAAAGAGAGAAGGAAGAAAAAAAAAAAAAAAAAAGAGAGAGAGAGAGAGAGAGAGAGGAAGGGAGAAAAGGAGAGAGGGAAGGGGGCGCCCTTAAAAAAAAATGGGGGAGGGAGCCAAATCGACAGTAAACTAAGGGGCGCCAAATTGACCTTAAACTTAGGGGAGCTCAATCGACGTTAAAATTAGGGGGGGGGGGCGCCAAATCGACCTTAAATTTAGGGGCGCCAAATTCGACAGATAAACTAAGGGGCGCCAAATTGACCTTAAACTTAGGGCGCCAAATCGACCTTAAATTTAGGGGCGCCAATCGACAGTAAACTAAGAGGCGCCAAATTGACTTAAACTTATAGGGTGCCAAATCGACCTTAAATTTAGAGGGGGCGCCAAATCGGGTGAGCCAAATTGAGCTTAAACGTAGGGGCGCCAAATTGACCCGAAACTTAGATGGGGGCGCCAAATTGACCTGAAGCTGAGGGCGGCCTAATTGATATTAAACTTAGGGGCGCCGAATCAACCTTAAACTAAGCAAGGGTGCCAAATTGAAAAGGGCGAGAGGGGAAGGGGGCGCCCTTAAAAAATTTAGGGGGCGCCAAATCGACAGTAAACTAGCAACGCCAATAAACTTAGGGGTGCCGAATTGAGCTTAAACATAGGGGCGCCAATTGACCTTCAACATAGGTGGGACGCCAAATCGACCTTAAACTTAGCGGCTCTAAATCCACCTTAAATTTAGGGGGCGCCAAATCAAAATTAAAATCAGAGGGCGCGCCAAAATGAGCTTAACGTGGGGGCGCCAAATTGACACAAAACTTAGATGGGGCGCCAAATCGACCTTAAACTTAAAGGCGCTAAATCGACCCTAGATTTAGGAGGGGCGCAAAATCGACCATAAACCTAGGGGCGCAAAATCGACCTTAAATTTAGGGGGCGCCAAATCGAACTTAAACATAGAGGGGCGCCAAAATGATCTTAAACGTAAGGGCGCCAAATTTAGATCAAATGTAGGGGCACAAAAATGATCTGAAACTTAAGGGGCGTTGAATTGACCTGAGACTTAAGGGCGCTGATTTAACCTGAAGTTAAGGGGTGCCAAATCGATCTTAAATTAAAGGACGCTAGATTGAGCTCAAATGTAGGCGCCGAATGGACCTGAGACTAGTCTTATGGGTGCCAAACTTATCTTAAAATGATTCAAGTTAATATATAAAAAAATTTCGGCTCGCGCTTCGCGCTAGCATTATTTAATGATATATGTATCTTCTTTATAAAGATAGCATAACAAAACCCTTTAAATGCACTTTTTTTCAGGTTGATGTATCAAAAAAAAATTTCGGCTCGTGCTCCGCGCTCCGCATTGTATAAAATATGTATCTTCTTTATAAGCATGGCGTTAAAAAATACGCTTAAAAAATGCATTGTTTTCAGGTTGACATATCTCAAATTTTCAGCTCGCGCTTCGTGCTCGCATGTTTAATAGAACAAGTATTTTCTTTATGAGCTTTAAAAAAAATTCACATTGTTAATCGATCACTGATATTCTCCTAGTTGCTCCAATACTTTTCTATTACAACATATAATACTTATTGTATAATAAATTTTAATGATATATACTAGTATAAATTTTCAATTGTTAATCGATAACTGGTATTCTCCTAGCTGCTCCAATTCTTTTCTATTAGAATGTACACACTACCGTATAGCAGCATACAACATGAATTAATCAAAATCTGAATTATATTAATATTCCGAAACTGTCAATATGCTACAAAATTAATCATTTCTATTGTATAACTCTCTTAATGTATATATTGTATCTATTGTTCAATGTCTGTTTATCTATGTATCAATGTTAACCTTGTATTGTCCTACAATTGCAGGCAGTAGCCTAGGTGTTTTTTTATGTTGTACATGCTTTATTTTGAACCAATAAATAAAGTATGTTTGAAAAAAATTAAAATTAAATGTTTACAAGTTAATATATAAAAACAAAATTCGCTCGCGTTCGCGCCTCGCATTATTTAATGAGATACATTACGCATACTATCTTCTTATAGGCATGGCATTAGAAAAAAGCTTAAAAAGCACTGTTTCAGGTTGATTTAATAAGATAATATGTATCTTCCTTATAAACTTAGCAAAAGACGCTTTAAAAATGCTCTGTTTTCAGGTTGATATTTTATCAAAAGTTTTCGCGCTCGCGCTTCGCGCTGCGCATTGTTAATTAGATAAGTATCTTCTTAAAAAAAAACAAGGCATACACACACAAACTTTAAATGCAGTGTTTTAGTTGATCTAAAATTGTCAGCTCGCACTTCGCGCGTCACATTGTTTATTGAGATAATTTGTATCTTCCTTATAAAGCATAAAAACGCTTAAAATCCACTGTTTTCAGGTTGAATAATTTATTATCAAAAATTTTCGGCTGCGCTTCGCGCTCGCATTGTTGTTTAATGAAATAAGTATTTCCTTTATGAGCATAGCATAAAGAACGCTTAAAATTCAATGTTTTCAGGTTGAATATAGCAAAAGTTTTCGGCTCGCGCTTCGCGCTCGCATTATTGATTTAATACATTTGCTTGTTCATAAAAACAAAAAACAAGATAAGTCAATTAAGTGTTTATAGGCCTATACATTTTGTAACAGCCACCCCACCCCCTGCGCTAAGCTTTCAAACTGCTGATCAAGGAAATTTGGGTGAAAAAAATCACGCCCCCCCCCCCCCCCTATGGCGAATGGTGGATCCGCCCTGCGTTCATATGATATTCTGATGAAGAGCTAAACAAAATTAATACCCCTAATTGCTTAGAATTCTTTGCTTTCTGATCGTAAAGTAGAGGGGGAAAAAATCTGATCGCGCTTCGCGCTCGTATTTAGAAATATTCGTATTTTTATCTATAGCGGTATATCATATACCTAGAAATTCTTTCCGTGAACTCACCATTGGCAAGTATTTAAAAAAAAAAAAAAGAAAAAAAAAAAAAAAAATTATTATTCAAAATCCTTCAACATACATTTAAGCCGTAGGCCTATGTTTGTCTGGCGGGGGGGGGGCGGGGGGGGGGGGGGGGGAGGGAGGGGGTGGGGGCGCCATATTTTGAAAAGTAAACAGGGGCGCCAAATTCACGTCGGGCCCCCGGGGTGCGAATCCTGCGCCTCGGTGATAAGCATATTTATGTAATACCCACAAATATAATCATTACATTTAGCCTATACCAGACAGTATTACCGCCAGTAATGGAACTGTCATTAGCTGTTCCGATAGGTCATAGTAACAAATATTAATGTATTCTTGGTGTGGTACATTAAATGTCTGTATTTTTATGCACGAATATGGTTACTAAATTTTACACAGAATATTGTTTCATTTCATTTTTCCACTTTCTTTCTTTTTGACAGAGACATCGTTCAGCAGAAATTAGCGGCTTGTGTCAACATCATCCCTGGATTAACGTCTGTCTACGAGTGGGAAGGAAAGATCGAGAAAGACCAAGAATTGCTTTTAATGATCAAGACTAGAAGATCAAAGGTCAATGAACTGTCAGAGTTTGTGCGAAAGAATCATCCCTATGATGTGGCAGAGGTAATAAGCCTGCCCATTGAAAATGGAAATCTTCCCTATTTGAAGTGGGTATTGAAAACTGTTCCAGAGTAAGATATAGTATTATCTGGACTCTGAATACATATTACATGGTGAAGCATCTATATCCCAAAAAATAAAAATTCTAATTTTTCATCGAATTTCAATTCCTTTTACTTTCTATGGTATAACAGCATATACACAAAAAATTTTAACATTGAAAAAAAAAAAAATCTCAAAAAAATGTCTTTACTTTGACATGTCTGTTTTTTCATCAATCTTGCTTGCCTGTTATATCTGATATATTCTCAAAGTAACTTTCTCTCCAAAAGGAGGGATGGCATTTGTCTTTTGAACATTCTTATGAAATAATTTGAATTGTATTGGTCATTTGATTTTTATACTTTTGTTTTTATTTGTGCCGATTGCCAAATTGTGTTTAATTCATTTATCCTGGGATCAATCTTGCTTGCCTGTTATATCTCATGTATTCTTAAAGTCACTTTCACTACAGAAGGAGGTGGTATTTGCCTTTGAACGCTCTTAATATGAAATAGTTGTACTGAAATAATTTGAATTGTATTGGTTGATTGATTGTTATATCTCATGTATTCTTAAAGTCACTTTCTCTACAGAAGGAGGTGGTATTTGCCTTTGAACGCTCTCAATATGAAATAGTTTTACTGAAATAATTTGAATTGTATTGGTTGATTTATTTTGACAACTTTTGTTTCTATCTGTACTGATTGCATTTATGCAAAGTGTGTTTAATTTATCCAGGAATCAATCTGTTACCTGCATGAATTCTCAAAGTCTCATTCTCTTCAAAAGGAGGGATGGTATTTGGTTGATTGATTTTGATACCTTATTTTTCTATTTGTATTGATTGCCAAATTCTGTTTAATTTATTTATCCAGGGATCAATCATGCTTGCCTGTTATATCTGATGTAATCTCAAAGTCACTTTTTAAAAGAAGTGATGGTATTTGCCTTTTAAACTCTCTTATAAAAAAAGTACTGAAATAATTGATAGTATTGGAAGACAATAGACCACATTTTATAACAGATTTGTAATCTAATGATGTTTAAACATGCAACCTTGCCATTCAAAACTTGTTTGCAGTAATTAAAAAAATAAAATAAAATATCTCAGGAAACAAACGATACTTGTACATTTATTTTTTTTGGTATTTATTTCATCTTTAGTTACATGTTTTCTACAATTTACATTTATACATACTATAGTTTACATTTCTTGAGCATAATTCATTCCAAAATTAAGTACAGTGCCCTGTAACATAACTAATTAATAGTAATTGCAAACTTGAACCACCATTATGATTGGCTCAGATTGAGATTTTTATGCAAAGTGTGCATCCTGATAGGCCACTATCAATTGCAATTGGTTTTAACTCAGTATGTTACAGGGCTGAGGTAATAGAATAATTGTTTCCTCCAATGTACATGTATCATACTGCCATGGCCACAATCGTTAGCGCATGTTGTTTCGGGCAACTCCTGCAGTTTCTTGGATATGGAATGGTAAATTGCCACTTACAATGTAGTCTAAACACACTTTGACTAATGCCAATTTTCGGTCTCATCCCGAAGGTCTTATTCTATTTTGTCTAAAACCAATTTGTCTAATTACTTTTTGGTCTAATTCCCATATCGTCTAATGTCCATTTCATGTATTGTTAACTTTGATTCACACCACTTGGTTTATTACTGTAACAAACTTGTAATAGACCATATATTCATTTGGGAATTGGACGAAAATGCAATTAAACAATTTGACTATTAATACAAATAGGGAATTTGACAAAGTATGAATAAGACCAAGGGGAAATTAGATTAAATCGTTGACCAATTGGTTTAGCCCATGTGTTATTAGATAGTCAGAGAATTAGACCAACTGTTGTTAGACCAAGGGGATATAAACCTTTTTTTTTAGGTACATGTAGAGTGTATATAGAGTTTTGAGCAATTCCTTGGATTTAGAACTGACATAGCATGCTATACAGTGCGTCCCAGAGAAAAAAGTAAACCCAACTATGAAAGCCTGAGCATATTAAAATTTTGTAGCTTACAGTATGTGACTTTGATATTTATTTCATGATAAAGAGTAACTCATATTCTATCCAATTATACCTAATTTATACCTATGCTGTGACTGACGACTGAGCACTTGGTCTTTAAAAAAAACAAGGATTAATTTTGAAATGTATCAAGTTTGGGCAAAAGCAACCATTGCATTTCAATAGGCCAAGTAATCCTTTGTCCCTTATGAATGGACTGAGAAAGGCTGACCTCAAACAATGAAAGAAAGATCAGAAAGCAGGTTGCTTCTAAAAAAAATTGGAATAATGTATTTTCGACCAAAGTTTTTAAAAACTCAAGTGCTTGGTCATCCATGACAGTACAGGTATAATTTTGGTATCACTGGATAGAATATGAGTTACGCTTTGTCATGATGTAAAAATTAATGACACAAAAGTTATACAATTTCGATATGAGGCTCTCAAAGTTAGTTTACCTTTATTTTGGACGCACAGCACTGTATTAAGAACATTGCTTCTGTGTTCCTGAAAGAATGTGAACTATGTGACTATTACTTTCAATAGTTTAAAATCGACTCCTGCTTAAATGAAATACATAATGTTGCAATTCACCAATTGTACATTCCAAACATACACAATCATTCAGTTTATATCCACTTGGTCTAAAAGCAGTTAGTCCAATTTTCTCATTGTCTAATACCACATGGGCTAAACCCAACTGCTCTAATTTCCTTTTGGTCTAATTCTCACTTGGCCTAATTGTCAAATAGCCAATTCATCTAATTTCATTTTTATTTAATTACCAAATGGACATTTGGTCCATAATTAGTTTTTTTTTACAGGAATTGACTGAGTGTTGTTAGACCAAGCGGACATTAGATGAAATGGGAATTTGACACAATATTTAATAGGCCAAGAGGAAATTAGACCAAAAGGTAAATTTTAGACAAACTAGTTGTAGATTGAATGGCATTAGATCCTGAAGGATGACCCCAAACAGGCATTATTAGTCAAAGAGGGTGTGGACAAAATGACAGTATACCAAGATTTGTTTAATAGGAGTGGACTGTAGAATAAACGATTGTGTCCTGCAATGAAAAATAATACAGTCAATGTGTTAAGACTGAAGATAGAGCTTTGACTTGGAAAATATTCAACTTCTGAAGGGTTAAAAACAATTTAATATAAAGAAAAGACATCTTGACAATACCTTTGTCTTACTAGACAATTATGCTACTTAGTGAGTTTGACTTATGACTGTTAAGTATTTTGTGATTTCTGAATGATACACCCCTTGGGTTAAGTTTCAAGAGTCAACATCATTGTTTTGAAAATTGTGTAATATCGCCATTGGTTCACTTCCATAATATTGTTCCAGCCAATTGTCAAAAGCTTTTCTACAGTTATCACCAACACGACTCATTTAATAGAAGAGATTCTGAGAATTAG
This sequence comes from Paracentrotus lividus, assembly GCA_940671915.1. Lineage (NCBI taxonomy): Eukaryota > Metazoa > Echinodermata > Echinoidea > Camarodonta > Echinidae > Paracentrotus > Paracentrotus lividus. The sequence continues at coordinate 19,194,500 of CALNVZ010003434.1, read as the reverse complement.
GAATGTAAAAAATAACAGGCCTTGAGTCCTCTGGCATAAAGTGCCTAGATAAATAACAAGTCCCAAAATTAAACTCAACTCCCCAAATTAAAGCACTATTTTGCATATGATTGCAGCTCTTAGAAGCAAAATGCAATGAGTGTCTTTTATTATGGGCAAAGTTGCATTAAATGATTTTGGTAAGTTAGAGTTTTGTCAAATCCAGGTTTTATGCAAGAGGCTGCAGGACCTAATAATATTCACACGGACTGAACAGTATTTGCGAGGTGAAATACTTTAGGTTTGAAAAGCTATTACATGTACGATCAACTTAAGTCAAATTTGCTGGGTTTGAAGAAATAGCTTTGACTTGGAAAAGATTGACTGCAGAGTCCACATGTAATGCAAACTTTTAGGTGTCATCTCACAATAAATCGGAGTTTAATTAGACACCCTCTTTCATAATCCTGAATACGTTGATCGCTAAATTAGTCTTTGTCATATATGCGACTGTCATATGGTCTCCATGATGAGCATTCCCAATGTTGGCTTTTAATGATGTCATCATCATAATCCCTCTACTTGTGTGACTGAATGAATAGGAGAAGTCTCATCAGCTTAGCCACTGCAAAGAAGAGACAATTTTATTATTTAATACAATTCATTATCAAAAACATATAATTCGGACAAAGTCTGCCTAGTAAATAACTATTTGAATATTAAGCATTAAAACTACTTTAAACATTTCCCAATATCCCTAAACTGTTTCACGAATTCTCTCACTTTAATGCCAGGTTCCCGATAGTAAATTCAGTCCATTTCTTTTAAATAAAATCTCATAATCCTGAACACATAATAAAGCATGGAGAAACTTTGAATACATCTGAAATATAAATTTAAAGGAAAATAATTATAACATGAAAGGACTGTAATCTTCTTATCAGTTACACACATGGGGTGTGTTCATGGTCAATTATAAAATTTTAACAGGAACATGAATTATGATACAAAATCCAATTACAAAACAGGGATAATATAGAGAGAAAAGAAGGTTGTGATCATGGTACCAATTTCTGGTCATTAATATATGCATCTTGATTATGAGGAAAATTAAATGCCAAAAAAGGTCCGTTTTGAAAGTTTTTTTTTTTTAATATAAATTTTATGACCATCATGATCTTCAGCATTGCAAATTCAGTACGCTGCACCAAGAGTGGTGTATTTAAATAAATTCACGTATAGCGTGTTTGACCATGAACGGTACTCCACTTTGTGGTCTTTTTTACTGTAATACGTTTTGTATTATGATTCATGTTCTTCTAATTTCTTTTTGACCCTTAACATGCTAAAGTCATTAGTGGCTTACCTCATTGTCTACCCATGATCCTCAGGTCGCTGTTTTCATACTCTCCTACATCCTCTCCGCTCTCTCTATCGCATCCATGTCGTCTTCTGCTGTTGCCTCCAGACTGTCGCTATTCTCCACTTTCTGCATTCCTGAAGAGCCTTGTCATTGTTTGGATCCATACTAAAAGAATAGATCAAAATTTAATTATTATATATGATCAGAACTTTGAGAGACAACCCTGTGGTGTATTCAGAACTTGTTCTGGGCTCAAGATGGTGCCCCTGCACCCCGGAGTGTAGCAGTTTCGAGATCGATTTTGAGAGGTGTTTGGAAATCGCATAATTGCGCTCATCACAATAACGATGGCATCCAAGATCCCCTGATCTCACTCCTTGTGCGCTTTTTTCTCTTTGGGGCATCTCGATGAAGGAGTTGGAGCTTGAATGGTATTTGAAATTACTAAACCCAAATAACCCAAACTTGGTTACAATGCACTTCGACAATATTTTAAAAGTATGAATACTCGGTCATTCGTGACAGCACAGACATAACTTTGGTATCATTGAATAGAGTATGAGTTACTCTTTAACATGAGATAAGAAATATGGTCACATGATTTATGAATTCCTTACATGAGGCCCTCAAAGTTGGTTATACATTTTTTCTGGGATGCACTGTACTTATCAAAATATTGGCAAACAAAAGAGAGAATGATTAGACTTTTCTTTATGGCATCCATATTGTCCAATGCCATAGCTCCCAGACTGTCATTTGGTGCATCCCCTGTATGGCCTTGTCATTGTTTGGATCCATACTGAAAAGAATTGATCAAAACACAATTGTTATACTGATTAAATTGTGTCAAAAACAAAGAATATGTCTCTTCCTAATTGCATTCATATTATCAAATGTCATTGCCTCCAGACTGTTGGCTGAAGATTGTTGAAGATTTGGCAAAATATCACACGATTCTTACATCCTGCCTTTCATCAGATTATGACAAAAAATTGTGAATGAGGATGACATCACTGTTTCAAGGGTGGTGTTTCACAAAGTCGTTCGTAAGTTACGAATGAAGTTACAAACGAATGAACATGTTCTTGTGTGCTACACTAAGCACTTCCTCAATCATTTAGCCCAATCTTTACCAATCATTTGTAGTCTTGGAGACATGCCCACACCAGAAGGGCGCTCATAAATTATATTATTATACTCCACGTGTCTACCTTGGCCTCTCACTCTTGTGCTGTGCAAGGATCTTTCTTAGTATATGATAAAGTAGTGTTCATAGATGTGGAAGGTAGATATATATGGATCTCCTGACCGTTGAGTTGTATTGTACATGAGAAGGGCTATTAAATGTTTAAACTATAACTCTGGTGTAACCGTGTCTCCTTACAACGTAAGTTTATTGAAAAACTTCATGTACGACTTGGTGAAACACCCCCTCCCCCAGGGTCGACAATTTTCAACAGGGACAACAAATTAATGCTTACCTCAGAGCTATACTGTACTGATCAAGTGCTTCTTGTGGTTCATTGTTGAGTGCTAGACAATCACCTAGCATCTGATGGAGTTGACTAGTACTTTGCTGTTCCAACTGCTTACGAATTCTAAAGACAAAGAAAAACTAGATGAATCTTCGACCGCGCACGGTCGGAAGGCATGCCTCCGTATTGCCACATCGGAAAAAAAAGGCATGCGCATGT
>CALNVZ010003434.1:19141507-19191439 GCA_940671915.1 Paracentrotus lividus | reverse complement strand
TTCTTTTTTTTTTCATTTCCCTTCCATCTGGTCATAATAATCATTTGTGTGGTGTTTATTTACAGGCAAATCTCTTCTTGACAAAATGCTACTACAAGATCCAAACTACCTACCTGCTATAATACTCATGGTCGATATTGCTCAATGAAGAACAAAAGTATCCAGATGCAATCAGCTTTAAAGTGTTTCTGGCATGGCACTTGCTACTTTGACAAGACTGTTTTCAATGATAATTGGTATCAAAGTGATTCACTGGAGTTGTTTAAGATCTACAGGATAGCATTTTTAAGATATTCTTTTGTGTTTTTTTAATTTTTTTTTGCCACTGATTTTGCCATTTTTTTGAAGAAAAAAAAGGATAATACAGCGTCGGACCTAAGAAATTCAGACTCAATCGGGAGAGGTTGAGATTTTTAAAGAATGGGCCATTTGGCAGGAAATCTCTCTCTGAAAGTCAGGAGAGTTACTCTCTCTTTTTGTTATTCATGTATATAATCTACATTCTTCTTTTTATGCCTCCGCCACCGAAGGTGTGCCGGAGCATTATGTTTTCGGTTGTCCGCCGTCCGTCCGTACACGTCCGTATTCCGTAGTTCCGTCCGTACGTCTTCCCGTTTTCGTTCTCGCAGATAACTTATAAGAACCGTTTGACGGAATCACTTTCAAACTTGGATCATTGTATACATATGGTAGGGACAGATGATCTGATTAGACTTTTGGGGTCATATTAGCAAAGTCAAAGTACAGAGGTCATTGTATGCATGAAAATGGCTCGTTCTCAGCCATAACACTTTAAAAACGGTTTGACGGGTCAACTTCAAACTTGGTAATGTGTGCCTATGGAGAGGCAATGAACTTATTAGATTTTAGGGTCATGAGGGTCATGAGGTCAAAGGTCACAGGTCATTGTGTACGTGAAAATGGCTCTCGTTCTTAGCGAATAACTTAAGAGACCGTTTGAGGGATCAACTTCAACTGGATCATATTTACATATGGGAGGGACAATGACTTAATCAAGTTTTTGGGGTCATGAGGTCAAAAGGTCAAAGAGGTCATTGTGTACATGAAAATGGCTTGTTCTCGCAAATAAACTAAAACCGTTTGACGGATCAAATTTCAAACTTGGGTCATATGTGCATATGGGTAGGGGACAATGAATTTATTATATTTTGAGGTCATGAAGTCAAAGGTCAAGGGTCCACAGACGTCATGTATACATGAAAATGGCACGTTCTCGCTGTAACTTCTGAACCGTTTTATGGATCAACTTCAAACTTGGTCATGTGGGAGGAAAGATGAACTGATTAATTTTGAGGTCAGGACATCAAAGGTCACTGGTTATTTATGTAAATGACTCGTTAGTTGCAATTTCTGAAGGGACCTTTGACAGATCAATTAAACATGTTTATCCTTTTATTACATATCAGTAGCCATCTCCTGAGTTGGAAATACATTCTGATGACTAAACTTTAATAGATTTGGGGTCAATATCTCCAAAGATGTCATGGTATAAATGGATGTAAATACTCAACATGCGCATGCCTTTTTTTTCCGATGTGGCAATCGGAGGCATGCCTTCCGACCGTGCGCGGTCGAAGATTCACTCTAGTTTTTCTTTGTCTTTAGAATTTAAAAAAAAAAAAGAGAGAAAATAGATGTAGTTAGAAATAATGATAACTAGCTCAAAACTATTATTTATTGTTGGGACTTTTAAGAATTTAGAAAAGATTAGGGATATTACTCTGAAAAATGGAAAGTACATGTTTATAGACACACATTAAAATATGGTCAAAATGATATCTAGGCCATCCTCTCCACTGAGACTCGCGACAGAGCGGTGGTAAATTTAATCGTGCATGATCATATGCCTAGCCCTCATTTGTTTTCATCATTATAAGATAGTATATGACTTCCATTTGCTCTGGAACATTCAATAGTTTGTTTTTACGATCAGAGCAATAGAATTTTGTTTACCAGTCCTTTTGCACTTGTTTTTAGAAGTTACCGATTCATTTTAATCAAAAGAGTGTCATGTTTTAAACTGCTCCACGTAATGAAAACAAGCAAAAGTAAATCCTCACTAACGCTTAAAATATGATCGCACGCTGAAATCAGCTGATTGTACTAGAATTCTATCTCATCTTGCATTGCGATGCAAGAATCGTAAATGCATGCAATCCTACCTTATCCATTGATAGCCTATCTCTGGCCAGCAGAGAAGCTAAGAAGGTGATTGTACGAGGATTGTTACCAAGGACTTTGACTGAGTTAGTGAAGGTTGTGATGGCGTCACGTATCCTACTGGCCTTGACGTAGCACTCTACCAAACCTTATGAAACAAACATTCAAAAGACGATCATTGTCAAGGAGAGATTTGACCTGTGAATATAGCAAGGTGGTTCGTGATGCACAAGACTTGCCTCATTCCGTGATCAATAAAAAATTTATAAAACGCAACATATCTATCTCTTGAGATGGATATGTTTCGCTTTATAAATTTTGTAATTATTATTATTATAAAACAATCTTGTCAACTACTGTAAAACCACTAATTTTTTGCATGTACTATTCTTTCAGAAATTTTGTAAGAAGGCAAGATTTTTTTCACTATAATGCCTACGAGTGTCTATGTTTACACAATGCACTGAATACCAGTACAACACTGTACACCTGTAAAGTATTGTACTTGTCAGCATTTCAAAAAAAAAGTTTCATGCCACAGAAAAAGCTGTTGGCTCCAAGTAGTGAAAATTTCATGTTGCAAATGTTTCTGGTCTTACAATACCAGACATTTCCCCTTTAGAAAGGAATACTAGCTATGACTTTGACATACCTTCATGAGCTTCAAATCGGTTTGGGGCACATCTGACTGCCTCTCTGAAGTGAAGAGTAGCTTCTGGAACTTTGTTCATTTCCAATAGCCCTTTCCCTTTGAGAAGTAAGGCTTGTACCTTGCATCCTTTAAGTGGATACGCCTAAAATTAAAAGGTAAACTTGAGGTATTAATATTGAAATCGAACAGAAACACATCTGACTAAACTGCAGAGGATCTTCTAGAACTTGTTTATCTCTCAAAGCCCCTTCCCCTTGAGAAGTACATGTAGGGCTTGCACTTTGCACCCTTTCAGTGGATATGCCTTTGACGAAAAGGTAAACATAGGTATTCACAGTGAAATCAAACAGAAACATGTATGACTAAAGTGCAGAGAAGCTTCTGGAACTTTGTTCATCTCTAATAGCCCACCCCCTCTGCTTGAGAAGATGTCCCACACATGCATCCTTTCTGAAGGTATTCTGGTGTTGTTTTCCATGTATGACATCACACAGTGACCAATTTTCAGAATATGTATGCAGTTGTGAAAGCAAGTAGATTACTGCATAAGTGTATCACTAAGAGATGCAATGCTTCATGGTGGATACTAGTAATAACAAAGTCATTGGGACCACATAAAATCTGTCCACTGCATTTGCTCACCTTCTGTGCAAAGTAGACAGCCCTTGCATATCTGGAAGAACCTGCTGATGGACACAGACAGTAGTAACCCATAGAAACCCACGGCTCCCCTCTCTTGTCAGTCACTTCCATCAACTCCAAAGAAAGACTGCAATATTGAGAGGGGGAAAAAAAGTATTAGAAGTACATGTATTATTCCTTTAAATAGTGTTCATGAATTCTCCCAAATTTTGCAATCTGATGGGTCAATCTTGACCATAATATAAACCTGTATTACGTGAAAAATACATTGCTTCCTCAGAGATCATGAATCCTGCAATGTCATTGATAAATCCATTATCCCATGTTACATTTAAATGACATCATAATTTACATTATGTAATTTAAGTTACATTTGTTGTCCATGATGTTTTTAAATTAATGAGAACATGTTGCGTGTGTTGATCATGGTTTGTATGAGATTAGAGTTACTTGTTGAGTTACATGTATCATTTTAACATCAACTTTAACACCACCACCATCATCATCATTATTGTCATCCTCACTACCACCAACACGCTCGTCACCATCATTATCAATATTATCATCTATATTATTATTACTGTCAACATCATCAAATAATCAATGTCATCATGACCCTCTATGACAACTATTTTCATCATCATCATCATCATCATCATCATCATCATCATCATCATCATCATCATCATCATCAGCAGCAGCATCATCATCACCATCATCATCATTATTATCATCATCATCATCCCCATCCCCAACACCATCATCATTATCATCATCATCATCATCCCCATTTGTTGTCCATGATGTTTTTAAATTAATGAGAACATGTTGCGTGTGTCGATCATGGTTTGTATGAGATTAGAGTTACATGTTGAGTTACATGTATCATTGTAACATCAACTTTATCACCACCACCATCATCATCATTATTGTCATCCTCACTACCACCAACACGCTCGTCACCATCATTATCAATATTATCATCTATATCTAGATTACTGTCAACATCATCAAATAATTAATGTCATCATGACCCTCATCTTCATTGCAACTATTTTCATCATCATCATCATCATCATCATCATCATCATCATCATCAATATCCCCATCACCATCATCACCATCATCATCCCTACCATTAGCATCACCATCATCATCATCATCATCCCCATCATCATCATCATCATCCCCATCATCATCATCATCATCATCATCCCCACCATTAGCAGCATCACCATCATCATCATAATCATCATCACCACCATCAACATTACCAAACCTACATACCTTTGTAGCTGTTTGACTTTCTTCTCTTTGTAGAGTATGTATGAGTAGATGTCCATCCCTCTCAGATACTGGGGGTCGAGTGAGTGAACCTATAGAAGCGGATATTCACAAGATTTAACCGGTTAATTTAGTGATATTTGTGCATTTAACTCTTGAGCTAGAATACTACATGTATGAACTACATGTACATTCATCACATGAGCTGAAGGAGTAAAACTTGTATAAAATGTATGTTGCATTACAAACACAAGAATGAATAAGAACAGTTTAATCATAGAAAACAATTATTAAAATCTAGTAATTGGCAACACAAAGAGTAATTCCTATTTTCATTCACAGATTGCCAATTTTCTTTTTCTATGATTTGTGTTAATTGTCATTCATGCAGACTCATTATATATATACATTCTATTTTGTTTAAATAATGTAGTCTGAGAGAAACAAAAAGATAATTAATGCCAATTAATTTAGGGATCCCATCGCCTATCATTTAAAGAGGTCTTTGCTACCATTTTTTGACCTATTCAAGGGATATAGTTATTTTGTTTCTGTCTAATGAATAACTAAAAGAAACATATAATTGGTGCCAATTTGAGGAGCTTACTTGAGGAATTTATTGAGACCTTATAATCTAATTTTGTGTGGCTTTTGGTTGGGTGTATTGCCACTTCGTCTAAAACCAATATGTCTAATGTCCTCTAGTCCTATCCAACATAACTGATCCCTTTTTGTCTACAACCTAACCTATTAATCTATTTACCATTTGATCTAAGTAAGATTTAGTCCATTTACCATTTTGTCTATAATTCACTTGGTCTAACACCACACAGTAAATACTTTTTAATAAATTGGTAATGACCCAAATTTTCATATGACCAAATGGGGAAAAGTAAGTGGATGAAGAGGCAATTAGAGCCTCTGGATATTAGACTAAATGACAATTCGCCCTTGTAAGTACTAGTAGTAGACCAAGTGAAAATTTGATCAAACAGCAATAAGTCCAAATGGGTTAATGTGGTACAGAAGCCCTCAATCGCGAAGGTATATATATATATGAATATATTAGAGATTCAAAGAGTTAAAACATCAACTAGTAGACTACATGTACATGTAAGTGGATATCAATCATTTGTTTAGGTGTTCTTACTCTTTGATAGATGGTAGATGATGTGGCCATGTCTCCAGACATGAAGTGATTCTCTGCCAGACAACAAAGAACATCTGTGTTCTCCCTCAACACGCTCTGTCAGACAAACAAACAAACAAACAGACACACAACATGAGACATTTATGCAAAATGTGATGTGAAAAAAACAAAACAGTGTCGATGGGCTGATAAAAGCTTCTACTTTTAGCTTTTGGTGAAAAATTACCATTTTTAGATAACATCCAGGTTAAAAACACTGCAGTATCCTGTCCAAATAGTGCATTGGGTGCCATGATTTGTATTTGTTTTGTTTTTGTTTTGTTTTGTTTTTTTGCTCTCCTGAATATTTAATATTTTGGATAAACAAAGGTTTATCAGGCCACTGACAACACAATACACAAAAGTGATCCCTGGATCTGATATTTGCCCCAGCAACACTTACATGTACATGTACTCTGTCGTCATGAGAAATATGATGCATATTATAAGCTTACATACAAAGCCCGGAAATATATATCTTTCTATCATTCTTTCAAGGAAGTTTGTATGCAACATATATTAGCACGATTCGATTTAGTTTATTGCTGTTGACATTCATCCCCCCCCCCTTCCAAAGAAGAATGGTGAACAATGCCCCCGAATATGAAATATGCGTGGTGAGGTCTTTGAACAGTTTTGACATAAATGCACTGAGATTGTAATTTTGAGTCGTGTGACTCATTCAATGTGTGCCATTTTGAAGGACAAGCCAAGATTAAAGGGACGTATAATTGATAAAACATGGGGAAATCACCTTATCTCGGATGAAATAATAACATAGCATGCAGAGCCTGAGGCGTGTTGCGTAATCTTCAGCGACAACGCGTCTGGAGTTAATCCTTCATGGCTAGACTAACTAACCAGAATTCCGAAGTAAGTCTAACCTATGTTTTGTTTTTGACATGGAGCATTATACAAGTCCTCTCTTTGAATTTATACGAAGAGACCCGTTGAGAGACTATAAACTAAGGATTGATGAGGAATCAAGAACCCAAAGCTGTTGCCCCTATTGACCGAATGAATTCGGTCAACTTCATCATGTTCATGCTGTCCGAATGTTAATCTCCAGTGGTCCGACCCATGCGTAAGCCTTACTGTTGATTGTGTACGAGTCAATGGAGCTCAGGAAAAACACGCATTCCCCACGATCTCTGAGTTTCGGGGGCCTTTAACTAGAGAAAGCGTTTGGTCTGATCATAAACCTACCCTTTGAATCTGGGTTGTCTTGCATCATATCATTATACTCTTTTATGGTGGATATCATATTTCAATCACAGTTCTATGTATAAGTACTTTGATAAAAACATGAGGCATCATCAAAGTTGATGTTATATTTCTTTATCTCACATCAAAAAGACTCGATTCTTACCCCACTCTCTAGTACTTTGAAGGTACTAACTGCCTTGCTGTACTCCTTACTTGCGCTGTATGCGTGCCCTTTTAACCAAAATGTTAACCTACGAAGAAAAGAAAATATCAACAACAAAGATGAAGCTAAGATGACTATATGTTCATGAAAACTTATCATACCTCCCCCCCCTCGGGATATCACTTTCAATGTTCTGCTTCATAAAACAAATAAAAAAAAAAAAAAAGTTATTGATCTCTCTCTATCTTTCTCTCTTATTTTCCTCACTTCTTTTCAGTAAATGAGGTATCAGCACAAGAGCACAAACAAGATACATGTTCATCTGAAATCTTTATTTGACAAAAAAATAATACATCATTACAAAGATACATAATCATTGCTTCATCACCTGATGCATTGAAACCTATTGGTGTAATTCACTCCAAAGACTAATAATCACACATAGACCTGCTTTTAAAAAACTGGGAATAAAATCAATGACTTGGAATTCAACACACCAGCATAGAGCTGGACACACCTTCCTTAATGGGGGGATGTTGATCATCCTTCCCCCCCCCCCCCAACTGACAAATGGAATTAATGCGTGTTTATACATGTGACTTAACATATTTCTTACGGTGACTTCTAGATTTTCCTGGCTTACCATTCCATGTTAGCAGAGCTAGGCATGTTGTTGACTGTAAAAGCACCCACCTCCGTCCCTCTAACACCAAGTTCAAGAAGACCCAAGACAGCTTGCAGGGCCAGAGGACATTGCCTGAGGTAACGAATGACAGGAATGAGTGTATACAGATACAGTATGTTATGATGCATAATACACAATTAAAGATGCAAGAACATTCTTTGGGTTTTTCTACCCCTTCTTGAGTTTTCACACGTTTCTTTCTCTTCATCCCTAATTCTCTGTCTCCGGACCCTTGTCCCATTTTTTATGCTAAACCTGCCTACAACTCTTTTACCTTTTTTCCTCCCCATCCCCCTCCCCCTTTCCCTCCGCCTATCTTGATCTTTCTCTCTCTCTCTCTCTTATCACATCCTTTTACTTAGTACATTTTTGTTGTAAAGGAAATGATATTGGTTCTGCATTTTTACTTGATCTTCTTAACAGTATCATTAACATGGCTAAAATCGCTTACCGCATGTGTTTTGTAAATAGCAGGAAGTTTTTTGTTAATCCACTTCAACATTACAAATACTCACATCATGCTACATTGTAGATCAGATGCTCGATATACATATAACTGAAAAAAGTCTATAAAAATCTGATCGATTTGACTAAGCATTTTAATTTTGTCCAAAATATAGAAATTATGAAAAACTGTCTAACATCCAAACCAATAATGAAGTAGTTACCTGAGTACTTCTTTATACCCGTAGATAGCAGATCGTTCGTGGCCCATCTTTTGATAGAGCTGGGCAAGGGCCATGTTTACTTTGGGTTCTCGCATCTTGGCAGGGATGCCCTCAAGCTAAACAAAAGAAAGGAAACAAAGTAATATCTTCGAATGATATTATTATAGACATGTATATACTTGCATCAGAGTGCAACACATGTTTTAATTGGGGGCCCAAAACAGAAAGGTTTCTAATGATTTGGAAATTTGAATTCTAATTGGTGACTGGTCAGTCAGCACAGCACAGCAACTATCTTGATTAGCCATTGCCATTTTGCGATTGATTGAACACACTTGTGTTATGGAGCCCAGATAATAAGCAAATAATCACCTTTGATCCAAATGATGGGAAGGCTATCACTTCCCAGGCAAGCTGGATAAGCTTTCTCCTCCGAAGCAAAGCTGAGTAGAGATAGCGTGTAAATCCAACTTGCCGTGGAAGTGATAGTTTGCCTCGTCACTTGGATCAAGAGGTGATTATTTGCTTTATATTCCACATCTGAAACATTTTAAGAGCTCAGGGAAAACCTGGGTTATAAATAAAAGATTTCCCAGAGATCCTTAAAAAAAAAATCCACTCCAGTCTGCGCTTGTAAAAAAAACACGTACAATTAAATTGCACACAATTTATTTAGCGCGAAGGCACAGCTCAAACTGGCTGAAGTGATTGTTACGTAACAAAGAATTTAAAATAAGGAATTGTTACGTCACCGAGGAATTTATCTGTTGCTGCATGTGATGGTAAAATGATAGGACAAAAAAAACGGAGTGACAATGCACTTTTTTGCGTATCCTAAAAATAATTAATAACGCGTTATGGATCTACATACTCTATGGGGCGCTGAAGTGATCAGCGAAACTCAAAAGTACTACCACTGCGAGTGATGATTGATGATGGGAAAACTAAGATTTATCACATTATATGGACTTTTGACCAATCCTGGTGCAACATTCTTAGTATGTGGAATATAATACCTTTTAAGAATTATGAGCAGAAAGACTAGTAACACTATAGCCTGGGCTTTTTTGAAATCATATTTGAGGGAGAGGGGTTATTCTTGGCCATCAACAGTGCAATTGCAATGAAAAGTGGCAAGCATGTCCTCTCTAACATAATCTCCACAGTTTTATGGTTCATAAGCTATGACAGACCAGGACAAAGGTTTTTCCAATTATCGCAAAAAAATAAAAAAATCAAATTAATCCAACACTATCAAAGGCCAGGCATTGAATTCCCCCTTTAGTGCAAGGTCTCAATGTCCCTTCCAAATGTCCGTTTGGCCTCATAGATTTTGGATGCCTTTTCTAAGCTTTCATTTCTAAACTGCAATGAGGAAAAGTGCCCTATGGAAAAAGTGGCCTCGCCATAAATTTTTACAACATTTAAGGGTTGTCGTTTATTATCTTGAAAGAGAAACATGATGTATACTCGCCACTGCAAGAGCCTCTCTGGGGTTTTTGAGATTGTTATGGCACTGATAAATGCGGAACCTGACCTCTAGCTCCGATGGCAGATTGTCTTCTGATTGGTTGGTTTGTGTTTGACCCTTGACCTTGGACTTGTTGATCATCTTTTTCAGCTGCAATGCTTTGCGGTAAGTTCCCTGCAAGGTGTAACCAACAAATGAAAAAAAAAAGTTGGGGCATCTACATGTATTAGTCTTAACAAACTAAACAACTTAAACTCAAACAACTCAAAATATATTATAAACTGGCTTATAATTGCAGATAACTCATCTTTTTAAGCCTTTCAGTATTTTTCCTGAGGAATGCGATGCAGGAGAAGAGTGTTGCAGTCTATTCCAAAGTCTGGATGCTACACTAATGTCCTTTGGTTAGGGTAGGATCGGTGTAATATGATAAATTTGAGCCATCTGTTTAAGTGCCTAGTACTTAGAAATTAATTTTATTTCTTGAAATTTGCAGTTACAATAATATGAAAAGGAAAATACTTTTATCAATTGATACTAGATGTGGCTTGCTTGAGATTTGAAATTTACAAGTTTTCTGTAAATTTCAACCAGTACCAAAGAATTAGTATAATCATAGTTTAATGGACTTGATTTGGCTTTTTACAGAAGTAGAGAAATAAAATGTTTTTAAAACAGATGTATGTAGATGATAAATAATACAAAACAAACTTAATAAGAGTACTTAAGATACAAACACAATATTTAAAATATTACCTCTGCCCTCTTGTACTCTTGTTCTTCGTACAAAGCATCAGCATAAAAGACCAGGAGTTGATATCTCTCGGCAACAGTTAGCAAATCAGAATTCTGCTCACTAGCTGTCTTTACAAGGTTTGCCTGAAAATGAATTTAAATAGAAACCAAACTGATTTTAACAGAAATTGTATTTTTTGTCAGGATGACAGAAGTGCAAAAAGCCTCCATGTAAAACCGTGGCCAGGTTTAGTTAAGTCGAGTCTCGCAGTTTTTCTTGCAAAATGGTCTGCGTTGGTTATGATTGACATCACGCATGATAAAAGCGTTCTTTCGGGAAACAGCTGAATTGCGTTGTTCAGTTACGGTCAACGCACTCAGCTTCAGTCATCGCAACCAGGAGGCTGAGCTTCACGTGATAGCTAATCAGAGCGCCCCATGATTAAAATTGTCCTCGAGCTCTGTACGTACAAGCTTGTAGACCTTTCTTTGTGTGACAATGAATGATGTATTATCAAATTCCTGATGTGATCATGTGATAACTGATGACGTGCGCCAGTGCGGGTTTTTAGATTGAGAAAATCTATTTCATGCGACGGGCCCGACATGTGGGACTGCTGCACTGCCGCACTGGCAATGAATAACATTTATAACATCAAGCAACAATATATTTATAATATAATTTAACCTGAATAGCCAGAACTCAGAAGAAATAAAAGGAAGGAAAAAGAAAGAAAAGAAAAAACAAAACACACAAAAAACACACCACAAAATTACTAGCGTGGGACTAAAAAAAAAGGAGTGACAGATGAATCTAAATGTTAGAGTCTACTGTTAGAAATCTTCTCACCAAAATGGACAAATTTCCAAAGAGTCCTTCATTTCTCAGAAGGCGGACATGATCCATTAACCAAACGCCCATTTTAAAGCCCTTCCTCCGTGTAACCAAAATGGCAAATAAGGTCAAATTATAAATCTAATAACGTCGGTCAGATTTTCCATCCAGTGTGAATGAAGGGGAATGAAGGCGATTATGTGGTTTATTATTCTAATATTAGAAAAATCTAAATAGATAAAATGATAATTAATATCATCAAATTAAATACTAAATACTTAAAAAGTTATTTTTGGAATAAAAATAAAATTCCATATTTTTTAATTATAACATTTTGTGGATAAATATATTAAGACTATTGAAAAGCCTCAAGATGGCGGCCCCCTGTAACCTGTGAAATTTGGATTTGGATGACCGAGACCGAGTCAAAATAGGTAACTTTACTTGAAAACTATTAACTCATGCTAAAAAAATATCAGAAAATACACTGTAGGATATATAGCGGGATATAATTCCGAAGAAGTGCTTATTATTTTGTGTTTTAAAGCAGATAAATTGCAGATCAAACGACTAGCTCGCACGATCATGAACCGTCCACGCGTTCACTCCACGACCACGCCAGGCCGGCCCGGCGCTGCGCCGCCCAGCAGCTCAGCCAGCCTCGGCCGCGGCCTGTGTGGGCCCGCGTCTAAGACAATCCACTCATATGTACGAGATCAATATCTACAGAAGTATATTGACCTCGTATTGAATAAGGTACTTTTCGTTGTAGGAAAAAATGTAGACCATCAGATATAAGTTATTAGTAAGAAAACCTTTACGGACGATAAGCCGCTATAAATCTCTTGATAACTTATAATACGTCGCTGAACTATATTCCATATTAGGTTGAGACCACGGGGCAATTTTACATATTATGTAAATAAGATAGAATAAAGAAGAACAATCCCGCTGGTCACACCTGAGGTGACGTGTACCCGTAGTAGTTAAATGACTCTCCAAATGCAGTGCCTTATTGTGTGCAGCTATGGCCTATTGAAGTTAGATGTCGTTACGAAAAATCAGACTTACCTGATGAAAATCGGACATTTTTTAACAACAACATCGGACCTACACCATCAAATTACTTCTATTATGTCGTCCTAGCGCGTGACCCACATGAATATAAAATACGTGTACCTATAACTGAATGCCATCACTGGGTAGAAAAACTAGCGAAAGACTAGTATACTTCGTTGACATTGCTTTATACGTTGAAGACCAAGACAGTAAACGGGATTTTCTCTTGGAGAATACACCTAATGACGTCTGGAGTTGAAAACTCCTGTTTCAGTCCTTCATTAAGTTTATGTCCTTATTTCTTTGTCCTTTAATTTGATCACTTTTCCTCTTTCGTAGTTGCTCTTTTCCTTGTGCGTTTCCACATCTATATTCGATATCTTCTTTTTATATTGTTGTTAGTAATTCTTTACGTCTTTATTCATATTTTTAAGCTTTATATATTCTTTTATTTATAAATTATTCTTTTTGACGCCCCTTAATTGGCCGGCCGGGGTGACGCACACGCCCCTCACCTCTCTAATACGTTATGATACAGTCACATGCTGGCAGAGCGTTGTCACGCTCTTTCAGAATATCATTATATAATTATGATCATATGATATAGACCAAAATACAAAAATACATTGATTTAAAAGAAAAAAAAAGGTGAGATCTTTATTTATAAGACGATTGGAGCTACCCTATAGATGCTAGTTATCATGGTACTTGACTCCTTCCAGAGGGCAGACAGGTCGAATTTTATTTTTTATTTTTTTTTTTTTTATTTACATACCAGCTTCTTTCATCCCCCCCCCCCACATTATCACACGCGGCCTATTATCTCAAGCATGACAAACAAATCTGAATTAGTACTTCTTATTTGATTCGCACAGGAGTGATGTCAAAAACAATCTTTGATTACCCTCTTTCTTTTGTTTCCATTCTTTTGGCAGATCTTTCGAACCCATCCCTCGTAATAAATCTTATCTCTAAGGTGCTACTGCTTATGTGCAAACACATACAAGTTAACATGGTAGTACAATATAAGAAATTTGAATATAAAATCTCTCAGCTCTTGGTAAGAAAAAAACTAATTGTCAAGCTCAATGAGTTTTTAATTGGGATTCGGTTGTGAGCCTGTGCCCTATCACCGGAAGGTAATCTTACTCGATCTTACTACACGATATTACCACCAAGGCCTGTATTCTTTAAATAGGCGCCCTTGCGATTACAGCCTCACAGCTATGCGTGCCTTCATAAAGATGACGATGAGTTATAATATGCATTGTCATACAGTACATTGCCATCGTCGCTACATGAAACGCGGAATTATGTCATTTGGAATCGATCCAGAACTGTTAATACTCATATTCTCGACTGACATCGGAAGTTGGAGCACGACCCCCAAAGAGGTTATAGGCACAAGGGGGATAATTGGTACTACGGTAGAATATTACATTTGTTGTTGTAATATTATCACCAATGTAGTTATGCACCTAACAGTGTCACTGTATTTGCTAGTAGTCCCACGTAGTGGTGCTGCTAGCGTGAGACAATCTAGATCTATCATCTAGTCATGAAATGGCCAATGGTGGCGGCCGAAGGGATAGTAGGATGACAAACCGCAAGGAGCTACATTGTAAAAAAATAACATAAGAAAAGATGAAATAATCAATAAAGAAGGGGGGGGGTTAGGATTTAGAAATTAGGGTCTGTCTGACTGAATGAACACTGCAGTGGTGGCGGCCGAAGGGATTAGTAGGATGACAAACCACAAGGAGCTACATTGTAAAAAAATAACATAAGAAAATATGAAATAGTCAATAAAGAAGGGGGGGATTAGGATTTAGAAAGGTCTGTCTGACTGAATGAACACTGTAGTGTCACTGAGTCAGTGAGTGTGATTGTGAAGTAGAACCAGAACTTAGAAGCGACCGAGGCCTTGTTTTTTTTTGGTGTTGATATCGTGTTATGAGTGACAAGGAAAAACTAGCACAAAGCAGTGGTCGGCCAAAGACAAAATCAAGAAATAGACCTTATAATATTAGAAATGATTGAAGATTAAGAAGAATGAATGAATGAAGAGAAGAGGGCGATGGTCATACGTTTTGTGTGACATGTTGTTGCGACATGAAGAAAATTGTGTCTTTTTTCATTTGAATCTCTGTAACTTTACATACTACACCCATTATACACAAAAGTATACATTTTCTGATAGGAAATTAACTGAGGATTTCAAAGGAGCACTTGAAAATGGCATAGGATGTAAGCATTAGAACTTTAATAGAAGTTATAGAACCAAATGTACCCGAAAACCATGGCAACAAATACTAAACTTTGAAACAAGGAAAGAGTTGTATTGATGCACCCCACACATCTAAAAGTGCCATTTTTCAATTCCTCTCATTCAGAGCTTTTCAGACATACATTTGTACATGTAGGCCTATGACTATCCTATTACAGGGTCTAAGCATAAAGGAAATTAAAATTATTTTGTGCAAGCCTCTTTAGTCATAATTTTCACAATGGACTATTTCTAGATTATCTGAGAAACGTTTTATTTGCCTGAAGGAATTATTAAAACACTCAAAAGTATTTAGGAAATAGAGGGGAAAATTAATTGTTAACAAATTAATTCTTAATAATTAAATTTAGAACATCAAAAATGCATCCTCTGACAGACTAGTATGTGTTGTGAATCAAGTCATGATCAAAATAAGCATGCCAGGGTGGTGTTGCATAAAACTTTTTTTCTAACCCGAGTTTTCTCGGGTTAAAAAACTCAACTTATGTAGACCTATTTCTTAGGTTATTCAACCTGAGTTTTAAAACGCCCTAAAAATTTATTGCATTAATACTTTTGAAAACTCTGGTATGTTTTTATGCAATGGAAAAAACAGTAAAAAATCCAGAAAAATATTGTAACCAGAGATTTTGGACTTTAACCGGAGTTTTCAGATTTTAACCGGAAAAAACTCCGGTTAGAAGTTTTATGCAACAGGGTGCAGGTGTTATTTTCAATAAAACAAAACAATAGCAATAAAGTATCTTTTTTTACAACAATTATACAATCAAATTTAATTCTAAAGTGTATATTTTCAAATTTTTAAATCACTACCAAGGATTATAGCCCTCAGGTTGGACTTTCTCTCTTCAAGTTTGCTGTAAATTCTCCCCCATCGTCTGCATGCTAAAACCACAATTTATCAAAAATTATGATCAATGAATATTTTCCTTTCTGAATATTGTCCATTCAAACAATCTCTTAAGTCTTGAAAGTAGCCTTAACTCAAGTATTTAATGCACGATCATGCAGCCAGGTATGCTGCTCTTGGGCTTAATTATGTAAAAAACTAATTAATAATTAAACTTAAATACTCTAATTTTAGTTGAAGTTAATCTAAACTTAGTATTATCATGATGAATTATTTATAAAAATCCACAATAGCATGATCTATGGTGGCTGTAGTCCTTCAGGTTGCTATCGGGAGAATTTTCACCTTCCGATCATCTACCACCCTGCACATGTTGCTAATTAACCACTAATTTAGAGGTAAAAAGCATTTTTATTTCAATCTTTTAGGTATGACTGTATATATTGTTCTCATCATAAGCTTTATTTTGAGACCAAATACTACATCATATCTTGTATATCAGTGGAGAAAATTAAAGGAATGCACCAAAAAATGTTGCGTAGATATCACAGATCCACTTATTTACTGGCCCAATTCAAAACGCATGGTCAGATGAAAGAAGGATGACACAAAGAGAAAGTAAATGACAGAAGAGAAGATGAAAGAAGGAAAAACAAAGAAATAGATAAATGATACAATGTAGATAAGAAAGACTGATCTCTGATTCTGGGGTGTGCATTTATGAGCATGTGATCATTAGTTTTATATCTAAGCATGGAGGATAGTAAAATAGTTTAGTAGTTTAAGTCCATGTAAACCACCAGTGAAACAAGAACAATCTATAGAATGAATTATATCGTGTGTAGTCAAAATGTTTATATTTGCAAATTATTCTTACTGCAGGCCTGCTGTCAGGACTTTGTGATCCAACCAAACCCTGCAATGGCTTGTTGTAAGAAGCTTTACGTTTGTTCAAGAACAATCTTCAGCTTCAGGTATCAAACACAAATTCTGCAATGCTCTTCAAGATTAGCCATTCTTTCACCAAGACACAGAAGACATCGCAATACTGCTCAAGCAAATCCAACACCATCTAATCCAGGGGGAAATGTTACTTCAGACAAGAAAGATATATTCGTTGATGGTGACGTCAAAGAGAAGAGGACATTGAGACGAAAGTTAGAAAAGTTAGCTCTCTCACCAGATGCTGACCTCAGTCAATCTAGTGTAGTTGCTGCCAGGATCCGGCAAAAGCTCAAGGCTGGCATGAAGGCTAATTTGAAGGCGCAGCAACAAGTCGAAGAGAAGGAAGATAGTCCAAAAAGTGAGTTGTTTTGTTGGTAAATTGCCATTGGGTCTAAACCACCTTGAATAATGCTGTACAATAAAAAGCTTGTAAAAGCCTGTCATGGGAAGGTATGCAGTCCTGAAACTTGACAAAAGATTAAAAACTGGCTTTCCCAATTCTGCTTTCTTAGTTGCATTGGTATCAATCTTCCCCATCACTTTGAGGCAGTTTCTTCCTTGATTCAATCTCATGACTTCAACACTAGATTAGCTTTAAACCTAATACTTTGACCGCATTCATGGGCCCTGTTAGATAAGAAGTTTAACTATCACTTGTAACACTTCATTATCCTTGTTGAATGCACTTTTTTTCACAAAGTTTCATATTGAACCAATCAGATTTACTGTTTCAAATTTCCTAAATATTCATTAATACTATTACTGATGTTACAGGACACAGATCTTTCTAGCTCTAGCTAACTCACTCTGAGATTCCATGCAGTTTTTTGTCTTCTTCTTCATTTTCACGGCTCGTCTGACTGATTTCTTTTGAACATTTTACTTTTCTGTATGCAGAAATACGAGATCTGAAATATCAGACACGAGATTTCAGTAGACTGAGTGCTGATGTTGTTGCAAAGATCCTGAGAGATAGAGTTATCTTTGACAAAGGTAAGGACAATAGAGGGAGAAACAGAGAGAGTGAAAGAATAACTAACTTCAAAATCTGTATTTTTTTTCAAAAGGGGGGGGGGGGGGAAGCTGTTGAAAAAAATTGCCCCCCCCCCCAGAAAATAGTTCAGAAGACGAAAAATACTCTTGGAAAATTTGCCCTCAAAATCGGACAGAGATTGAAAAAGAAATTATTGCAGATCCATGGACACATTTTGACCGATGATATTGTTTTTGTATTGAAATATCTTCTTTTTTTTTTTTATGGACGAAAATCCCAGTGAAGTGAGTATTTATGTGTTGTAGTTATGATAAAATACTAGTATTTAACTGTTCGTGTACATGTTGCACTTTTTTCTATGTTTCTCTGTAGAGATGCCTTTTCTTCAACAAAATAAGATTATTAAATGAAAAATTAAACAAATTTTGTGGATCATGGATAATGCTCTTATGTTGTAAATGTTACAGAATGACGGAGAATGATGGAAGCAAAATGCATGATCAATATTAAAGACATAGGGGCTTCAGCTTTCATGGGGAGTAGATCATAATTTGCTGACCCCAGACTTTGTGAAAAGCACTGGAAATACCTGTCTGGAGGCTAATTTCTGGACCACAGCAAAACCACCTGTTCCACCCAGGACAGTTTCAGGCATGCTCGGGCCCGTGAAAGTGGGATTTAATGACTTTACCAGATGGAGGGATGGGTGGAATAACAAGCCATTACTGTACATAAGGTGAAAAAAAAATCAGGTGATAGAAACCACTTGTTCCTGGGTAAGCATCCATGGTGTCAAATCACAAATGGAACCTCTCTACCTACCGTCTGTAAGACAGGAAGTAATTATGGGTTAACTAACTTTTCTCTATATAACATGCATTTTGATAATTTAGATGACATTTTCCATTTTACATTTAGATGACATCATTGCACTGGACAAACCCTCTGGACTCCCTGTACATGGTAAGAGGACATTAGGGAAAACATGAATATTCTTTCAACACTTATACATATACCACAGTTTGCTTCTTTTTTTTTTCTTCTTCTTCTTTTTTGTTGTTGTTGTTTTGCACTTTCTTCATCAATTTTTTGTTTGTTTTAGATTTGATGCAACAATTACTTTTAGTTAAATAAATAAGTTCCATTTTATATTTTCTGAATACTGTATCAGGTAGTGAGGTACCCAAGTTTATTTAATTTGATTAATTTTTTTAATTGATTGTAATAATTGAACTATCACCAGAATTGGGATCTATTGCTGGGTTTAGATTTATTGTTAATTTATTGCTGTTGCTGTCAACAGTCTTTAAGCACACATTCATGAATCTGCTGATAATGGCACTGACAGTAGGCACACAAGAAATTTAAATGATTAAAATACACAATATAAAACATTACAAAATTAGCTGACAAAGTAATGAAATCAATCAAAGTCAGCTATATTATGGTAGGTACATTAACTTTCTTTAAAATTGTTTCTAAGGTTCATTTAGAATATTAACTGAACATTCCTGCATTCATTATTTGTCTTTGCCGTTTCATTGATCTTAGGGGGACCTGGAATGAGGCACAGCATAGATAGTCTTCTACCAAGACTTGCCAATACCCTGAACAAGCAGGGTAACACAGAAGACCTTCATTTGATTCACAGACTGGATAAAGAGACTACTGGTGTGATGCTGCTAGCGAGAACAGAGACAACGGCCAGGATACTGCATGAGATGTTCAGGAAGAGACAGATCCTCAAACGTTACTTGGTGAGGATTGAAGCAATTTCAGATTAAAGTGAAATTATTGTTCTGGTCATGACAATGAAATGTGGAAGAAACTGTCTAAAAGTGATTTGGAAAGGTTGATAACAGTTCACCTATAGTAAGCATTATTTTGTGCTGTGAGGTTTTGGAATTGCCAAAATGATAAGAAATTAAACTAATTCAGCTTTTAGTCACATGTATTTACACAGAAATGCATGTATGGGGCATCACAAAATGTTCAGGACCCAAATATACATGTATCAGCTGCTTTGGTATATTTTAGGTCATATTATTACTATAAGGGCAATTGAAGAGCATTTTCTTTCTTTTGGAGTTTTTTTATTACATACTCTTCTTAGATAGCATGAAAATAACAGGAAAGCTCATAATAATTTTCTTCATCTTTCCCAAAACTTCCCATTACACTAGATTCCCTTTAATAGTGGTCAGTTACAGGAGTATCAAGGATTGAGAGTTGGTTAAGAGGTAATGCTCATTGTCACCTCTCCGCATCAGCCTACAAATTGACATGGATTGGACCCAGGTTCAAATGCCATTCGCATCTTTCAAAACCCAATTGTCCAACCCATCATACACTGGGTTTTTATCGTATCAGGACAATTACCCCCCGGACAATTACCCCCCGACAACTACCCCCCGGACAATACCCCCCGAGGACAATTACCCCGGACAATTACCCCGGACAATTACCCCGAGGACAATTTACCCCCCGAGGACAATTACCCCCCGGACAATTACCCCCCGGACAATTACCCCCCGATGGACAATTACCCCCACCCGGACAATTACCCCCCGGACAAATTACCCCCCGGACAATTACCCCCGGACAATTACCCTCCCGGACAATTACTCCCCGAGGACAATTACCCCCGTGAACATTATACCCCCGGATTACCACACGTAGCATCTCCTCAACACATTGATGTTGAAATCAAGTGGCGCCCATTGTGAGTCTCGCTCGCAGGTTTTCAAATTATTTTCTACTCGATCTTATCTTAATGAATTTCTCTTTCTCTTTCTCTTTTATATTTCGTATAGGACAACTACCCCAGCAATTACCCCCGAAGGACAATTACCCCCGATGACAATTACCCCCGACAATTACACCAGGAAAATTACCCCCCGGAGGACAATTACCCCGGATAATTACCCCCGAAGGACAATTCCCCCGGAACAATTATCCAGGAAATTACCCCCGAACAATTACCCCACCGAACCAATTGACAGCCAAAAATTACTACCCTTCCAGAGGACAATTACCCCCGGACAATTACCCCGAAGGCATTTAACCCCATTCCCCGAACAGTTACCCCCCCCCCCTTTCCACCGGCAATTGATGTGGAATCAACGACGGCGCACTCATTGTTTTTGTGTAGTTCCGTCTTGGTCGTCGCAAGTTTTTCGAATTATTTTCTACTTGATCTTATCTTAATGGCTTTCTCTTTCTCTTTCTCTTTTATATTAATCTTTCTCCTTTTCTCTATCTCCGCCTCTCTCTCTCTCTCTCACACACACCTTCTTATTTTTTTCTTTTTTTTCCCCTTTTTTCTTCCTTTCCTTTAATAATAATTTTAATAATAATATCAATTTTAAGCATTTATAATGCGCCGACTAATCTAGTAAACTATTCAGTGGCGCAGCTAATATTATTACCCGGCTATAGCCATAGCTGCCCTTATAAAGGGCGCTTTAGCCCATTCGAGGAATTTCTTCCTACCGGTACCCATTTACCTTACTAGGGTCAAGTCTGGCAATTTGCAGATTAATATCTTGCCAAAGGACATTAGTGGAATGGACGGGATTCGAACCGCGTACCTTGTGATCGTCAGTCCGCCGACTTATCCATTCGACCTCCACCCCCTCCTTCCCCTTTTTTGTTTTGTTTAGCGGAGCCTTCTGTGCCATGAAAAAATGGGGAGGGGGCGCTTGCACCCCAAGCCCCCTGTTTGGATACACATTATATGCATCAGAAAATATGTAAACTGGCCCTCATATTCCCAACGGTAGATTCAGCAAAATACGTGGTCCGAAACCATGGTTTCTATTGGCGGTCATCTGGGCCATAACGAATAACTTATGTATGATATTTAATTTTACGATTAACCTTATTTTTACATAAATTGATACTTAATTTGTTAATTTATGGAGTTATTAATTATGACCTTTATTGCCGCCCTTAGAAACCATGGGTTCAAACCAAGGTTTTATCCATTTTTTCGTGAAATTAAACAAAAAATAATTAAAAAACATATCAGTTGGAATCAGAGATATTCAACATGTGTGATTATTATGTGTATTTGTGTCCTTTCATGAATGTTCAAATTGTTGTCTACTGAAAATAAAAGTAATATGAGGGCCCGTTTACATATTTTCTGATGCATATATGAGTATCCAAACGGGGGGGGGGGGGCTTGGGCTCAAGCCCCCCCCCCCATTTTTTTCATGGCGCAGATGGTGAGAGGGGGGGGGGGAGAAAAAAGCAAGGAAAAAGAAGAAAAGTGAGAGAGAGCAAAGGAGAAGAGAAATATGAAAGAGAAAGAGATATTCATTATGATAAAATCAAGTAGAAAATAATTAGAACTGCGACACCGGGCGAGACCCAATGGGCGCGCTTGATTCCAACATCAATGCCTGTGAGGGGGTAATTGTCGTGCGGGGTTTTGATCGGGTGTAACTCTCCGGGGGTTATTGTCGCGGGGGTAATTGTCCTCGGGGGGTAATTGTCTTCGGGGGTAATTGTCCGGGGGTAATTGTCCGGGGGTAATTGTCCGGGTAATTGTCCGGGGGTAATTGTCGGGGGGTAAATTGTCCGGGGGGTAATTGTCCGGGGGGAATTGTCCTGGGGGGTAATTGTCCGGGGGGTAATTGTCCGGGGGGGTAATTGTCCTCGGGGGTAATTGTCCTCGGGGGTAATTGTCCGGGGGGTAATTGTCCGGGGGTAATTGTCCTAGGGGGGTAATTGTCCGGGGGGTAATTGTCCGGGGGGTAATTGTCCAGGGGGTAATTGTCCTAAGAACCGGTTTTTATCAGTGAAAAATTACAAGTAATCTGAGGACGATTTTAAGTCTGATTAAAATTAAACACATTAAGGTCATGGCATGGAAATTCATTTCTATAAGAAAAAAATCCCAAAAGAACACAGCTCTCGTATAAAAAACACACCACAGACCGTGTTATCTGTTCCGATTTTGTTTCAGGTCATCACTGTTGGCATACCCAGCCCAAGAGAAGGAATCATTGACATGCCCATGGTGGATAAAGAAGTCAATGGGAGACACAGAATGGCGATCAAGCCAGATATGGGTGAACTTTACCCTGATAGTACTGGGACAAGTTCAAGAAGGAGAAACAAGAGGGATAGTCAAGAAGCGATTACCAGATATAAGGTGCTGAGTGTGCATGGCAATTGCTCTCTAGTACAGCTGGAACCCGAGACTGGTAAACATCTGATACTCTATAAGCTATCAAGTTGAGTTGATTCTGTTTCCATGGTTGGCCTACTGATTTTAAGTCAGAGTCACCTGGAGAAGGAATCTAAATTTAAAACTACACAGATATGTCCTGACTTGACATATTTTTTAATGTGTGCTTAAAAACTCAAAATATGCAAAATTAACAACTCATGAATATGCGGCATGAACTATCAATCACAAAACTACTTTTACGTGTAAATGATAGCTTGTACACTAATCCACAGGAGGACCTAATATTCAAAAGGCCTAAAAGGCACCAATTATATTTTTAATAAGTCCTTTTTGAACAAAGTATTTTTTAAAGTCTGTTTGATAGAATTGTAAAAAGCAATGAATAGCCACCATTTACATGAAAATGCACATGAAAATTGCAATTACGTTCCTTTTAGCTTTGCTAGCATAGCCTGCGTCACACTGTCCCAAAGTTGAGCAAGGATGGACACTTGATCATGGAAAATTTCAAATTTTACTCTGATCACGAAAGCATTGGGCCATTTTGGAGTACACTCTTAGCAATCTTAAAACCACCATGACTATTAGTGGAGTTTTTTCAGGCTTCGGCAGCAACTTCCTATGCGTCAGTAAAATCTCTGGCCGCCTATAAAAATCCTGGTGGACTTTACGAAGGTTTACTTCGATAATATGGCGTCATACTGTCCTGAAGTTGAGCGAAGATAGACACACGATCATGGTAAATTTCAAATTTTGCTCTGATCACAAAAGCATCGGGCTATTTTTATATCCTTTGTGTGTTGTTTGAGTGCCATCGTGTAACCTTCTGTAGACATCGTTCTCGTTTTGGCTATTATTTGGCTGTTGACTAGTTCGGGACCGACTAGGCCCGAACCCTAACATTTCACATTTCGTGTGTCCATCTTCGCTCAACTTTGGGACAGTGTGACGCCACCTGTATGGAAACATTTATGACCTTTTTGTTATTTCAAATATTTTATTCATGAAAAACATAGTGCAATTAATTTAACTCCTATTATAACAAGCAAGCCTACAAAGAGATTTAGTTACAGTATAACAGTGCTATTCTCCAAGAAATGACATTTGGAGAAATGAAAGAAAGTGTAAGAGTTGTTTGAGGCTGTGATTTTTGTTTCAATTTATTTTTTATATGTCATTACCAGTAACTCAAGATTAACTTTTATTTGATTGATGGGTCATTGATTTTTATAATACTCTCCATACATTTTCTTACACCCACACAGGAGTAAAGCATCAAATCAGAGTCCACCTTGCCCAAGGGTTAGGTTGCCCTATCCTCGGTGACCACAAGTATTCACACCATGACAGGCTAGCACCTCAGGTAAGCTAGCCCCAATGATATTACATAGATACATCAGAACATTATTTTGTGATACAGTACCCCTTACAGAATGAAATACCATTGCATACCAATGAAATACCATTGGGGATTGCTGTAAGGGACACTCCTGTTAAAATGAGACAATTGGAACCAAGTGCATTATATCGCCATACTGAAAAGCGAACATTGACGTTTGCACAAATTGAGATTAAAAGAATGGCCTCATTAGAATGAAATCTTGTAGTATCCTCTCTCATTATATCAGGAATGGGCTGTATTTGCTTATGACATGGAAAAAGAACTACTGTAATCGTGGAAATATTTGCAGTACATTAATTTTTGCGGATTTTGCGCAAAGATCAAACAGCGCGGATTTAAAAACAAGCGAATATATTATGAGCATGCTTTCTTATGCATGCTTTGATTGGTTTCAACCACGTTCATGCATAAATGCAGCGTGAATTTAAAAACCTGCAAATATGTTTTGAGGCCTCTAAGCGCGAAAAATTAATTGCGCAAAAATAACAGCAAATACAGTATTCTTTGTTTTCATTGTTTTAACAACATGCTGGTCATTGTACATTTTTTTGTACATTCCCAAGGGCAAAGGTGCTCAGAATTAATGTCATTTTACTGTACATGTATGACAATTGGGGGTCATATTTGGATACATTGTACATTATATTTGAATGACTGATTTGCCAATTTGAGATTGCGTTACGCTAAGGGCTCTTTCTTCCTATAATTTGTACATGCCGATATTGTTCTTCAGTGAATTCTGTTCATCGGTTATAATTTCCCTGTAGTTTATTCTCTTACCGTATTGAATGCATGTATTCATGTTTTCAGTTTGTAAATGCTGAAAATGGAATTTGAATTAAATTGCAACAGTCTTTTGTTTGTTCTGCACCTTGAGCCACCATTATCATGACAATTCTCCTTCTCTTTCTATTCAGAAATTGACGGAGGGTATACTTCGTTCTCTTGGTATCACGCAACCTAAGGCAAGGACAGTCCCGATGCATCTCCATGCAAAGCAGCTTGTTATACCAGAGGCTTTTGACAAACAGAACTTTTTCATTTCTACCAGAGTGCCTTGGTTCTTCAGTGATAATATGAAGAAATTAAGACTAAAGTATGATCCATAGGCACATGTGTATACGATGGATTGATGGTTAGAAGGACATGATACAATTAGAATATTTTCTGCTTCATTTTTTTTACTAATACAACTTCTTTATTTCGACGAGAGTGCCATGATTCTTCAGCGATAATATGAAGAAATTAAGACTGAAGTATGATCCATAGGATGTATTATGGATGGATGGATAGATGGGACATGATACAGTTAAAATATTTTCCACTTCATACTGAAGGCTTTGACTAATAGAACTTCTTCATTTGGACAAGAGTGCCATGCTGCCATCCCATGACAAAAGGAAGCAACTCTGAAAAATGACAATTTTGACTTATGGATGTTTTTATGCCTCCGCGACGAAGTCTCGCCGGAGGCATTATGTTTTCGGGTTGTCCGTCCGTCCGTCCCTCCGTCCGTCTGTACGTCCATCCCACTTTCGTTCTCACGATGACTTAAGAACCGTTTGACGGATGATCTTCATTCTTGGTACGTGTGTGCATACTGAGGTGACAATGATCTGATTAGATTTTGGGGTCACGAAGTCAAAGGTCACAGAGATCAATAAATAGGTGAAAATAGCTCGTTCTCACAATAACTCAGGAATTGTTTCACTTATCATCTTTATACTTGGTACATTAGTGCATACAGAAATGACAATGATCTGATCAGATTTTGGGGTCACAAGGTCAAAGGTCAGAGGTCAATAAATAGATGAAAATAGCTTGTTCTCATGATAACTCAAGAACCATTTGACGGATCATCCTCATTCTTGGTTCATGTGTGCATACTGAGGTGACAATGATCTGATTAGATTTTGGGGTCACAAGGTCAAAGGCCACAGAGGTCAATAAATACATGTAGGTGAAAATAGCTAATTCTAACAATAACTCAAGAACCGTTTTACTAATCATTTTATTATTTAGTACATGTGTGCATACTGGGGTGGCAATGATCAAAGAAGATTTTGGGTTCACAAGGTCAAAGGTCAGAGGTCAAATAGGTTTTTAAAAGCTTGTTCTTATGATAACTCAACAACCATTTGACAGATCATCTTCATACTTGGTACATGTACATGTGTGCATACTATGTTGACAATTATCTGATTAGATTTTGTGGTTACAAGGTCAAAGGTCAAGGTCAAAGGTGTCTGTGTATGAATGAAAGTGAATAGATGAATGTGTCATATATTTCTGATCTGGCAATGGCGGAGGCATATATTTCAACCGTGCGCGGTCGAGGATTCATCTAGTTGTATTTGATTCAGCGCCAATTTCCTTCTAGCCAGGTTTCATACATAAAAGTTTATCCAGCTTAAACATATTTAAGGTAAGACATTTCGAGATTCCGTTTACAACAGTGTAAATGCAGTTATATCTTTCGCTTTTTCAGAAAACATTGTTCATAGTTG
This sequence comes from Paracentrotus lividus, assembly GCA_940671915.1. Lineage (NCBI taxonomy): Eukaryota > Metazoa > Echinodermata > Echinoidea > Camarodonta > Echinidae > Paracentrotus > Paracentrotus lividus. Next base: position 19,164,484 of record CALNVZ010003434.1, on the reverse strand, counting down.
CTTCCTTTTGTTATGGGACGGCAGCTTCAACAATGATATGAAGAAATTAACACTGAAGAATGATCCGCAGGCATCTGCAAATGTATGTGTACGTGTACGATGGATGGATGTATGGGACATCACAGAAATGGGATATCAAAGAATAAATATAAATGTTCTCCACATCATACCAGAGGCCTTTGACAAACAGATTTCTTCATCTCATTTTTATTTTGACGTTTCGTCAGTTTATTCATTACCTTTCTTCTCTAGTTTATTTTAAAGCGCCATGAGCACCAAAAAGGCGGACCTGTGTGCTATAGAAGGAGCCACCATTATTATTATTATTATTATATCGACCAGAGTGTCATAGTTCTTCAGCGATATTATGAAAAAATTAAGACTGAAGTATGATCCTTAAGGATGAGGATGGATGAATAGCTACTTGATAAAAATTTGAATTTCAAAGGTCGTTTTCCATGCATGTATCATACAAGAAGTTTTCGACATTAGGAACTTCTTCATATCGACGAGAGTTTTATGGTTCTTCAGCAATAATATAAAGAAATCAATTCTGAAAAATTTCTTCTTTACACCCTTCAATTTTGTAATTATCCTAATTATGAGGCATTTGCATACTGACAGCACGCCTTGTCATACAATTCAAGCCAAGTAAGGTATTTACAAAATTGAATGAGAGATGTAGAAATCTAATTTCAGTATTGACCTCTACCAATTAGATGAATCTTTTTTACAAATGATAAAATGAAGATTAAAGTATGATCCAACATAAGCAACTGCATGTATAATGGATGAATGGACATAAGCATGATCAAACAATATATAAAAAATTAGAATATTGCACAGAATGTTCTTGTGTCGGTTATATTTTCCAGATGTCTTCACTTATTGCTAGTTTGAAGTTGAAATTATAGTCATAGTATGGCAAGGCAAGTCTGATTGAAGTGGACTGTGCTATGAAAGGATCGAAGATGACTCGGATATTGTTTAAATTTAACTCAAATATATAACTAGCACAATTCAAAAAGTAAGTCCCAGCCACAGTCTATTGCTTGAGTGGAATCTGTTCGACTTAGAAAAAAAAAGGTTAGAAAATGATAGAATACAAACAGTAGATGACTTTAAATGAACTTATTCTACTTCTGGAAGTGTCACTTAGGTAAGTGTGGTTGTAGCTCTGGAAAGGACTGCAAACCAGAGGAGAAAGTGAGAACATAGTTGTGAAGAAGACTTGGAGGAGAGTAACATCACAGAATATCTGGAAGTATCAGATCAAGTCGAATTTGCATTTAAAAGTCGCATAATCACCCTAATAACAGTTTTTTTCAAGTCATCTTCTCTTTATATTCTATTTGTCATATGTTATTGTTCAACCTCACAGAACAAGATGGACTTATATACTTATTTATAAGTATAAGTACTTATACACAATTCTCGGCAGACAATAAAGTCAACCTTGCTTAACCCTTTGAACCCTGAATTATTTGCACATTTTGTGAAATCCATAATGTACAAGTTTTATTCACTAGGTTAAAATAGGTATAATATGTTATTAAACTGCATACTATACATGTAGGTACTCTTATACATGATTTGCAATAGCGCCATCTCTTACAAATTTTAGATCATGAATCCTGATCACAAAAAATTCTCAAGGGAAAATGGAAAGGGATGGAAAGTGGCCCTTTGGAATAATTTACGATCTTTGTTGGCCAGTAAACCGGCCTATCCGGTTCAAAGGGTTAAGTAGAATCTCTTTGTTGGGACTGAAGAAATAGCTTTGACTTTTTAACATAATCAACCTTTGAAGGATTAAAAACAAAAGAATAAAAGAGAAGATGACTTAAAAAGGCTTTAGACTTGGCGATCATTTCACTTATGGTCATATTCAAACGTGAGTGACACGACATTTGGACTGACAGAAGGGCGCATATCTTTGCACTTGTAGGTTATGAATGGATCATAACTACCATATTATGTATAATGTAGGAGTGGCATGTGTCATTACCAGTTGGATTTGAATTTTACTATTGGTCCTGGAAATTATGATTAAAAAACAGTGCGTGAGTGACACGACAGAAAAAAGACATGGGTTTCTGACCATCATTGGTTATGGTTCGATTTGTGACCAAGTAGAACTGTAAGGGTACCATAATTGCTGGTATATGTATATGAATAGTGTACCTCTCTGACATTTATTGTGTTTATCAATCATTCCCTCTCTGTTGAAAATGGTCCACCTCTATATGTCGTGAGTGACACGACATCCAAAATGTGAGTGACACGACCAGTGCCTTAAATTCAACATTTCAAGTAAATAACTAAATCCAAATTACCTGTATTTATATGCCATGTTAGAGTAGTCCATGAAAATTACTTTAAGCAAAAAAATTCTGACAAAAGTGATTGGTATTAAGAATAAGAGGCATTTAAAGCACCATAGTCCCATACGTGCAAATTCCTGTTTGCTCAATTATTCAGCATAAGAAAACTGGATCACATAATGTTTGAACTTAAATAATTGTTTTTATTTTAAAGAAGCCTTTGTGTTGATTTCAGATCCTAATTTGCATTTTCAAAGGCACAGCGCCACATTAAAATTTCAGCTAAATGTCCCACTTAGTCTGAATATGACCTTATGTGAGTTTGACTTGGGCTAGGCGTACATGTATATGCCTACTCCAAAAGGCTCTCGTATATCAACATTATTAACTACTTTCATTGGTACACAAATATTAATACACAGGCACAATGATTTTTAATAGTTTAACCTCATGAAAGAATTTAATCTATTGAGATTTCAAGTATTAAACTCAATTCATACAACACAAAATAGCAAATTTCTGGAATAAATTCAAATTTCTCACAAACATTAGCTGTCTGTACTGTCCGCAATAATACATTTCAAATTTCCCCTTCTAAATAATTTACCAAAATGACAGCATTTCTGATACCACTTCTGGAACCTATTTTTTTGTGTTGTTCTCCATGAGAAATAACAAGATTTATATCATGTCCGCAAGATGCTTCCAATGGCCCAATTTGTCCTACTACGTGTAGATTGAAGTGATTATTGTGCTGTATATATTGTAATGGAATTTCACAAAAATGGGTAATTCGCAGGAAAAACAGGTAATAAGCAAGTAGATAGAAAGTGAAAGAGAGAGGGAGAGAGAGAGAGAGAGAGAAGAGGGGGGGGGGGAAGCAGAAATGAAGTGGAGAGAAAGTGAGAGAGATTCTGAAGGATGAGATTTACATACTACAGTGTTCATAAAATTAAATAGCATGTAGTATAATCCATGTAAATCATTTCTAAATTCATATAATTAAACAGTTTGGAAAACCCAATGGAATTGTTTCAAAGTCCAATACCCTGTAGGCATTTTTTTTAAAATGGAAACATTATTTTTCACATTCCTCTTATACTAAAAATACTAACTTTCCAAATTTACATCCAATCATTAGTTTTGGTCTTTCCCTTCAATAAGGCATTCATGAAAATGCAATATGGTTGGCTGAATAGACACTAAATGAACATGTACATTGATTTATACCATCAACAATGGGCAAAGTATTAAGTTTGAGTTGTGGTCAAATGCATAATGGTAAAAGGAATGCTTTCCTATCAATAACATAACAAAACTAAATAAAAATGCCAAGAATACATGTACATGTATCTTTACAGCATGAATTCAAATTTGGCAAACCATGTTTGCGAAACATGTCTGGAAAGATTGAGTTGTGATCAATTATAGAAATTACTATGAATGGTCTACATTTTTTTTTGGCCCAAGATGAAATAACATCAATCGATACATGTATTTGGCAAACCTTCTTGAGAAAGAATATTTCAAAAAACTAAATAAAAATATGCACTTTTTAAATATGGTCCATGGATACAAGGAATGTTTTTTCCTATCAAAAGGAAATCACAAAAAAAATCTTTAAAAAAGTTGCTTGAAAAAAAAAAAAACTACCATGACGTGTAGGCAAACTGTAGTAAGAAGTTGACAAAGTAATGTTAAATTGACGTACACAGAATGTGCTTCCGTTACTGGTAATACAAACATACATGTATAGCAAACTTGTATTTTGGCACACCTTAAATATGAGAGACATATCCATACGTTTAAAAAATATTTCTGTGTCTTAACAAAAATTATTATTTTCATATAAAACCAGCACCTACGTATGCATGGATTATAATTATTCATTTTTTTTTTAAGACAAGCACAAAATGACTTAATTATGTTAAACATATAAAATGCAATTTGTTTTTTTAATAATTTGTAAGATACAGACTAAAGAATTTATAATCTATATATAGCATTTCCTTGCAATTTGAATTGAAAGACTACATTATAAGAAAGCATATCAATATATATTTTTAATTGCACAATGAAATCTGAAGTTTCAGCTGATTTGTATGCATGTATACTTGCATCAATGTGTGCAAGAACTCTTGAAGATACTCTTGAAAAAAGAACAAAATTTTATAGTATGAAATTTGGCCTATTAAATAGAAGCGTGCCCCACTTCTCTCGGTTTATAAAGTTCCCAAATTAAAATGTTGTATACTTTAAATTGATTTAGGCACCGTACCAAAAGATAAAGCCGCGGCCCCCTGCGTGAATTCTACAAAGTGGGATTACATGTATAATCCGGACATACCGTCCCCCTATTATTCTTCCATCGACTGAATTGGAGGGGATTAGTACATCCGGTTTCAAGCGCCGTTCTGCGGCGTTATCTTTAGGTAAATCAGCACCCAAAATGTGTGAAATTTGCAGAGTTAAATGAGTAATGTATACAAATTTGGCAAGTATATGAGGCATGGTGTGATTTGTTGATATTCCTCGATGGTCTACGATGAGTTTTTAAACTAGTAATTTTCTAGTTAATAATCAAAGTATATATATATATATATATATATATATATATATATATATATATATATATATATATATATATATATATATATATATATATATATATATATATATATATAGACAAGACAAGTGGACAAGTATAGTAGAGGCGAAAAGTGAGGAAGCAAGCATTTAAGAATTTAGTTTTGATCATCTTATATCCAGCTTATCAACAAAAAATATCAGTAGGAAATTGACATACTTTGGCAAAATGTATAAGAAATGAGGCCTGAGTGATTTTTTTTTTCTAACTAAACATTTCAGGTTAAACAGTTTATCAAAGGAAAGGCGATCTCATATGTCACAATACAGGGATGCCAGTTGGTTTTACCCACAGGGCTTGAAAATCCAAAATATATCGAAATCCAATACATGCTGTACAATAAACCGTCTAAAAGAGCCTGAAAACTTGCATCCCTGCACAGTAGCTTGGGCGATATGTTTTTTGTTGCCCTGAACATATGACATTTTTAAATACAAGGTTTTATCAGCCCAGCGAAGATATAATTCCATTGCTATTGCAGCTTTTTGCATAATTTATCTAAAATTTATTAAGCAAGCTTAAAGTAAACATCAAGCTGATAAACCAGCAGCCAGGTATTCCTGAAAACTATTAGTCAAGACAAATTTCAGGAGAAGAAATTGAAATATTACTCAACTTGTGTCACTGCTTTAAAAAATAAAAAATAAAAAGGAAAGAAACGAAAAAAAAAAAATGTTGAGGAAAGCTGTAATAAAATAATAAAATGAAATTCAAAATCAAATTTGTTTCATGTAAGTATTGATTCATCTGACTTCCACTCTATTTTTTTAAGTAGTACTTAATGTTCAAGATGATTAATGGAACCTCAAACCACATTAGTGTTTTGTAGAAAAGCTTGTTACAACACCTTACAGTATGTACATATGAGCATAGATAATTGTACAAGAAAGATATAAAAATAAATATCCCAACTTTATCTCTAATAAAAACCTTGTTCCTTTTTATGCACCACATACTGGACTTAATTTCATGTTATACATGTACATATATATCTTCCATAACATATGAAAGATAATTGATATCTTAAAGATAAGTTTCATATTTATTATAATTTTACCTACTCTGAAATTCATTTTCCTAGAAAAGACTTTGTGATTTTGTCTATATTTCCATAAAAGGGGTATATTACATGTTAAGCCTTTCACCAGTGTTATTCACAATGTACATGTATATTCCCAATATGCCCTCATGCAAGGCATGTTATCAGCATTGCCTCTCCTCATCCAGGTGATTAAATGGATACCTGTTATGGGGAAAGCCATTGAGATCATACATGTACATTGTACTCGCCAGTATAAGACATCACCATGGCCATTATTGTAGCGATACTCACACTATGAAATGGATATACACACACAGTGTGCATGACTAAATCTAATGGCCAGGGTGATATCTGTAAATTACTTACAGATGTACATGTACAGACAAGCAATGTATGAATTCAGAATGTTATTTCTACAAGTTCCTTGACCGTTGGTCTTGCTGTAGAGTGTCTTTAGTAGAATTTCAACGCAAGTTATGATTCCAGACTGGTGCATAATCCCTTCTATCTGTATAGATCAAGAGGCAGGTGGTGGGTCTTCAGTAGGTGTTATATGATAGCTCTCAAGCTCTTTGGCACGGGGTGAAAGTCTCTCAAAGTGAAGTGAAAAGGAGGAGAGTTTCTGATCAAGCTCATCAAATGAAGGCCTAAGGAATGAAAATATACAAAAGATAGGAAAAATATGATGAATCTTTATCCATTTGTGACTAAGTTTTAGGGGAAAAAACACAGACAATTTTAGTCAATGTTTTGCTCTAATTCTATCTCCTAAACATGGGTACAATGTACAACACAAAACTAGGAATTTAACTCTTTGTGTGCATTAATTTGTTCACCAGGCGTTACTTTCAACAATCAATACTAATACATGTATTTGGACTTTCATTTACATGAATACGGGTATTCAACCCAACTCCAATTAACTGACAACCCTTTAGACATCTGTACATAGTGATGTGATATACTGAAATACTTCAGAAAATCTCTAAAACTACACCTCAAGCAATAATATTATTATACAGTGGATCATAATTTGCTGACCCCAAACTTTGTGAAACGCATTGAAAATTCCTGTCTTGAAACTAAATTTCAGTACCACAGCAAAACAAGCTGTCCCACCCCAGACTTTGTGAAACGCATTGGAAATTCCTGTCTTAAAGCTCAATTTCAGTACCACAGCAAAACAAGCTGTCCCATCATATATTCTTTGGCCTGCTTTGAGCATCATCCAGCCAGGGAAGTTGCAGTAACGGGCGAATGGGCCGAATATACAGAGCATTACATAAGGTATGTTGGTGATAAAACTTGAGGTGATGGACAACGCCTGTTACTGGATAAGCATCCATGGTGTCAAATTACCCAATGGATGCCCAATTAAGTCACCCTGTCTACCCCCCCCCCTCTCCCTCTCAACACTAAGACTTCATAACAGATTGACAAAGTACCTTTCATCTGAATCCATTCTCACACACATAAGCATGATCTGGTGGAACACCTTTGGACAGGTGTCGCAGCATTTCTGCATGAAGGCAGCTTCGTCCAGCCCAAAGTCTCTGCTACGAGGCAGGTCATCCGGGCAGGCGTTCACTCTCCCGATCAGTTCACCCATTACGATGCCGAAAGAAAAGACGTCTACTCTCTCATTGTAGTCGCTACCTGAGGGTAGAAATCATAAATCATATGTATTAACGGTAAATTGGCATTTGGGTCTAAGCCCATTTTGACTAATGGTTTCTTCCCACATGGTCTAATTCCATTTCGTTTACAATCAGTTTGTGTAATAACATTTTGTTCTATTTGCCATTTTGTCTGATTCCCATTTTGTTTAAAGTCTACTTACATGTACTTGGCCTATTATCACTTGATCAATTCCAGTAACAAACTGGTAAACGTAATAGACCAAATATTCATTTGGGCATTAGATGAAAATTTAGAATATATGGGAATCAGACCAAGTATATACATGTATAAGCCAAAGGTTATATAAGACCAAATTGCTGGTGGAGCAAATGAGTTTAGCCATGCAGTATTAGACAAACAGAGAATTAGACCAACTACTGTTAGACCAAGTGGATATAAACACTTATGCTTACCTCGAAGCATCTCTGGTGCCATCCAGTACGCTGTACCAACCATGGTATACCTCTTCTTACGACCAGCTGGATGATGCTTATCCCTACCCCGGCCTAATGAGTTTGGACATCGGCTATCGTTCTCATCGACAAATACCCTGGCAAGCCCAAAATCTGCTACTACTACAGAGCCATCCTGAAACAAAAAGAATTGAATACAAAAATACACTGCAATTACATGTAGAAGGTACAAAAATAATCCCGAACGTAGAGAATAAAAAGAGGCCAAAAGGTGTCCCCCAAAAGGCGAGAAAAGAAGAATTATTGTGTTCTTATCTGATCGGTAGGCCAAACAGGTAAAGGGGACATTCAATATGGCTGAGGGCCCTCTTGGGGCGGATATGGGTAATTTTTGTTTTGTGTGTTAAGGTTAAGTTTGGGCTGGGACGTGGTTCGTTTAGCAATTATGGCAGAGAGTAATAACAATCGATAATCATCAATATTAATACTTGAATTATTAAATAAAAGCGCAAATATTGTACTATTGGTGGGAAAAATATTTTAGCAAAAAATATTTTAGTTTACTTACATCTCTCACAAGGCAGTTATTTGAGTTGAGATCTCTATGGATAATTCCCATTGAGTGAAGATAAGACTATAGGGAGAAAAAAACAAAAACAAAGGAAAGTTTAGACGAGTCATTTTCAAATTATATTAAATTTCCAAATTCATTTAATGTACAATTCAAAGCAACAGATACTCAAAGTATTATGGAATTATCATATCCTTGGGCTTACCTGAATATCACTTTTATAACAATAAATTGCAGGAAAGAGAGAAGTAATCATGCCTAAAATTCATTTCATTATTTTTTACTTCACTTATATACTGAAATCTAATGGCCTAAATATAAAAATGTACATACTTCTGAACTCATTTCTGGCCTATCCCTGTTCTCTTAATTTTCAGAAGATTGTAAATATATCATGTTATTCATACTGACCTACAGGTTGTAGTTTTATTTGATTCCGTAATTTTTATTAAGTTATTAAGTTATGCTTGAAAGTACCCCCCACTCCCCCAACAAAAAGAGGAAAATCTGTACCATTCCTGAAGCAATGTCTCTTGCAGCATTTATTCTTTGCATCCATGGAAATGGCTTGTCCTGTAAAAAAAAAATTGTTGGAAACGAAGTTGAGTATATACATATACGCACATGTACATTGTAGATGTGCATACTTTGATAGATTTTTTTCCCTTCGGGTAAAAGAATCTCCAATTTGCAGGGGGTCTTGGCTTGTAAATCTCAAGCTTAAAAGGTGCTTGGGGCTGGAGCCTCTGCCATTATAAAAAGTCAGCTGCAAGATTATGGAGACTCAATTTGGATATAACAGCTGTCTTTGACAGCATTTACAAGATCAGAAAAGGCAAAAATCCTTTGGGCAGTGATTACATAACCTCATACAGATATAGGACTCCATTAAGACATGTTTAACAGCTCTGCGATCAAATTGATCCAAGGAGAAAAACATATACCTGTATACTCAGCCAGATATGACTTTATAGAGTAAATATATATGAACAAGAAACAGGGTACAACAGAATCCTCATTTGATAATTACAAGTGGAAGTGCATGTACAGCTGTGATATAGCCATTTTCGGGAATTCCCTTCCAATATATGCTTTCAAAAAACAAAAGTTTCAACTGTGGAATGTTAATTGTGTGATAATTGAATATTATTTCTATCCACCCCCTCCAGCAACTACATGTACACTGTACATGTATCCGCAACAATGCAAAGGTATCGCAATATTTTTTTAAGAGCTCATCATAGGTTTCCCTGGATTCCTTGAAATCAGGGGCAACAATTTTGTGGGTTATTTTTCTTAATATCTATGTACAATATCTCAATATTTTGTTCTTTTTCATTGTCCATAATATCCATCTTATATGAGAAAGCCAAACAGAAAGAAGCGATATGTTTTCTCTATACTTATTCTCATGAGTTTGAATTGAATACTTACTAGATCTGAGATAACATTCTCTAGTGTTCCTCCTCCAATGAATTCTAAAGAAAAGAGAATAAATCATTCACAAAACCAATATTTCAGCAAATATTCAGGAAGGAAGAAAGTAAAAAAAAAAATCTATTGAAGGGGTTTGACACACACACACACAGATAAATTACAAACAAAATGATAGAAGAAAAAGAGTATCAAAATGAGGTGAGGGTGCATTATACGTGAAACTTTCAAAATTCCAATCATGTGGAGAATAATTTCATCTATAAAATCATTACTATAAAATTGGTAGATTTATATTTGAGGGGCTAAGTTCTGGGGAAAAAATTCAATGAAATACCTGTAGGGTCTTAAAGCATTTCCCCCAAAACTACATGTATTTTCAATTAGTGGTATTTTTCAAGTCTTTCTAGACCCTGTTATAGAAGGGTAATTTTGCTGACTTCCTCTAAAACATTCTGTTATAAGGGTGTAATTTTGATGTGGCTCCCCTTCCAAAAGCCAGTAATAGAGGGTATCTACAAGAATCTGGAACAAGCATATGCGTATGGTTAACTGCGTGATTGGGAAGGGGGAGGGGCGGGTGTATGTCTTCATACAATTCAAGTAAAATTAAACTAAATAGAAATTGTTAAGCCATGACATATCACATCTTCGCAATGTTTTAGCATTTTCTGAACACCCTTCTTTGTCTCATTTCCAACACTTTCAACTCACCTGTAACTAAATTAAGCCTCTTGTCCCTGTACAGCACTCCAATGAACTTGAGTACATGGTAATGATCTAGACTTCGTAATACCTTTACCTGAAGTAGGAAGAAAAACACAAGTCAATGAGGATGGATATATAAAAGGATGTCTTCAGAACCAACACAATTTTCTATTCAGATATATTTATGTCATGGCTGACAACATTTCTTCACTTAATATTTTGTCCCCTTCCCGTAGAGAGGCTTTTAATTCATTTGCGTTTCATGTTCCCGGAGTAAGGTCAGAAGTACAAAAATTACTAATCACTAATTACATTTAGAAAGATGGGTTTTGCTTCACAGGGTGATTAGCAATACAGGATTCTTTACTTTCTCTATCTAAATAGCATTAAATTGAGATTGAAAAAATCTGTGAAAAACTTTTAAACTTGACTATCCCAGAATTGCATTTTGCGCAGTGGAGGACGCATACTACATGTACCCTTCCGCAGAAAGACAACGATTTACATTGTGTGGTGCTTATAATCATGAACAATGACCCATTTGCAAACTTATGTAGAACAACACAAACAGGAAATGTGTAATCTTTTTAAAACAAGGATCAATAATGGCTACATAATTTCCACTTACGGTACTACATGTATGTATGCATAATCCCTAATGAATACAATGATACAAATTCATGCAGCAAATTTGTCCACTCATACTTGGTTTACATAAATGATGGTAAAGTAATACCCCCCAAAAAATGACCCTATATGAACGTGAATACCGCAGACAGGAAGGAATGCACAGGTCAATAAAGATCATGGAAATAAAGTGGTCTCTAGGAAACCACAGTGACCACACTATAAAAAACCTTTTAGCATGTTCAATTTAGAGTGTTCAAAAAATTGCTAAAATACAGACAATGACCTAATTACCCTCAGAACAAAGGATGTTTATACTGAACATAATCTTGATGTTGCAGATGAAATCGTTGCTTTGTGAAATAGGTTTGGGCTAAAATTGACTTCAATATAAAATGGGAGATTTTTCGTTTGATGCTAGTGTTGATATTTGGAAGCTAAATTTTGACCTTTCACAAAACATGAATTGAAACAACATAAAGCATTTTTTTAAACGTAATTTCCGTCATTGGTGTTCCATTTTGAGGCAAATGTCATCTGCTGCAGCAAGTTCTGCAGTTAATGTTAAATTTTATGTTCAAATCTTTATTTACTAACACCATACACATGTAGGTTTAGGGATTTAGAAATACATTTGCATTCATTTCACACTTTGTGTTGGCAAACTTAATTTCATGACTCTAAAAAAGCCTTTCATTGGAGTGGAAACTTTTGCAAAGATTGACTTGTGAAATAAAACCCTTGCAAAAATTCCAGCTCATACAAGTATGAAAGTGCAACCCACCTCTTTGAGGAAGTCTCTCTGTGCAGCTTCACTGTATTTCACCAGTTCTTTAATAACCATCACTTCACCTGTATACCGATGAGTTGCCTATTCAAGAAAACATGCAATGCAAAATTATATGATCTTTGAAGGTAGAGGCTTCCATGGTGGTTCAGATAATGTTGATGAACTTAAACATTTACCATGCCATTAGTCCTGGACAGGACTGTTAAGAGAGTAGAGGAGGAAGGAAGAGTGTAGGAAAATAGATATGGAGAGGCGAGGAAGAGAGAAAAAGTCTTCTCATCTGGTTTACATTACAGTCCTTTTCAGGACTCGATCAAGAAAAGACTTCCTCTACTCTCATTCCTACTCTCTATCTTGCCTCTCCATATCTATTTTGCTCCACTCTTCTTTCCTCCTTTGGTTTCTCAACAGTCCTTTTCAGGACCAACCACATTATGAATCGTAAACCTTATTGTAAAATCAGTTGCGAAATGTTTCATGGTATGGGTAATGTACAATGTCATACACGGAGAAATCTTTATGTGTTACATTGTATGTCCCTATTCCTTTTGTCATTTTCTTTGGTGAGAAGCAAAGTTCTTTGAAAAAAACTATGGTATATAAAAAAAAAATAATAGTTCATTTAAAAAAAATTATGGTGCCACTGGAAATGGGGCATATCAGGACAACTATCCCTTGGAAAATTACCCCCAGGACAACTATAACCAGTCATAAAGATTAGGGTTCGGTGTAGAGTTTGGAGATATCTATTTTATGAAAAAATTAGCTGGGATTCCATCAGGATTCGAACCTGAGACCTCCTAAATGCTAGACAAGAGCTCTACCAACTGGGCTATGGCAAACTCTTAAAAATTTTTATGATGTTCATCCCAGAGAACCTGTTGCATTTCTTTGCTCCAGTGATCAGAAGCCATAGAACCTGGCAAAAAACCTGAAGGATTGAAGGTGTAGTTGTCTTGGGGTGGTTGTTCAAAAACTAAAACCAGGGGGTGTTTCACAAAGAGTTATTAAGTAGACTTAAAGTCGTACTTAACTTCTATGCGCATCCTGTATTATAACGCGCAATCTTATTGGTAGACTTCTCAATGGCGCGCACCCCCTGAGCATGATCTCACCATGAGGAAATGCGTAATATACCACACGCAACTAGGGATTTAAGTGCGATTTTAAGTGTACTTAACTCTTTGTGAAACGCTCCACTGGAAATGTAATCTGAAATGCAACTTACAGAATTCTAAAAACCATCTCACCTTAACAGCTTTTCCAAAGAATCCTTGGCCTAGTACTTCTCCCTTGATGAGATCAGCTGGTCTAAATATCCTGTGATTCTTATTGGAGACCCTGTAGGACTGAGTCCTGGATAAGGGCGAGGTAGGACTACACATTCCAGAATAGTTACTGCGTCTGTAAAGATAAAAAGAAAATAAAATATAAAAATTCTTGTTGGAGACAGGATATGACTGACAAGGGTGAGGGCAGACTACACATTCTGAAATTGTTAAGTACTGCATCTTTGAAGATGTAAAAAAAAAAATAGAAAAAAGGCAACAACATTGATTTCACCCAGGCTTACCACAAAATTCACATGCAAATGGAGAGAATAGATTGTTGTCATAGAGCATTGCATCACAATCGACTCTATACTTGCATGCCTATGGAGACGTTTGAATCGTTAAGAAACAGGAGAATTTTGTTTGTTCTCTCTTAATGTTTGTTCAGAAGAGACAGATATACAGAGAAAGAGGGAGAGTGAGAGAGAGGAAGTATTCTATCATACTACACTGTTTTCTTTTTGACTTGTCCGAATACAAAACCAAACTAACCACTTCTTATAACCAGTAGACGTAAGCAACCGTACATGTAAATGTAAATGTAAAGATACGCTAGAAAATAACCATCTATTGATCAATCTAACATTATACTTACATTTCTCCCCAGTTGCAGGACGATGCATTTATAGCCTTTGACCCTACACTTGGGTCATGTGACTGGCACCGGAATAAAATATCAGCGCACATACTAATGTCAATTTTGCATTCCCGTATGTAATTAAATCACAAGTATCACAGCGATGTTATAGCCTTATTACTCTAGTCCTTTCCCTCAAGAACATCTCCTGTAAGAACAGAAGATTTCTCCAACAAACATCACGATACTGTCTCTATAAATAGGATACATAAATGCAACCACTTTTCTGAACAAATGAGAAAACAGCAGGTTCAACAGTGATAATTCATCAAAGTCCACTCCTCATTTCTAATAAAACAGAAAAACATCTTTCCAGGACAAAACAGAAATCCGAATTGTGTCGCATCAGCATATTGCAGAGATGTGAAAAAATATTACACTTTGTTTTCGGATAAGAGCTGTTGATGTACAAGTAAAAACTACACTGCAAAAGAGTCCATTGTTTCCAATCCAACATGTTTATGGGCAAAATCTTCAACAGAATGACTCCTATATACTACATTTGTAACTCTTTGAATGAAACGCCCAGTACTGATGACATAATTTCCTGTTAACTGCCATCTTCCGAAATCTACTAGTTTGGAAATACCCTAATTGTTTAGGCGAACAGAAACTACTTGAATAGTGACTGCATTTCCTTCCTGATATCAACAATGATAATTCTGCAGACTGCTTTCAAAACAGAATGTTCAATTGTGAACATATTATTTACTAACAAGCTATACTTACCTATATCTCTTCAAATTGCTATTCGTTGCCCAAAGTAGAATAGCACCGGCAAACAAAACGACTCGAAAAGAGTCTAACTGCCCTGAAAGCAGACGGGGAAACCCGTCACTGCGCAGGGACTATATAACGCCTCTCCACACACGTCTACTTCCTCTTTCGTTCACGTGAAAAACCAAGGAAGGGCGACGACACAGGGAGGAAGGGAGAGCATATAGGTAAGTATAGCTTGTTAGTAAATAATATGTTCACAATTGAACATTCTGAATTTACTACACTGCGCTATACTTACCTTAATCTCTTCAAATTGCTAGATTACACAGAAATTCTGGAGGTGGGAAAAAGGAACCCTTCCTAAAGGTCCACCAAAAAAAACATAGCTAAACATACCTAATAATTCAAAACAAATTAGGAGCGATGGACACGACAGAACCGCAGATGCGAATCTCGTATCCTGACTAATCACATCAGAAAGTAATAAGACACAAAGGTATATAGGACTTGCCAGTAGGTGCTGGAGGATCTCCTCCATAGAAGTACCTTGAAAAGAGCCCAAGAAGCTGAAATACCCTAGTGTCATGGGCTCTAACTGAGTCTGAAAGTAGGGCTTCTGGGCCCCCTGACTTGATACCCTGAACTATCCATCGGGAAACAGTATCTGGGCTAACCGGCCCGTGGGGTTCTACTGAACTAATAAAAAGTTGGCTGGATGAGCGAATGGACTTAGTTCTGTCAATGTACCACTTAAGCGCTCTAACTGGACACCATAACCTATCTTCTGAGACAGTAGAGAATTTGCTAATTGATGGTAAAACAATTTGGCAAGGTTTAAGAGATTCTCTTTGGTTCTTGCAAGAAAACCTGCTTTAGGAATCAAACGAACCCTATCCTTTTCCCAACGGATATGACCTGACCTAACTGACAGAGCATGGAGTAGACTACGGCGTTGGCCTGATGCTACTGCTATAAGAAAGACTGTCTTTTTTGAAAGGTTAAGAAGGGAACATTTATGCATAGGTTCGAAGGAGGCTTGCTAGAGCTCGAAGACTTTGGGAAGGTCCACCTTGGGATGAGTCTCTGCTTAGGTGGATTCTGTAAGAAAAATGATCTAGTTAGACGCGGAGAGAAACATTGAATTAGAGACAGTCTCTCCGTTCCCCAAAACCTGTAATGAATCGCCGCTATGGCTGATCTATAACCTCGTATTGATGAAATAGATAAACTATCATCGAACAGAACAAGTAAGAAATCTGCAATCTTATAAGAGGCAGAGGTTGGATCGACCTGCAGACTGCTGCACCATCGGTAGTATCTCTGGAGTCTCGAATTATAAGTACTTCCGGTGGTAGGATCGGAGGAATTGGGCGGCCATATCTGCTGCTTCTCCGAAGGCCTGCCACGTCGCTGCGATTTCTTGAATGGGCCAGGAGTGTTAGGCACAGTCTCTCTGGATTCGGGATAATAGGTTTCTGTCCCTGGTTGATTCAGCAAGAGTTTAGCAACGAGGGGAGTTTCTTGGAGTCCCTGCCAACAGGTTTGTTAGATTCGTGAACATGGTCTCGACCATGGCTCATTGCCTCGGCCTACTTGCACTGTCGCCGAATCTGAGAAGGACCGGTGATAGGTGCAATGAGCAAGATGGCTGATGCCTCCTCCTCATCCCTCACTTCCTCAGAACTTGCGCGTATGATGGTGGAGAAGGGCGCGGGAAGGCGTAAGCAAGAATCCCTTTCCACGATATCGATAGAGAGTCTGTTGCGAAGGCTTAGGGGATCCTGGTGTTTTCGTGGCAAATAGACTGGAAGTTGTTTGTTCAGAATTGACGCGAAGAGGGCTCTATCTGAGGTTGTCCGAAATTGAGTGAAAATATTTATTTCATCGATTACGTTGAGGATTTAGCTGCCATTCCGATGGGAGGTATTTCCCTCGCGATAGGAAGTCTTGCAAGGTGTAGTTGTCCTTTCCCGGGAAGTGTTCGAGCTATCAGAGTTATGCGATGATCCTGACACCTACGAAGGATCTCCATCGTTAGATTGCACCAGGTTCGTGATTTTGTTCCTCCCTCTCTCTGTTTATGTACGATACTCAGTGTTGTTGTCCGATTTTACATAGGACACAATGATTTGCAATGTGGGTACGTGGAAGCTGCCCTTTGCTAGTTGCAACTGCTCTCATCTCGAAAACGTTGATCTGTTGGCCTACTCTCTCGATTCCATGGGCCCAGGGCTTCGAGTTTCCCATGTGAGCCCCCCAGCCGAGCTTTGACGCAGTCTGTTGTCAGTGAGTGAGTGTTGGAATGGGCTTTTGGTCTTTCTTCCCCTGGTTTTAAGAAGAGATGAGAACACCCATGCTGGACTGATTGACTTATTTTGGTATGATTGGGATGGTGATGGTCCTTGGATGTGTGCCTTGGTTTGAAGTGTCTCAAGAATGACAGCTGAAGAGGTCTCATGTGACTTCGTACGTCTCTGCATTGTGGTGAGTCTGAGGTTATCAGGCTCGCGAGTAGACCTAGGAAAACTTGCAATCCTCGGCAGATAGCGAAGCAGGTTGAGCAAAGCCTCTCGCTCTCCCACTGCTAGAATTTTTTCCACTTCGTGTGGAGGGATGGGCGTACTACAAGGCATGGAATATTTATTCCTGGCCCCCAGAAAATTCTTGAGTGGTCGTTGGCTGAGCTTCGATTTCTTTTCGTTTACCGTGAAGCCCAAGTCCTTGTGGCTATTGCATCACGTTATCTCTATATTGGACTCGAGGGTGGCTTTTGACGGCGCCGAAGAGCCAGTCCTAGGTAACGGAAGATTGTAATTCCTCGTCTTTCTTTATTCTGCCGAAACTACTTGAATTAAGCGGGAGAAAATTCTTGGAGCTGGTTTTAGCCCGAATGGGAGAGCCTATGAATTCGGTAACAAATGTTTTCTTACCTTGAATCCCAAGTATCTCCGAGCTTCGTGGGCCATCGGAATGTGATAATATGCATCTTAAGGTCTATTGTTACTGCCCATTCGTGGGATTTTATTAGGGGCAGGGATGGTGAGAGAGATTCCTTTTGAAGGTTGTGGTTTGGGAGAAGCTTGTTTACTCTCTTTAGGTTGAGAACCATACATGCGGAAGCCCCCCGAGCGTTTTTCTACCAGAAACACCGGAGACAGGAGGAGGAATGTTGTCCTGAACTTGAACTATTACCCCTTTTGATAGGAGAGATTGTATTTCTGTTCTTAATGCCCTTAGCCGGATGGGATCCCTGGGAAGAGGGCGTCTGACGCCGGAAATGGGAAATTTGACAGATCCTTGAAAGATTGGGTGATGAAACCCTGAACTTATTATGTCGAGAACAAACTTGTCGTGAGATATCTTCTCCCGTTTTTGAGCCAAGAGTCAGCCTCCCCCCGACTGGGACATGATGGGAGGGGGTTAGAACTTAGTTGTAATTGATTGCTCAAATACGCTGATCGTCGCCAGCCGCCTTGAAAACAGTGCCTTGGGACTGGAACTGCTGGGCTGACGTCCACGCCCCCCACTAGCGGGAGCCGCGATTAGCTTTGTGACCTTCTGCGGTGTTGTTCCCCTCCTCCACGCTAGCGTTAGAGTCATTAGGGGACGCGAAGAAGCTAGGGAAAGAGGGCCCTCTGATCTCCGAAGGACTGGGGCTGGTCCTGTGAGGACGAAGAAGACACGATCTTTCTGTTGTGCTGAGACTGAGTGGACTTAGATCTATACTCTATAGCCTGAGGAGCTAGATCTATTGCCCGGAACCTTAGCTTATGAAAAGTTTTGTCCGCCGTGTTACTTTCAGAAATGGTTTGATTCGAAGCCATTCCCTGAAATTTACCATTAAATAAAATCTTTACCTTCACATCGGTAGTCTAGACCAAATCATTTTGCGCTTCCCGCTCAATGTTAAGAGCCAGTCAACACGTTGCTCCTTCTAGCCTCTCGTAAAGTAGGGCTTGATCTTGTTGCCTGTTCATACTGCAAGGTCACAATCTTAGAAAGAGATTCAAGCACCGATTCTCTATCGGTTGAAGTCAATCCTAGGCTCTCTGCCTCCGTCAGGGCCGTAATCAGGCAGCCCTGATAAAATGCGAGATGCATACCATTGCGGGCAGATAGTCGATCGCGACAAATCCCTGTCGGTGCTGATAAAAAGTCGGCTGCGCAGGGTGTTGTATCTGGATTTCTTCGCCCCTGCATCGCCAACGCGAAAGGCTACGCTGGACCGTGGGGGGAGCACAGATAATTATCAAAGTCCTGAGACGCGATCCTGTAATCCCTTGTCACCTCTCTACTCGCCGGTTTTAATCCAGAGCGGCGATTATCTAGTTTGTGGAAGCAAAGACTTATACGGTCCGTTCCATCTTTATTCCCGGCAGAGAATTTCTCGATCTCCGAGTGATGATTTCAGTCTAAAAATTAGTACTGCTGCTTATTATAGTATCTCGTGATCATCTTCTTCGTCCGCCGCAGTTTTGTGGGCAATATTTAGAGAGAATTCTCGCTGCCCGATGTCGGTCGTCAGATCATCGATGCAAATTCAGATCCCGCAGTGGATCCTCCCGTGCGTCAGCGATTAGCGTCCGCCTGGTCACGTGGTAGCAGAAGATTTTGCGATTGGCTCCGTTAAGCACCCTGCGCTTGGGCCAATCATAGGCTGATCTAGCACTGTAAATTTTTGCGATTGGTCCGGTTAAGCCGCTGTGGCTTGGCCAATCATTAGGCGATCTAGCACTCGTGGCGGACCAATGTAAGGGAGTGTTTTCACTGGAAACTGAAGATGAAGAGCAAGTCTTCCAATGTTCTCGCTCGAGGAGTTCCGGCTTTGGGTCTTACGATACTGGGTTGTGATTAGCGCCGTTACTCGGAGGCCTGATCCGTGCCAACTACTTGAAATGGTCTACCCGTCCTCTGGGTGAGGCGGGACTCTCCGTTCCCGCCGCCTCCCTGGCCATGGTGATGGCGATGTATGTAATATTCAACCATCTTTGTTGACTAAGTTTGGACCGAGATCCAGGGATTCTGGCGGAGGGGGTATGGGAGGTTGGGTTATTGGAGGAGAGGCATTGATAGCCTGTAAGGGCTTTGATCATCCAGATCGCCCGCCTGAGCTTGGGTCAGGGAGCCGTAGGCTACATCGCGTTGCTGGTTCTTCGACGTTTTAGTAGTCCTACACTCGCATCCTCGTGGAACCTCTTATTTGTTGAGGTGAGGAGTTAAACTGCCTCCTCTCAGGGGACTTATCCGACCGTACCCGACATCATGAGACGTCGAAGGGTTCGGGTGGGTTCCCATGCGGATTTTTCGAGGTTCAGTCCTCAGCCAGTCGTGGTTTTGCTTCGTCGAAAGGGGGATTATTGGGGCGTTTCTTTTTTGCCCTACCACCTCTGTATCGTGAGGCCCGATTGATACGTTTTTTTGAGGTTGTAATCCTCGAGCTCGCCTCTTCAGAGGGGGCGAGTAGATTTCATCTATGGCATTAGGATCGCGACACTCATTCATCTTTTTGGTCCCGGCAATATCTTTTGGCGATATTTTTGGGGTGTAGGTTTGTCTTTAAATATCTTAGCCGGATGTTTCATTATCATTTTTCTTGAAAAGCGCGGACAACGAAAGGGAGTAGGACGCTGACCCTATTTGTGTGGAGAGGTCGTTATATAGTCCCTGCGCAGTACGGGTTTCCCGTTCTGCTTGTGCAGGGCAGTAGGCAGTTAGACTCTTTTCGAGTCGCTTTTGTTTGCCGGTGGCTATTCTACTTTGGGCAACGAATAGCAATTTGAAGAGATATAGGTAAGTATAGCGCAGTGTAGTAAATCTGGCATGACAAAACGTCCTTGGGTTACGATAGTGTGAAGTTAAACTATTAACCCATGACATGATACCAATTTTTTTTATTTTTTTTTATTAATAATATTGAAAAAGAAAGCTATTATATTTAAGAAAGAGAAAGTTAGGGTTGTGTCCATATATGTACATACATGTCATGTATCTATATATCCATTTTAATGGACATAAAGCCCACTTTATCAATCAAAAAGGTGGAATATTAGTTTCACTTTTTGAGTGATAATCTAAGTTGGCAATACATACATACATGTATATTCTACTCTAAATTTCTCAATTATGACAGACTTAGTTCTACACAGTACAAAACGATATGAATGTACCCGGTATGTATTAAAAGGTGAATAATTTGTTTGTAAAACAGGCCAATTGCTAGCCCCTTAGTACTTTCTTCTATCTTTTTTTTTTTATTTTTTTTTAAAGACTTTGCTTAGCAGTTGGTCAGTCTCTCTCCTAATAAATCTAGTTTCACTG
The DNA here is from genome assembly GCA_940671915.1 of Paracentrotus lividus. Taxonomy (NCBI): domain Eukaryota; kingdom Metazoa; phylum Echinodermata; class Echinoidea; order Camarodonta; family Echinidae; genus Paracentrotus; species Paracentrotus lividus. Next base: position 19,143,242 of record CALNVZ010003434.1, on the reverse strand, counting down.
ATTGCCAATTGTTTAATCAAATGAAAATATTGGTTTAGATCCTGTTCCACGAACGCTGTGATATAATTTTGTCTATCATGGGGACCTCTATTCGTTATCCTCTGAGCAGAACAGTATGTTTACTTTTATTAATGGGAAGAGATAATACTGTAATATAGGAACAACATGTACATACAAGAGAACAAATGCTAAAGGAAAGACAGACTTGTCTTGTGCAATGAGCATTTAAAGTTGTACATTATCATGCATTAGTGGTGAATGGAAAATGAAATACATGTGGATTTTAATAGGAAATGACCTCCCTTCTATTGATGGCCATCATTTCCTTAAAATATCCCCAGGAAATTTAACAGCAAGTCTACATATGTTCTATAGACCTGGAGCTCTATGCTTAAAGGCATCAGCTAATTTGCATGAAATTGACCTATTTGAAGTTATGTTGCTATCACAAACTTTAAACTCAGACAGAAATTGCCTGAGTTTTACAAATGTACAGTATGATTATATAATCTGAATGCACAATTAGACACCATATTTATTAATTGAAAGTAGAGATTGAGCAAATGCCCAATAGATATTCCAGTTCAAGCAATTATGTTTGGCATACTTGTACTTCATGAAACTTGAATCCCAAATCGGCTAAAACTGTTCAATATGTCTAGCTCCATGAAAACAGAGATGATGTGATTATCTTTGATTTTCCATGATATCAAAAAAGAATATGAGTCCCACTTTCACTCAAACTTTCAGATACAGTATGTACAAAATGTGGGAACAAGATTGCACACAATAGACCAGTTTACTAACATATTCAAATTTTATGCATACTTTTTCCTTGGGACATAGTAACAAGGTATTCAAACAACCTGTAATAAAAGCATGAACTACAATACATGGAATCCAGTTTGCATACATAACTTGTTGCTATGTCAGACAAGCCTCTGGCAAGCTTTCAGGTTGTCAAGAACAACCTTTGTTGAAAAAGTATGCATAAAATTTGAATATGTTACTAAACTGGTCTATTCAATAATTTTTTAGCTGAATTTGCGCTGTATTAAATCCGAAGTTTGTCAATGCCTTTTAGCGTGTATAAAGTTGATCACTTCCAGGAATACTAGATCAATACAAGGCAGGGGAATTAAATAGGGTTTATTTTCAATTTCAATCTGTGTAATACTTCCCACTAGTCCCTTGATGTAGGAAGTTAGACCATCTGTGCAGAAGGCTTGACTTTCCAAAGCTAGCTTATATTGATCATGTGGGTGCCCAGATAGTGGGAGAAGGGTGGAATTGAATGACTCAATAATACAGTTTTGAAAACAAAATTGACCCAAACTACAAACCCCCACACATACCAAATAAATTAGGCAATCCTTTCCCCTTTGACTTCGACATGGAAGATTCAATGTGTGCGAACGCCCCCCCCCCCCTCCAGCAATGAGATAACGTGCATGGAGGTGCATATTTTCATGTAAGAAGTTTTGTACATGTACAGTAGTTCTCCAACTACTTTGTGTTGATAAATGTACTTGATGAAATGATGTCTATTTTGTCTGGACAGAAACTATATAGTCCGGCATCCCAGAAGATTTATTCAAGCGAAAAGCGCCGGAACAACTGACCCCATAGGGGGTTGGGATGGACTCTGGGCCTCACAAAAATGAATTGCTGCCGGGTCTGAGCTGTGGCCTTCCCGCCAAAATCACACATTTTGTGACGTCACTACCGGAAGTTA
>CALNVZ010003434.1:19106413-19119083 GCA_940671915.1 Paracentrotus lividus | reverse complement strand
TTTCCGAGGGGGGGGGGGCTCAATGGCCGAAATAATTCAACTACACAATAAGAACAAATTCCACAAATTTTCCCAGGGTTGTATATTCAGAGCTGGAAATCAACATCAGGCGCGCACAATTTTCATTAAAAAGTAAACAAAAACCCTCAAAGTACCAGTCTGCAAATCCAGACTTTGCAAATATTTCTTACAAGTTTTGGCTTTGGAGTTGCATGAATTAACACTTTTTGGTTTTGGGAATTGAGAAACTTAGCGGCGAAAAGTTTTATAAGAATAAAATAAAATAAAGGCCTGTTTTGTTGTTGTCTTTTCTCATAACCTGGCATTCGATATCAACTAGAAAGGGCCTCGATACGAGTCCACCTGCGCCCCTCATGCTGCGTGACAAAACCACGTGGCGAGGGCTGGGGCTTTGTGATTGCGCAATACGACTCAGTCCTACTGCGCGCGCAGTGTAGAAACACGAACTACATCGGCTGTGTTTGAAAGCTGATATGGGAAACATTAAATATGCATGTTCGTTTCTCGTTGCAAATAGGCTTTTGGAATTATAGCTATTTTCGCCCTCCCATACTTGTGGATTTTTGTTTAAGTTTGTTTACAATAACATACGCCTATTATATATTTTGTTTGTAGGCCTACTTTTTTTATTTTCATTAAAAAAAAAGAGACTGGTTTCACGATGAAACATTTTCACAATTTCCCCCTCTTTTTTCATGGCAGATAAATAGCGATTTCATTCATCCAAATAACCTGTCCGCACATTCTTTAGTTAGGCCTGAGAGTTACTGTCTTTGTTTTCATTTCGTCTTGTAAATAGATTTTCTTAAAAATCTAAAAATCTATCAATCTATTAATCTATTAATCTATTAATCTATTATTATTACTTTCTTAAACAAAAGGCCAGTGTAGATCTATCGACGTGAATAATAATTGTATATACCTACCTTTAATACATCGTGTTTATCAATCTTTGCCTCATTTGCTTGGTGCAGTCATGCACGTCAAGACATAATTATAATTCAGGAAAACATGATGATAGGTTTACATGCGTGAAGAAACACGGTTATAAATATATATCGAAATGGAACACATGCATGAAGTTCGTCATTATTGATGCATAATCAAAAACCGTGTGTTGCATGCACTAATTATTAAATCATTATTGTGAAAATACAGATCATGAAATGTGTTTCTCTCATCCATGCAAAAAAAAAAAAAAACAACAAAAAACGATCAAAACAATAAACAAAAAGAAATGAAAAAGGGGACACCGGAACGATCTAGTGAAGTATGAAATCATGCATAATTTGATATTTATCTATTTCAAGTAATGAAAGGACTACTCGGGAAATCGGGACAATATTTCATATCTTCGAGGGTCGGGGACTAATCAAAAGCCGTCCAGTATCCGTATCAGCCGACCCGGAAGAAGAATATGACATCACTGACATGGATAAGACTTTCAAATTATAAGATTATGGCGTAATAAAAGTGCAACATAGGCATGCATCAATCAAAAAATCGTTTCATTATACTTCTTGTATTAGAAGGAATATATCGAAAAAGTACTTTTATTAAGGTATTTTTTTTTAAATCATGTACGTCGAAATTTTGAAGAAAAGTATTGTAAGAAGACTTTGTTAGTGGTCGCCAAGTTTACATTGCTTTTTGTGGCGGCGGCGGAACGATACATCATCTGCAAGAAGAGAAAATAATACATAATCATAAAATAAGCAAATTAGATAAAAAAGTATGTTATTTGAGGAGATCGTTAATTGATACGAGCGATTCGGTATAATGATAAATGAACGGAATTGTTAAGTTGTTTTTATTTCATAATTTCATTGCCTACAGCCAAAATTTGGCTTTAGAATCCGCCTATTTGATATGTCATAGTAGCTTATCGAATTAAATAACTTGTCAATCGTTGACAGGCTTCTGCAGAATGTTATGCTTGTGAAGTCGTAAATAAAAGAGTTGCAATCAGTTTACTGTCTCATCTTAAGTTCGAACATTTTCTTCTTTTTTTTTCAAATTGATTGCCGATAGGACCTCGCGGTATTTATTTTTTATCAAACTTTTAAAACTAATTTCGTGCCCGCGTATTGGTGTTTGGCTGATTCTGTGATTGTTTCGGGGAGCGGAATTTGACCGGCAATGATATAAAGTTTTAAATAATTTTGTTTAAATGTGTAATCACATGATTTAAGCATATTGTTCTCGATGTGATGATCGGTGTATATGTTTAAGTTGAACCCGGGGAAAACCTGGGTGAACCAATGTCACACACGAATGTAAATTGCTTTAAGACTTTAATCGATGAAAAAAAACAAACATCCTGGTAGATTAGGAAACGGATTACACTTTTTTAATTGGGCTGTCGCGCAGCTCGTCCGGAGCACAAAAGAAGCTATAACAATAGGGCGGGTTTTTAATGAGGTGAGAAAAACTTTAATGAGCTCATACACAAGCGGACATTGATTATGCACGTTTTGTTTCTAGTTGCGAAATAGATTTCACCACGTAGCACCTTTTTTTTTTTCTGATAAGAGCAATGGGAAATGAGGAATGTAATGATTTCTATTTTGTTCTTGTCTGCCAGTGCAGTCCAAGCAGTTGTAGACCAGTAGCGGATAAATACCGTTTTTAACCATATACCGTTTATAACCAGCCTGATAACCATATAGTGCACTCAGTAGGCTACGCCTTACAGTCATTGCTTTCTCATAGTAAGAAACAAGAGGCATTATATGCAGTTGGTTTCTAGTTGCGATAGACTCACGTAGGCGTAGCAGTATTTCTGAAGGTTGAAATTAATAGCAAGGGAATGTATGGTAGGTCGACAATCTGTTTCTTTGCTGCCGAATTCATTTCTATAAATATAACAAAAAGAACTGATATGATGAGCAGAAGGAGACAAAGATTTTATCGAGAAGAGCGGATAGGCTTAAAATAATTTAAGGACTCTAATCGCCCTATGTTGGAGGAAGTTCTGAAGAAAAAAAAATGCATTGTGTTTTGGTTCGGGAAAGGGCCCGTTATTAATCCACAACTTATCACTTATTCAGAAATATTATCCGCTCCGTCTTTCTTTCATTAACAATTTATTTCAAAACGTTTTTGGCAATGAGTTTTTCCGGATAAATAGGAAGTTTCGGCACTAAAAACGCCCCGTTATCAACCAAAACTTAACAATTAATTCCACAATTGTATCCGCATCGTTTTTCTTTCACAAAGATTTATTTCGAAATGTTTTTGGCAATGAGTTCTTCGCGATAAATAGGAGTTTTGGTACTAAAAACGAACCGTTATCAATCCGAAACTTAACACTTAATTCCGAAATATATTCCGCTCCATATTTCTATAAACAATTGATTTCGAAACGTTTTGGCAATGAGTTCTTCCGATAAATAAGAAGTTTCGGTACTAAAACGGGCCGTTATCAATCCAAAACTAAATACTTAATTCAACAATTGTATCCGCGCCGTTTTTGTTTTATAAATAATTTATTTCGAAACGTTTTTGGCAATGAGTTCTTCCGATAAATAGGAATTTTTGGTACCAAAAACGGTCCGTTATCAATCCAAAACTAAACAATTAATTCCATATTATCCGCTCCATTTTTCTTTCATAAATAATTTATTTCGAAACGTTTTTTGCAATGAGTTTTCTTCCCATAAATAGGAAGTTTTGGTACTAAAAATGGCCCGTTTTCAATCCAAAACTTATCACTTAATTCCGAAATATTATCCGCTCCGTCTTTCTTTCATTAACATTTTATTTCAAAACGTTTTTGGCAATCAGTTTTTCCGATAAATAGGAGGTTTCGGCACTAAAAACCCCCGTTATCAACCCAAAACTTAACAATTAATTCCACATATTATCCGCATCGTTTTTCTTTCACAGAGAATTTATTTCGAAACGTTTTTGGCAATGAGTTCTTCCGATAAATAGAAAGTTTTGGTACTAAAAGGGGCCCGTTATCAATCCAAAACTTATCACTTAATTCCGAAATATTATCGCTCCGTCTTTCTTTCATTAACAATTTATTTCAAAACGTTTTTGTAGAATGAGTTTTTCTGATAAATAAGAAATTTCGGTATTAAAAAACGGCCCGCTATCATCCGAAACTAAACAATGATTCTAAAATTGTATCCGCTCCGTTTTTGTTTCATAAAGAATTTATTACGAAACGTTTTTGGCAATGAATTCTTCCGATAAATAAGAAGTTTCGGCATTAAAAACGGCCCGTTATCAATCCGAAACTAAACAATAGATTCTAAAATTGTATCCGCTCCGTTTTTGTTTCATAAAGAATTTATTACGAAACGTTTTTGGCAATGAATTCTTCCGATAAAATAAGAACTTTCGGTATTAAAAACGGCCCGTTATCAATCCGAAACTAAACAATAGATTCTAAAATTGTATCCGCTCCGTTTGTTTCATAAAGAATTTATTACGAAACGTTTTTGGCAATGAATTCTTCTGATAAATAAGAAGTTTCGGTACTAAAAACGGCCCGTTATGAATCCAAAACTAAACGATTAATTCCACAATTGTATCCGCTCCGTTTCTATTTCCTGAAGAATTTATTACGAGTTATTCCGATAAATAAAAAGTTTCGGTACTCAAAACGGCCTAAACATAGATCTAAACTTTTAAGTTATTTATAAGCTGTAATCTCATTTTAAAGAAAGTCGCCGAAATTGTTAGAAAGAGGAGATCAGTTTTAAAGGTCACAAACAGACTGTATAATGTCAGCCTCAAAAACCAAAGCAGACCTTCGTGTATTTACGTGGTCAGGGTGGTAAATTCACGCCATTTTGAAGCTGAATTGCGCCGCGGGAAATTCCCATTTTCGTTGACTGACGTCGTGGGAAATTCCCATTGAAACACCGTCTCGCGAGAGACAAAAAAGTGGTGGGAATACCGCGGTAAGTAGACAGTTGTAAATTTCCGCGGTACCCAATGGGAAAGTGTCAACTTTCTTCCCGGCCATACTGTACATGTAAATGTACAAAATCAAAAGCACCCTACCCATCTCTCTCTAAACTCTTTCTGTGTTATTCCATGTTGCTCTCCATCTTTCTTTCTTCTTTCCCTTCTCTCTCTCTCTCTCTCTCTCGCTTTCAAAAAGCAGAATAGTGGAATAACACCATTTTGCAAACCCCCATGATGTCTGAGTGTTGGATTAATTATTCACAACAATTTATCAGTAGCACACTCCAGGGTCTGCTTCAAACTTCTGTTTGCAAAAGAACAAAATTGCAACCGCCCCCCCCCCCCAATGTCCATTACATAAAATTGTAAGAGCTTTAACTCATAAGCTACAGAGTAGTTTTATCATCTACATTGTGCAAGTATGTAATTTCCCAAAGGCATAGAAATGGGATCGACATATTAATAATATAATATTCTGCAGAGCATGAATGTCCCAGGGTCTTGTGTATAAACCATTAATCTCCCACACTGAACTTCAGTTATAAGATGCAAGCTTTACCAACATTCAGGAATCTACACACTGAGCTGTAAATAATTTATTTCCTGCCCTTGGCCTTAGGCTTAGACAATATAAATTGTATCGGGGGCCACAAGCTTTCAAATAGACTTACCCTACATGTACATGTAATAATAAATGCATTCAATATTACAGAAGGAGAACAGAGAAAGGGAAAAGTCAAAGGGATTATTAACGGAAAGAATAAGAGAGAGGAGCTTTGAATATTAAAGTAAAAACTGAAGTCAAGAAAAATATTTCATTCTCCATACAAATTACGGATTTTTTGACAATTCTGTGCATGTAATTTGTGTCAAAATTCAAAGACAATGCACATGGATTCATGCTAATCAACATATAATCAGGTTTATACATTTGAAATGCTAATGCATGTGAGGAAAATGCTAATCTTGCCATGAGCTAGGTTATGAATTATTTATCATTATTATTTGTGTTTTCTGCATGTCCAGTATATTACTCTTTAATTAGATTAAAGAGTAAAAATTTTATGTTTCTCCTTTTTTAAGTACTGATTTTTAAATTGATCCTAAATGTCAATCTCAATTATTGTAGCCAATCATTCAGAATCAGTTATTTTATTGCCAATCATATCTAGAAGTAAAATTTAGAGATGTATAATTTCCTTTCTATTCTATAGGTTTCCTCTCTTAATAAAAAAAAATTATACTGTCTGCCCACTATTAGCTTTTATTATGCAGGGTTGCATTATGTGTACTGTGATTAAAAATATATAGACTGCTTGGAAAATTAATATTATACTAAACCGTACGATGTAGTAGGAAAATGGTCTAAAAAATTATTCCTCCAAGCTGTATAAACCCATATCTACATGTTCATGTATATCAGAGAAGGTAACAAGCTATTCCAAACTTCTTTCTTATAGTCATTTTAAGTGTAAAAAATCAATGATTTTCTGCTGAAAGTTAAAGGGAAATTCAGTAACTACACATGTATATGTATGAACTCAAGCACAAATGCCAATCTGTTTCTCAGCAGAAATTACCATGTGGCCATATTTAAAGTTTTCCAATTTTTGATAGCACTAGCAATGGACAGATATTATAGCTCTGGCCGGAAATTGAATCAGTTCCAATCGGTGAGTGATTGTATCCGATCAGTGATTGACACACAAGCAGACTGGTTTGTATTTGTTTAGCACTAGGGAGCACAGACAAAAACATGTACATGTATGGTATGATACGAGGATGCACTTTCTGTTCTGCAGACTAATACTGAGTCACACTTGCCTGTCACTAGCGACAACATCACAAATGTGCTTTGTAATGTTGGAATAAAGCAACAACATAGTACATTACGAGCCAGTAACACATATTCGGTGTTATTTCGATGTGATAACGTCCTTCTTGCTTTTAAAACATAATGATTCACCTCTTCATATTTGCATTGTCATTCTGAGTACTGAAATTTTGTTTCCATAATTTGAATAAGAATGCTCCTTACATCAAAATGAATAGTAGTTTTTCTTTCTTTTTTAATTAATTAATTAATTTTTTTAATTAATGGATTTGAAATTTAAAGTGATCTAGTAATTATATTGAATGGGATCCAAATTGAAATTCATTTGATTTAGCTCATTTTGCCAACATTGTATACATGTACATGTAAGTCAGTTTGGAATCACTTGAAATTTACAAGCCAGTTGCATGCTTAACTTACAATTTGATCGTGCATGGCCATACATTGTATTCCCTACATTGTTTCCACGATTTTAAGATAATAAATTACTTCCATTTGCTCTGAAGAGAACTTTGAGTAATTAAATTTTTATTCATTTTGGTCCCTTTTGCACTTGTTTTTAAAAGGAAGTTACTAATACTATTTCACTTTCAAGAAAATGTATGCAATATGTTTATAGAATTTTTTTTTTTTTTTTTGATGCATCAACATCTACTGTAGATGTACGTATATCTTGTTTTTTCCCTGTTTGTACGGTTGCATTGTGCTTAGGGCTGCTATGGGAAGAGAGCATTATAAATAATAGTACTTTTTTTAAATTATATACAGTGTATATCAAATCGATTATCCAATTTCTCAAAATATCCTTCAAATATGAAAATAAATTGACAAATGATTCACTGTCTCTGCTCCCAAAACATAACATTTGGAAATTCACAATACCTTTATTTCAGATTCATCAAGATGAAATCGAACTGATCTGTGAATAATATTAATAGCTCAGAAGCACTTTCGCCTGCTACAGTGCAGATTTTCATCTGTATCTTGAAACCATAAATAATGTTGAGAAATGTACATTGAAAGTAGGAAAAATATTTTCCAAACTTTCGAACTTAACAAAGTTTTCTTACCTGTTTCCAGAAGAAATAGCAGCAAGACATGAGAAACATGGCGGCTTTCCCCCAAAAATATAAAGAAAGGCAAACTGCTTGCTACAATATCCTTATCAGGCGAATTAGGGTGCATGTATTTCCTGTCAATAGTATATCCAATGTTTTATCCTGCTTTGGAAAGCAGGGCTGCCAGAGCTCCCATGTTTCACTCTTACTCACTCTAGTGATGTCTGCTGTGGAATGATTAGCATGATAGACTTGTGTTTACGTGTGCAGGGGGCTTTGCTCTGTGTGAAGGGGGAGTATTTTTAGCTCAACGTGTAAAGCCGTGTGATCGTATCCATGAGCAATTCTAAAATGCCTGGATCTCAGTAGTCCAAGGTTGATTAGACTTCTTTCCCAGTATTCCCCAATAGCATTTCCTAAATAAGTTCTATCAAGCATCATATCAAAACGAAACGAAACACAAGTCGCCAAGCAACGAATTGAGGAAATTGGCAATACAATCAATTCTATAACACTTTCCCCATGATCGTTTTCACTTTTTTTTTCTACAAAGCACACATGAAACATTAGATTCAGAAAAAAAAATTAAATTCCCCCCCAATTTTTTACTATTTCCTTGACTCTTTTTGTCTCCTTTCTTGGTGATTAGTGTCTCATGAGTCATATTATACTGACTATAATCATAAGGGGAATTCCAACCTGACTTAAGTTGATTTCAATAATAGCAAAGAAAGTGAGATATTAAGCACACACAGGTAAAAAGAAAATATTTGTGAAGGTTTAACAAAGTGCTGAATACTGGTTGACGCCATCTACATCTTCTCCCATTCATCCGTACACGACACTCGACGCACCACATGCGGGATTGAAACGTGGTTACGAGTCGAGTATATGGGAGAAGTCATGACTGTCAACCAGCATTCAGCACTTGCTGGGCCCTTTATATATTAAAGAATGTTGTGAATTTCGAAGGTTTTCATTTTATGATGTCAGCTGCTTTCCCTCGTCATATGCTGTAAAATATTTAAATTTCCATTTTCTAAAATTTCCCCAAGCTTTTAAACACATCCACGTATATCATTCCATCATCAAGAGCCAAGACATAGGAAATTTTACAATGTACACATCATATTGGGAGAGCAGCTCACAAGTGATGCCATGAAATAATATATTTTTTTAATCCGGAACGTTGAAACCTTTACTGATTTCTGTTTCTCATTTCTCAGCTTTTTAAAAGCAGCTTAATCTATTGGGTGAATTTTCCATTTAAACTCCTGGTTTGAAGAGTCTAACTATTAGGACCCTGCGCCTCTTAAAAGCCCTCAACGGAATAAATAATCACATCTTGCTTCCTGTCTGAGGAGAGGAAGGGGGCTGCCTGCTCGTAGGAGGGGGCAATAACTTGATCACGGTGATGCCTAGATTGATACTATCAATTGGTTAAATTGAGGGCCTGAAGATCTGCATTCACATTTAAAACTAATCTTCATTTTGAGATAAACTTGGTGTCAATATTTTTCAACTATTTATTCATGCAGTCTAAAAATGATTGTTTAAATTCATTTAAGCAAAGATGAAAAAAACTGTAATACATGTATTAGAATGAAATTGGCAAGGAAAGAAACAGTTTGTATGTTTGAAGCCAATACGCAATTGGCTAAATGTTTTTGTTTTTCTCTGCTTACTTAAGTTCCAATTATTTAGTAAAAGTGAAAAGTAAATTTTTTCTAATTATGTTTTTCTCTTTTTGAGCTGGAGATTGGAATGTTTGATTTTCATTTTGTTTGATAGATAGCAAACTCATTAAAGCTATTGATGATACTGCAAACTGAGACATTATTTGTACATACATGCACCTGTATGTATTTTAAATGTCGTTCTTTAGATTCTTTTGTAGTTAAACTTTAAAGTTGAGTGTGTGCATGGATTTCAAGGACAAAAGTTTTTTGGATTACATCCAAAAGATGAATTATGTGATTTTTACAAATGCATATCTTCAACCATGCATGCACTCAGTCTAGACAAATGTTTCCTTTGTGGATCATGATTTTTGTAGGGATCTCATCCTATCTTTGTATGTGATTTTTGTCATTTGCATTTAAATGGCGGAAAACCAAATTGATGATTAATATTGGACAAATGGGGACAGATACAAAAGTTGAATCAAACTCATTTTGAATTAATATTAAACTCTAAGCATATACATGTAGTCCATGGTAATTTCCCTTCAAGTGAACATGGTAATAAATAATCCTACATGTAATTGTAACAAATTTTAAATGGAAATTAATACCCTTTTCAATTTAGGCTTTTTAAACATGAATATCTTTAAATATATACTGTACATGTACATATGGCACCCTGAGATGGCAACACAAAATACAAGATATGCAAGTCATTACCAGTATGACTCATAAAAAAATATGTCATACCCTCTCTCATCCCTTTTGTCCAAGTGCTTGCTTGGCACATATGGATGTACATGTACAAAAATGTATGTAGTCAAATATTTACCTACATTTTTATAAAGAAGTGAGACAAGTACATTTGATAACTTACGGACAAAGCTCAGCAGGAGCTGCATAAATATAGATCATACTACACAGCTTATGACAGATTTATAGCCCCCATAAAAAGTCTTGATCAAATGTAACAAGGATGACATAATTATATGGACATTAATGCATTTGCTGAGATATCATATTACATGCACAACAAGCGCGTTTAGGTTTTGTTAGGTGACCATCTACATTGTACATGTACTACAATGTACATGTAGGCTAATCCTTTTGTTTTAAAGAGAAAGTCTGGAATCTTCAGATCTTTTAAGTCTGGTAAGTCATCAAACTCCATTCAAAGCAGTCATGTACATGTAGCCTACATGTGGGTCCTAGTAATTGTAAATCGTTATTTTTAATAGGCCGTTTGCCTTTCTTTTTTTTTCATTTGGGGTTCATGTAGGCCACAAAACCATCCACAAAGTTTACAGTATAAATGTCACTTTCATGGACCACTAGACACACACGTCGCCCTGATTACTTCAAAATGTCTTCAATGATCTCTAGTTATTGTGATCGATAGATTGGTTACTGGAGCTGCTAATTGCCTTCCACATGGAAAAACTGACATTGCCATATTACACTGTACACCTTCTGCTAGTGCCAAAAGGGTGCTAACCTAAAGTTATAAGGTATGAGTTAATACCTTTCTGATGTTCGGCAGATGATATGTACATTATGTATATTGTTCACGTAATTGGAAATGATGGGTGACGGTGCCAAAGTAGGCGAACCATAAACCCTTGAAATTGAACTATGAAGTAAACAGGCACACTGTTTATTAATAGAGTTTTAATAGGCATGTTGAAGTTGTGTGTACTTTCTCTTTTCTTCAAAAATCTAAAAGTAAAGACCTGTGATTAGTATTGTTAGGTTTAAAAATAAATGAAGAAATCTACATTCTTATATACTCCTCCCATAAAATTTGTTGTTTAAATGTAGAGGTGCAAACAGTAAAAAGTTTTTACATTTTTTTTTACTTTGTCATTTAACTTTAACACCATGCATGATCACTTTAATAGGGTACATTGTATTTTGCTGTTCAGAACTGTGTCCTGCAGCATCTTTTACATATGTTAACAGTATTTAAAGAAAGAAAAATATTGAAGGGAAGGGCACCTCCTGCCAACACACACTGATAATGACCCTGGTGGAAGGCTCTCAATGAGTCGACAATGAAAGTGAAACAGATTTCATTTTTAATGGTCCCATTTACTGGGCAATTATGTGGCAATTACAATTTTTATGTACTATGAAATTGTCTCTACTCATTATGATTTCAGTATTTGCAAGTTTTACAATGCGTTTATACATGTACACAGATACATGTAGCACAATGGAATATATTTGAATTGATGAATCAATATTTTTCTAAACATTGATTTTTTTTTTCAATCTTTACTCTGATTTTTTATCAATTATTGTTTGTTTGGTGGTTGTTTTGTTGAAGATGATCAGGGTACATATTTACATGTAGCAGGTGGCTTTACAGGCTTATGTTTATTTAAAGTTCATTCAATAAACTGGTAAAACAGTATCACTTCCATTTTAGCCTGTAGGCCTATTTGTTTTATGGTTTCTAACTTCTGTCTATATGCGGTGCTGCACTAGCTCAAGCTACATGTATTTTAAATAGCGTGCTATTTGTGATCCAATAAATTAGCCCGATCAGAGGAGATCCGGCTTTGTGGTCAAATAGTGCGCTATTTTGGAGGAAATCCCAGCAAGTGTCATCTTAGGTTAAAAAAAAAAAACTCAAGCTGGTTTGCCGTTTTAGCACGAAATAGCTATTTTGAGCGGTCCTGCACTAGCTTGAGATAAATCCGAAATCGTGCACCTGTGCATATACGCTAGTGGGAATTACATGTACCAGTTGCGCAATACACATCGGGCATGTTTGTTCAAGGTCAGGTCAGGTTGTTAATGCGAAATTTTAGCATAGCTTGAGCTAGTGCACGACATGTTTATTTTTTCACGTTTTTTCCCCGATCCACCCATTAGCGCGCTAATTTTAAGCTCGACCTAGTGCAGCAGTGCCTACGCGTAATAATATTGAAGAGGAAGTTCGCACCACCTGTTTTAACAAAGTAATGAATGTTTAAACTTGCGATATTATGATGTCACTTGCAAGCTGCTCTGCCGTATGTTGTGTACTGTAAAAGTAAATTCAATAAATTTGCATTTGTATTAGAGGTGGGCTATAAATGGGTCATGTTTCAGAACCAAGTTTGTGCTATCTTATTTGAAGCAGCTCGTTGTCCTGATCAATATGCCAC
>CALNVZ010003434.1:19088945-19104479 GCA_940671915.1 Paracentrotus lividus | reverse complement strand
CATATCGATCAGGACAATGAGCTGCTTCAAATAAGATAGCACAAACTTGGTTCTGAAACATGACCCTTTTTTTACCCCCCTATAGCCCACAGGTCTCTATTTGTATAGAAGAACCTAAATGATTATTTCACCTACATATACATGTATTCTGTCGATATAATGAAATGCACTGTAGATCTAACGTGAATTCCTTTCTGAAAAGCCATCAAAATAGGACAAATTGATGGACTTTAACTGTATACCACACATAGAAGAGCAGCTTGCAAGCAACATCACAATATACCCAGTTATTTATTAAGGATTGTATTCAAACCTACAGTTCTTTTATTTATTCATTTTTATTTATTTCAGGTTTTTTTTTGTGTGTGCTTTGCTTTAAACCTATTAATTTCCAGTGTGAACTTCCCCATTGTGTGTATTATCATTTGATAGAATTAACTTTGTAAAAACCTAGATATTTAGTTCCACTTCATTCACGCAGTCTAACATGAACCATGTACATTACATGTACATGTACATGTACATTGTAGGCCTACTTTACACTGTAACTTCCTGGTTTTATTGTTTACTCCCGAGTCTATTCAGTAACTTGACACTGGGTCATACAAGTAACATACATGTAGGAAGACAGAAACCTTTTTTCACTTCCCTTTTTTATACTTGACTTTATACTGAACTCAATAAATCAGTGTTTGGTTAAACTGCATTATATGCCTATTCTTCAGAATCTTTCGTGCAGCTAGGCCTACTGCACAAACAGTTACAAAAATCTATAGAGGTCTCAATAAGAAAATGTAGGAGTACTAGTATTAGAAAATCTGTTTACTTGTCTACATAGGTACAGATGCAAAAGGGAAGGGAGGAGCTTCCTCCCAAAATAAAGTCAAAAGACCTTGCAAAAAAGCCATTTGCAATACAAAATAGTTTTTTAGGTACTACATTTGTAGTACATGAGGTACATCACATAGATACCGTAGGGGCCTGTATATTGAGACATCTTCTAGTTTTTCCTATCTGAACAAGGGGAAGGGATCGAAGTCCACCAAGACAAAAATGACAAAAAGCTGCAAAACAAGCCATTAAGTAAATAGTGCATCCTTCAAACCCTGATGAAAGTGGCGACAGTGGAAAGTGCACTAATGGAACGCATAATGTCCTCACGGAACCCAACAGAGACATTTGAAACTTTAAAAACACTTAAAATAGTGTCACCTAATGTGATAAATGTAACTGCAGCATACAATGTATGTATTTGTTTTTTTTTAAATAGGCCTACATCATGCTCATAAATGTAGATATGGATTTTTACATTTTGCTTCACCTTTCATAATTTAACAAATTCATCTTTTGGTTACGAAAGACATGCCTCATAATACAGCAAGGATTTGTAAAGCACTTTTATAGAATCTGGAGTGCTCCAAAGGGGATGGTGCATAGTATTTAGTTTAATCCAATAATACTAGTGTGATAAACACGGTAAAAAATTTGTGCTCTCTACAAAAACGTTGTTCCATGTGCCATACATTTCTAGCGCAGTAGAGTGGCAGGTAAAAATGTCCCAGATGAAAAACTATAAAATTTGTTAAAAAATTATTATTGGATTGCATACACATAAAATTAAAAGAACCTACAGCCTCAATCTGAGTATAATATCCTCAATACGTACAAAAATATGTTCTAGACATTTTCGATGCTCTAAAAATAATCTTGCCTTATGCATTCCTTATAATACGTTTTTCCATGCCACTCTAATACGGTTTAAAGGTGATTATAATTCACAAAACACTCTGTGAGACTTCTTACCATGACAGGTCCAGCAATGAGCTGTGCACATCCCTGACAGGACTCTCCAAACTGGGCCCAATAATCTTTCTGGCAGTACAGCTTCTTATCACTCTCAAAGTACCAGGATGAAAGACGCTGCTTGCACTGGCTGCAACTGTTTAAGGTTAAAAAAGAAAGAAAAAAAAAGAAGGAAGCATTTAAGAATAGGGTGTAATTTGAATAAAAATTATCTAAACCTTTGCTTTATTTACTGGGGCTAATGATGAAGTGGGATGTTTTACTACCTGAATCTGAGATATTAGTAACATGCCACTGCACCTTCTCATTAAAAAAGTCCATTTACAAACAGATATATACATTGAGCGCCCCCACCCCCCCCCCCCCTCTCTGCTCACTATGAAACCCTTTACAACCACAAGCGTTTCTTGGATATCAGATATTATCCTATTTTAAATAAAGGATGCTTAAAATTTGGTGGTCATGTCCACAAGAGCCCTGATCGTGACAAGCCCTAGGATTTACTCAATTTGAGCTCTGCTTTGAAAAAAGAGGGAAAAAATACAGGTGTACATGTACAGTACATGTACATAACAAGGGGATGTTTATTTTATTGCATCTCTGAACAAGCTCCTGTGAACACAAATATACGCATGTACAGTAATCTATGTAAGATTTTTTTTTTTCTGTACAAGAAATATTATGCAAAATATGTAAAATTTTGTAAACATCAAACCTTTCACATTCAGGTGACAATCCACATTCACAAGACACAACAATTTCAGGAGGTTCCATTGCTCAATCCATTCAAAGTTCCTCTCAAAATCCCATTATTTGAAATTTGCGTCTTGTCCATATGCTGCCTATACAAAAATACATTGTTCTTCTATCATACCAGTTATAATGAACCGAGTCAACTTCAACCCTACTAAGTGGTCAGAGTAAAAGACGTAAATTCCTTAATTCTCACAAGTTGCAAATACACCAATCCTGTCACTTGTCGCCATGTACAGTGTATTGTACGTTACTAATCTTACATGGAAACCTGGTTCCAGAAAGACATACAGTATAAAGATATATTACAAACTCCTATTTATAGTTGAACCTATACAATCTGCAATACTGGTCAGACTACTGAGATAACTAACCAAACAAAGATAAGGATGGTATATATACTCATAAGAGCCAGAAGGGGTTTTCTCAATATAAATAACACAGGGTTAATGCCCTTATTGTACCGAACAGACAAAATATATAGGGTGTCTTTTATTGAACACATATCCCATCCCACCTTTATCACTAACAATATTGACAGTTCATGGATCAAGGAAGATTCGGTTTCAGATTGTAGGTTTTATCATATCAGTTCTAATTGATCATAAATCTCAACTTGACCTGGTGATGGACAGTAATGTAACCACATTGAAGTTGCTGCATAACATTCTCTGAAACAAACTGTCTGTTGAAAATTGAAATAATCTGCATTCACAACCCGAACGAGGTAATCATAGGACAATTTAAAAAAAAAAGAAGCAAATTGTGTATAAGTACATGTATAATGGGCAGCAATTTTTATCACTACCTGTAAAGAGAAGGGAAAACCAAATTATATCAGGGGTACATGTGTATCTACATTGTGTGACTGTTTTGCACAATACTTCTCACTGCTATTACATGTATAAATACCTTCAACTTGAAGGATGTCTTTTCTTGCAATTGAATACCATTCAAATACTATAAAATATTACAGATTACAGTATGTGACTATGACATACACTGTACGTGCACATTTTCCAGATTTTAAACTTTTTTCTTTTTTTCTTTAAAATAAAAACAAACACAATATAGTTGCCATTAAAATTCATGATGGCTCACAACAAGCAATGTCTACATGCTTCAATGGGCAATTGAAACAGAATAATTTTCAATAGAAATAGCAAAACCGGGCCAAGTAACACAGTGTTCAGCAACAACCCCCGGCAACAACCAAAAACAGGGAACTTTTTTATTTCAAAGTAATGTTTTCAGTTTTGCAGACTTTAAACTTTCAAAGTTTTCTTTTTCAAGCTCACAATGTTAAATAAATATACAGTAGATGGTATTTAAATTCCCGATGACTACAAGCAATGTCTCCATGCTCCAACAGGCAATTCAAACTGAATAATTTTTTCTATAAATTGCAAAACTGGGCCTATTAACACAGTGTTCAGCAACTACCAATAACAGGGAACTCTCAACTTCAAAGTAATGTTTTCTGCCATCTGATGTGTTCTCCAAGTATTGGTATCACACCTGGCATCTGCACTAGGAGGTAATCATCATTACACTCCAGCTAATTGGTCTTTAATCACTAAACAGTACAGCATAATGTGTGTGTCGTCAAGTTTTAACACTTAAAGTTCTAATTACAGCATCAAGGTGTATATTATTAGTTTGATAATATTAAAGATTTAAAGACCATGGACGGAGTAAATACAACCTTACATCGATTGAAAGCTAAGTAGGCGTATAACATAAATACCCCAAAAATAAATTTTCATAATAGTTCAGTATTCATAAAAAGGTGATCGAACCTCAACCAGGCCATCCCTCCTAAATACTCAAAAAGTTACCCCTATTTTAATGGTGCGGCTGGTGACGTCGAAGAATGTTAAGGGATGCTACCCCCAGGCATGATTGGGTTTCGCCTTTAGAAAACACGTTTGTATTGCTATGTCAGAACAATAGACCCCATATGTGTAGAATTCTATTGTTATGAATGAAAGGGCAATTTCATTCAGCATTTAGCATGAAACATTCCGTTAACATCTTTTGACGTCATCAGCCGCGCCATTAAAATAGGGTACTTTTTCGAGTATTTGGGAGGGATGGCCTGGTTGAGGTTCGTACACTATTTAATGAAATACTTTCTAGATGGACAATAAAAATGCTTAAATTGGGAGTTGTTGTATAAGTTATTAGCTTTCGTTTTATGTGTAATTTGGGTTCCATTTCTCGGTCCGGTCGGGACTTTAAGGATGGGCCTATAATAGCCCTGAAGATAAATCTTTTTATGTGGAAATACAGTGCGTATCAATAAAAACGGGACAGTTTTGAAAAGTCTGTCAAAATTTTGTTTCAAATCATGATGTCTATATTGTTAATGTAATAGATGCTCTGAAGTCTTATTTTCAAATCCAATTAAAAATAATGAGTTTCGTTCATGCTTGAGTACACACAGAACATTTTCGTCGGGGGCTCAAAAACGGCTTGCGCAAAATGGAAAAATTGAGAATTACGATCATCAGACTTTTTGCTAATCAGCAGCTTCCTCTAATTTTTTTCTTTATCTTGCCATTTTTTTTTTTGAATTATGATTTGAAAATCACTTTCAAAGCTATTTATTTACTTTAATTGTTTTGTTTTCATTTTAATATGTTTTCTTTTTACAATAAATATTCCTTTAAACTTTTTTTTTTGTCAACCCATAAGAAAGGGGATTTGGTTGGTTGTGTTTAATTGATTGTTATTTGATTGATTGACTGATTGCTTTGTTTATTTGTTTCGTTCATGCTTCAGCGAACAAGGAAAGTTCTTGTCGGAGGTTCAAAAAAACAAAACAAAACAAAACAAAACAACAAAAAAAACTTTGGTTAAATTTAAAGGGTATTATTTATTATGAATCAGTATTCTGAATCTGGTACTGCCATCCGGATTGATTGTTACTTTTCACTGGACAATAATATATGTTAGTCTTTTGAGTCGATTTCCTATGATTCTTCCACGATTAAATCAATCATTTGAACAATCAATCAAAAATTAATCGATCAATCATTCAAAGAAACAAATGCATTAATCAAACGATCAATCATTCAAATGGTCAATCTACATGTATCAATCCTTCATCCAATCAATCAATCAATAATAAATCAATCCATCAATCAAACAATCAAACGAACAAACAAAGCAATCATTCAATCAAATAATCAACCAACCAACCAAATCCCTGTCTTGGGTTGACAATTTTCTTCTTTTTTTTTTTTTTAGTTTGAAGGAATATTCAATGCCAAAAGATAACATGTTAACATGTGAAAAAAACAAACAAAAACAATTCAATTAAATAAATAGCTTTGTTAATGAATTTTGATAGCATAATTCGATAATAATGGCAAGATAATGAAAGGGTTAAGAGTAAGTCTGCTGATTAGCAAAAAGTCTGATGATCGTATTTCTCATTTTCTTCCATTTTGTGCGCAAGCCTTTTTTTGAGCCCAGACAAAAACGTTCTTTGTGTGCTCAAGCATGAACGAAACTTAATATTTTAAATGGCACTTGAAAGATAAGACTTCAGAGCATCTATTAACATCAAAATATAGACATAATAATTGAAACGAAATTTTGACAGACTTTTCAAAACTGTCCTGTTTTTATTGATACACCCTGTATAGAGTGTTGAAGCAGTTTCATGTCTATGTTATTTACCTAAAAGTACCATGTTTTTTTTTCCATTCTTTTTGGGGGAAGGAAGAAGAGTTTCCGGAACAGGTTTATTTATATTTAAATGAAAAGACTTATTATTTGACATGAAGTTGTGAAATGACCGAGTGCATGTTAATAATTGCACCTCAAATAGAGGTACCATGTATCATATTTAATTTCAACACCATGTCTATCGCATAGTTCAAGAATCATTTCACTGAGCAAGTCCTAAAATGACAAACTCTCACAGTGCCTCTCGGGGCGTATAGATTTCAGCAGACGGCGGTGAATTTTTCTCATTAAACAGAGATGCTATGATATGCCATTGTCCCCTGATACCAAGAGTAGTCCTAATTATCTCCCAATCTCTAGGCCAGACGTATCGTGCCACTATAATACTTAATTGATTCTCAGCTTGCATGCCGATAGAAGATCACACTTGTGCCCGCTGGAAAGCCATTTCACTCAACTTCTTTTATTTTATCAAAGTAGATAATGATCCATATAAGAAGGTTTTTAATTGACATTACTTGGAACTTTGCCAGATATTAAGTTTCAAATACCACACTTGTACTATTAAAACTTCAAAATCATCTTTGATAAAGCACTTTTCAATTTTATTTTCTTTTATTAAAGATTTTAATATTGAATTACAGGAACTATAGGTACATTCATAAATGAGATATATATGTTTTGTAGAGTGAATGACACTCAACATGTTTTTAAAGAAATCTCTTAACAAAGAGTTATATTTTTGAAGTGTGAAACTTGAGATCAGCCCATTTCTAATTTAGCAGACACTAAACAATAAGAACAAATCACATTTTCCCCCCTAGTTTTCTTTTTGAATTCCTTTATAAATTAATTGAATTACAGTTCTAACGTACATGTATGAATGAGATATAGAATAAATTACACTTCATGTATTTTGAAAAATATCTATTATTAAACAAGGAATTATATCTTTGAAGTGGTGAAACTTGAGATTGGA
The DNA here is from genome assembly GCA_940671915.1 of Paracentrotus lividus. NCBI lineage: Eukaryota > Metazoa > Echinodermata > Echinoidea > Camarodonta > Echinidae > Paracentrotus > Paracentrotus lividus. Next base: position 19,097,248 of record CALNVZ010003434.1, on the reverse strand, counting down.
TTATTTTTTTGATTTCTAATTCGGCAGACCCTTTAAAAAGGGAATCTAGTGTAGTGGGAAGGTGTGGGAAAGATGAAGAAAATTATTGTGAGCTTTCCTGTTATTTTCATGCTATTTGGGAAGAATATCATGACAAAAAGCTCCACAAGAAAAGATTGCTCTTGAATTACCCTAATAGTTATAATATGACCCAAAATATACCAAACAGCTGAATGTTTGGTCCCGAACATTTTTTGTTGCCAAATTCATGCATTTCTGTATAAGTGCATGTGACTCAAAGCTGAATTGGGTTAATTTCTTATAATTTTGGTGATTCCAAAACTCACAGCACAAAATAAAGCTCAGGTGAACTGTTATCAACCTTTTCAAATCACTTTTAGACAGTGTCTTCCACAGTTCAATGTCATGACCACTACAACTAATTTCACTTAAAAAACAAAAGGAACGAATCACAACAATCATGTGTCTTTCCAAATTTTATAGATGCAAATATCTTTTTTTTCCTGCTTTTTTAATTCCCTTATATTAATTGAATTACAGTACTAATGTACATTTATAAATGAGATATTATAGAGTCAATGACACTTAATGTATTTTATATATCTATTATTAAACAAATTTTGTATTTTTGAAGATGTGAAACATGAGATCTGATTATTTGTTGGATTTCTAATTCAGCAGACCCTTAAAAAACAAAAGGAACAAATCGCAACAGTCATGAGTCTTTTCACATTGGCTCATTCAGATATTTAAATGTATGCATATTGTATCTTTTTTTCTTTCTTTATTGTTTATCTTTTCGAGCATTTTTTTTTTTTTTTACAGACTTCTGCTTTGAAAATGTCCCCTAGCAGTAGTTAAAATCATTCTGAATTGTTATCTAAATCAATTATCACTGGCTCTCTAGTTGTCAGACAGCACCATGTTACCTGGAAGCCCCTTTAAACATCTTTGTAAGGGAACTCACGTGAAGCATAATGAATGCCAGTCTCTCTCCAACGCCTGCACGTATTCCGCATCGGTGATCTTCTGACAGCATGAGGCGCAGATGGGTCCTGCATCTGCCATGTCTACAGAGAGATGAAACACAAAATAAAACATGAGTGGACCATGCAAGCAAAATGTGATTGGCAAGAATAACATTTGATAAAATGTAGGAGAGGGGATGAGATAGAAATAGTATACTTTTTAGAAAATACTTTAAAACCTGTCATTTGATTATTACTGTTGAACAAATTTGTCAAAATATGCCAGGTACATGTACATGTACGTGTAGGATTTCATGTAAATGTACATAATACAAAATTTTTATCATGGTCTGTATTTGGAATCTTGATAATCAAAAATAGAACTCAATGTTAAAAGTTGGACAAAATAAGATTCCTTTGAATTTAAGAGGAAAGAAAATACTTCTTGCTACATGTATGTATTATAAATGTACATGTAGGGGGGGGGGGGGGAATGGCAACTGCTAAAAAACATTGAATCATCATTATAGATTTCACTTTGCCCCAAGCTCACATCGCTCAGGACTGCAGAATTTTTCCCCTGCCAACACCAATTATTACATACTGTATACATGTAACCCTTGAAATTGAAAGTCTTTAATTGAATAATGGTTTATGACCCGCATAAAAAAAAAGTTTTTAGGTTAAATGATCATTGATGAAAGAGGCATCCACTTTACTAGACCGCTCTGTCCTCATCCCCTCTGAGGACGGACGGACAGAGAGCTTCCATTGCGCGTGCTGTTCAAAATGCAGTGTACATAGCCGAGTGTGTTTTTCGGTGATCATATGTAGATCTATAAGATTATGAAAGTTATTTCTACTTACCGCATCAAGTAAATTTTCTCTAGATATTGTCTTTTTGATGCCCAACTGTCTTCTTGAAGTTGGATTTGGGGGTTTCTCTAAGTTTTTCCCATGAAATTTGGGGAAATTTAACAGAGAATACAGCACTGCATTTTGAACAGCTCACGCAATGGAAGCTCTCTGTCTTCAGAGAGATACGCGATGAAGACAGAGCAGCCCCGGTCTACCACTTTACTACATGTATACGGTCGTGTGTTATGAACTCGCCACCCCAAGTAGGGTGGTGCTGTTACGCTTTTTGCTATTTTCAGATTAATTTGTCAATATTTTCCAAAGTAAGAAAGTTTATGTAACAAATTTGATCTCATTTTAAAGCTATGGTTTACTGTGCTAGCTCCCTGTGAAGTTTCATTGTTCTAGGTAATATTCTGGTGGAGTTACAATGGTTTAAGTTTGGGACAGAAGGGGTGGTGCTGGAAGCGGTGCCGCCTGTACAAAGTCAATGGAAAATTTTACATTTTGTGGTTGATTTGAGGAAAACTTGAATTTCTCTGCCAAATTTTGGCTTATGACTGTGAATGGGGTACCAAACTGAAGCTTATAAACTGCTTTGTACCATGAAATCACTGAATAATATGTTTGATGTCCCAATAGTACCCAGGAAGACTCAACAATCGTTATTTGACCTAAAAACGCAATGCCTCCTGTACAAAGTCATTAGGAATTAGAGATATTGTACTACCTTTGGGGAAACTGCAATATCTCTGTCAAATTTTAGCCTATAAAAACTCCCTAAACACCCTCATCCTAAATTTTTTGTATAAGCTCCACACAACCCGACTCAACCTCGAATACCAACAATCTCCCCAAATTAACCACCAAGACTACGCAACTTATGTTGCTGATCTCCAACAGCACTGGAGGAAGAACAAGAAGAAGAAGAAGAAGATTGTGAATTTAGCACCAAATTGAAGCTTTTAAACTGCTTTATACTATCATATCACTTTAACAATATGTTTGATGGTGCAACAGTACTTGGCAGGACCCAACCCCCTCATGAATTTGAAAAAAGCTATATTTTCAGGGCTAAATTTCAGATCGTTATATTTTTCATTTTAAAATTGTAAACCATAATGAATTAGACCTTGTTTGAAAGGTCTTATTATTTTCTACCAGAAAATAATAATATTATTAATATTTGGGTGATTATAGATGACTTGACGATAAAAACAATGAAAAATAAAAAAAATCTAACTTTCCTGAAATTTTTCTAAATAACTTTTTTATCTTGCACCTGGTTTAATTTTTCATTGCAGATTTAGATTCCTTGAGGAATTTCCTTTCAGAAAATGTATAGTTTTGATATATTAGGGTGTATACTTTTCGAGATACAGGTCTTTGAAGTGAAAAAAGTGCCATTTGTAGTGAAATTGGCATGCAACGCAAAAGGCGGCGAACTTATAACACACAGCCATACATGTAACATAGACTGACAGATTTTAATCTAACAATTAAAAACATGCCATTTTTATAACACAGTTCCAATTGCAACAAAATAAAAAAAAACACCCAAAAAAAAGACATTGTACAAGTGACGTCATGAAATCAAAACGATCTAGATCTAGACAGTCTAACTTTGTTTTTCTTGATATTATTTTCTTTAAAATTTTTTCCCCCTGCTTTTTACTAGATCTTTAATAAACCAAAATTCCAAATTTAATCTACCTTAAATTTTTTAAATTCCAGACCAGGGCACAGAATGTGGCAAGATTTAAATGTGAAGACTTTCAGAAAGTTACATGTAACTTTAATTTTCTATCATTAAATTTTTAATTGTCATATTATTCAATAACTAGATCTAACGTTAGGTGTTCGGAAATTCCTTTTACTATTCCTGCTGTTTTAAATTTTATTTCTCTCTTCTAGTGTAATATATATTTAGAATTTTAATTTATTTCATGACAAGTTCCCGGGGCATTTCACCGAGAAAAACTTTTTTTTAAATTTTGTTCTTGTGGTTTTTTTTTTATTCATGATAGAATCTAACTGTTAGGGGCCTATTATGTTAGTGAAATAAAATTTTTCTAATAAATACATAGAAGAAGGGAACCTAATTTAGAGAAATTATCTATTGCAAAAAGGAGAAAATCCTTGGAGATAAACCAATGGACCAAGTTGCAAAACCTTTCACCCATACTACTCCATAGTCTTGTCCCACTTTCACTACGTCTACGACTCCACGAGGTCAATTCTATTGACATCGTCATGATTGTGCAGTAGATGACAGAGTATAGTGCCTAACGTTAGAGGTCGATATCTAACAGTTAGATTAAACTTAGTTTAGATCTATAACATCACTTCAAAATGTAATAAGCTAAGTTATTAGGGCCTAAACAAAGACTAGACAAAGTTACTTTAATTAGCCTAGAAGTCCTAGATCTTTCTTTATACATCAAACTTCACCATCTCTTTATCATCCACTCACTTTCATACACACAAAAAAAAATAATAAATTAAAAAAAAACACCTAAAAACAATGCTCTCCCCGTGCTCCAAAGCGAGCTTCTGGTTTCTGCACATCACATCACTCCCGCAGCCTTCATCTCATCTTCATCAGTACACTCTCGCTTGGCCAGCGCAGCCAGCGGAGCTGGGTGCACGGACCGATCACTTTACGCTGATGTTTTCGCGGCCACCTGAAATACTCCGAGCTGCCTTAGGAGCTTGTAAAAGTGAAATGTGTAATACAAAACGTTACATAAAAAGCAATAATCAATGAAAAATAATTCATACCATGTTTTGAACTCATCTCAGTTCACTCAGGGTGTAAAATGACAAGCACACTCACACATCTGAGAAAAAAAAAACAGCATTGTTCCACCCGAACTGAAGCACGCCCATTTATCAATCCTCGCGATCGATAATTGCTTTGATTGGATATCGGGCCGGGGAATCCTCGAGTACGTCGTGTAAGTTTCTATATTTAGCCTATAGGCGGGCGTAGATCCAGGCAACATATTTTTAAAGGCCCCTCTCCCAGCAATACATCAGATTCAAAATGACTATTGCAACTCTTCACCAAAAAAAAAATGCATAAAGTGTCATCGTTGCTTTATAATCTTCCACTTACATGACTATAAGCCCGCCCCCTCCCAGTCCCCACCCCCCAAAAATGGGGAGTATCAAATACCATTAAGTCATACCAAGGAGCTTCCTTGGTCATACAAACATACATTATTTGCCTTTATATAGCACTTTTCAATTAAATATATGCCCACAGCGTTTCGATAAAAAAAAATACTAGTACCTCTGCAGATTGAGCCCCAATATATTACTGGGCCTTGATATAATGTCATACATGGCTCTGTAGACATGTCAAATTTCATCTTGCAGGGGGGGGGGGGCTAAATTATTAAACCCTATAGTACATTTGTATTTTTAGTGGTGTTTCAGATGTCCCCCGGCATCTTGTTTAAGTTTAGATATTGTTGAGCCCCCTAGTAGGCCTATATGTTTTTTTTTTTCACTACTTCTCACTATAAAAAAGAAAGAAAAAAAAAGCAACAAGTATTAAAATAATGCTGGGGGTAGTTTGAAATATTCAAACACTTGCGCATTAACTCAGAACTAGTATTTTGTGAATATAAATGCTGCAAGTGCTTCCAAACCCTTTTAATAATGGAGATTGTTCGTAAATAACTTAATTTAGGCCAGCGGATGCATTCAACGGGATTCACGTCACGATTTTTTTTTTTTTTTTAATTTCTGATTTGATTTATTGTCAAGTATGAACAACATTAGCTTTACGGGATGACACATGAAAGCTATAAATCTTACTTACAATGGGGTCTAGCAACAGAACTACAAACTTTTAAATTTTAATATATACATGAAACGTATTTACAGCAAAACACATAAAAACTTCATGTAGTTCAAAACACATACAATATTCATGGCAATAAGGGTTTTAGTGGATGTCATTTTAGTTACTAGTAATTCTTATTATTTTATGACGTCATGACCATGATGACGTTGAGAGTACGATTCTATTCCGTGGCTGAAAATGATTGAGATGAGGTTTTCACAGCATCCGATTTTATTAGAGCCTATTTTAAAACTATTTACCCTCACTTAATTTCCTATACGCAGATCTGCCTATACAGTGTGTCCCACAAAAAATGCTAATGGCACTTAAGATGGGTATAATATAAAAATTACAATATTATATTGTATATAATCTTTACACCCGTAAACTACAATTCGTTTTCTACAACCGGATGAAATTTTATGTGATATGGTCCAAGACTCACAAAGATATGAACATTTTGTCATTACACTTCAGGAAACCTTTCCCAGTACCGGATGTATCGATTCGGAATAAAACAAACCCATTTGATCATAATTTTTATAATACTTTGAAAAATATTTCAGTAGTAATTATGAAATTTATATCACTGTAAAGTGCAACTCATTACCATTTCAATATCATGCATCACTGGCACTGGCGTAGCGCACCCCCCCCCCCCCCCACTTACAAAAGAAAGGAATTCGTGTCTGCGCCCGTGATCACTGGACCCCATTGTTTTAATTTATGTCATGCAAAATTGTGAGGGGTTCACTTTCACGCTCATAGATGATCAAAGTTGGGTTTCCTTTAAGCAATGTTTATGCACATTTGAATAACGCATCTCAAGGAGCATGAAAGTGAACACTCACAATTTTGTAAGACTTTTTCAGAACAATGGGGTTCAGTGATGCGTGATATTGGTGAACTGAGAGACATGTCATTAGAATGGTAATGAGTTGCACTTTACAGTGACATAAATTTCATAATCACTTCTGAAATATTTCTCAAATTATTAATGATCAAACTTGGGTTTATTTTAATCGATATATACCCGGAACTATATACAAAGCTTGGATGGAGAGGTTTCTTGATGTGTAATGAAAAAATGTTCATATCTTTGTGATTATTGGACCATATATATCATATAAAATTTCATCCAGTTGCAGAAAATGAATTTTAGTTTATGGGTGTAAAGATATAAATAATATAATATTGTAATTTTAATATTATACCCATCTAAAGTGCTATTAGCATTTTTTGTGGGACATACTGTACGTACATTCTCACTTGCCATATAGATATTGCAAAATAACTGATAATGGTACTTTAAAAAAACAAAACTTGCAAGTCTTTTAAATGCTGTTATATTTCATTTATGACCAGAGTATCATCGACCATTGTTGTTATTTTTATTTGTAAATCAAAACGGAAGACTTGTCCCTTTTCATTCCTGAGGGAAGTTCTGAAACAAAGGGGGAGACAAAAGAAGAATTTTCGGAGGTGGAGATTATCAATGGAAACAAAGATATGGGACATGTTTCATATTTCTCAGAGAAATGTTAACATGTTTCGTTTAGACCTGATTGTTGCAAATTAATAATGGTCATAAGGAACTGTAACAAAGCAATTGAGGAAAAAAAAAATAAACAAATAAGTTATATTAAAAAAGTTTTAAAAAAAAAAGAAGAAAAAAGGAACTTCCTACTAGTACTAGTAGGAACCATGCCTAGAGGGGGAAAATCTTTTGCGTCGTTGTAAGGAGGGTGCGTGCCAAATTAGAGGAGTAGTTTTTCAACAAATTGTGTGAAAATCAATTGTTGTATAATTATTTATAGTTAACTCAAATTTATAATAAGAATTTTTGATGTAATTCGATGATTTGGTGGAATAAAATTGAATCTAAAAGTGTTTTTTTGCAATACAGGACTATTTTCCCTTATATAACAGTAAAAATAATTTGATACTCTTCTCTTGGTGTTATTTATTTATTTATTTTTTGTCTGCCATAATATAGGTTTTCACGGTCAATTTAAACTCTTTGCAATCGAATTCGTTTATGTTTATTCAACTGAAACGATAACTCATGGAGCTGAGTGGAGCTATCGGCCAATTGAATTAATGTTTAGATTTTTAATCGCGATCACATTTCGGACGAAATTGCTGTACTGAGAAATGTCAATTAATTGATCGGAGATACTGTAAACTTAACCGGGAAACCCCAGGCGCGGATACAGGGGGGGGGGGCGATGGCGCCGGCCCCCCCCCCCTAGCAAAAAAAAAAAAAAAAAATAGAGGGGGAAAAAAAAGAAGAAGAAGAAAAAAAGCGAGGCAAAAATAGAAGAGTGGGCCGGTTGACCCCTAACCGTACTCCTATAGCTCATAGGGTACATGCAGGTAATACGGGCCAGCAGGTAATATGGGCCACCTGAAGCAAATCATGTCTTGAGCGTCGACCGGTGACCGGTGACCGATGTGAGCACCACAATGTTGTTCATAAGAACTGTATACAAAAATATATTGTCGTGAGAGCATCTGATGCCGAAATTTCTCTAAGAAAATTGCCGAAAACCAACAAGGTAGGTAAAACTTACGGCATTTTTTTACCCTGATGTAAAATTTGATATTTCACAGAATGTGATGGT
>CALNVZ010003434.1:19053123-19085225 GCA_940671915.1 Paracentrotus lividus | reverse complement strand
AACACGGTAAGTGAGCTGTTTTAGCTGGTTTTTTGCGCTTTCTGAGATTTTAAAGTGAGTTTAAGTCATGTACATGCTAAATGAAACATTAAATTTTTTTTTAATGTATGATTTGTGACTGTCAGAGCATTTTTGCTTTTTATCTGGGAGTACCTAACAGAGCTAGAGAACAATGTATTTTGATTGTTGGGCGCTCTGATTAGCTATCGCGTGGAGCTCCGCCTCCTGGTTGCGATGACTGAAGTGCGCATTGACCTGTAACCTGAAACACATACGCGATTCAGCTGTTCCCATAAAGACCGTTTTGTCTTGCGTGCTGTCAATCTAACCAAAAGCTGGACCCATTTCGCAAGAAAAAACTGCCAAGATCGACTTCACAAAATACGTTACTGGCAAGCACTCTTGAATACCTTTTTAGAACTAAAGAAGAGAAATATAAAAAGAACTTCCAATGAATCCACTGTCGAACTTCACCCAAAGTTGAAAACGTATAAGAAAGAGGGCGACTTTAAACCAACAAAAAAGTAAATGACGAATCTAAATTTTATCGTGATCTATTGCTTCATTGGAAGGCAAAGATGGTAGTGTATTTTATATGCCTAACTTGATCATTCGAGCGTCGGTGCATCAAATTATGGCGTAAACATATTCTATGTGATTCGGTTTCCTTCTTTCCACCCTCCTCAATGCTCATTGCTCATGCACTAGTGTACAAGCAGTTGAGCGAAGTGTTTCCGAAACGATGAATAAGGCGGTCCATTCTGAGCCAGAGTTATCAAAATAGACACATGTTCCATTCTATTTTAAGTTCAAGCACAGAATTGTTGTTCTTTATTTATTTTCATATTGCTATTTTGTTTGCAATCTGCGATGCCACTTTAATCTTAAAAGTCACATTCACACTTGTCAAACTCAAAACCCAAACAAAACCCAAACTTAAAACAAAAAAAAAAAAAAAAGAAAGAGAGAGAGAAAGAAGCTTAACAGACACATTTAGAGGCAAAAAAACAAAAAAAAACAACAAAAACAAAACCAAAACAAGCCTCCCCCCAAAAAAAAGGAAAAAAACAAACAAAAATCTTCAGATATTTTAAAAAATAAAAGATTCAAAGTTTGACGTTTTTTATAAGCGCATACATAAGCCCCTTTCATTTTTCAGATTGACAATAAAACAAGGATATCCTCTAAAGGTCACCTTTGTTGCTCTTCTAAAGTTACCTGGAAAAACATGCAGGTGTAGATATATGCAACTGCATGAACACAGCGCGACATGAGGGCAAACAAGACACCCCAGATAGTTCTTGGGCAGTTAGAATGAGGCCGCCGCGGTCCAGAACAGCTGCTCGTCTGCATAAACATGACCTTCTGCACTACATATAAACAGATGACGTTTGCGCATATTTTTGCCGTCATCAATAACAAGGTTTGTTTTCATTTATTGAAGATGCCTGTTTTCTTTTGGGACCTACGGGATGATTGGATTGCAGTTACGGAACTTGAGAGTGCATATAATTAGATTCCTTATCATCAATTACCCCAGTTCACCGTCTACTTTTTATGACTTGTCCGTCTTACCAAGGAATATAAAGGGATTAAGTGTCAATCACTTGTGTGTAGATATGGGGAGCATGGCACAGTAGAGCTTCAGGTGAGTGGAGTTGGCATCAATTGGGAGGCTATTTTTACTGTACAGTGTCTTTTATAAACGGAGGCAAAGTCCAGTAATCTGAGACGATCTTTGTTTTTGAATGGCCTCTGTACGAACACGGTATGAATTCCGAAACAGGAAGTACTGCTCTTCATTGACTGAAGAGGAAAAAATGAAAAAAAAACAACAAAAAATGAAATACATTAAGATATGTTAGAAGAGAAGAGAGAGGGACAAAAGAAAATAAATTAAAAAAAAATGATAGAAGAAAGGTTGAAAGTAGAAAACATGAGGTCAACTGTTATAGGTCACAGTCAGAAGTCTTCTCTAGATGTGTTTACTATTAACAGTCATTCTCTCTTCTTTCTTGTGCCCATCACTTTTTCAATCTTTAGCATGATGAGAAAGAGATCGTCAATGCTGCCGTCGGCGCTACCTGCAAGATCTTCAGCCATCTCTTGGCCAAAGACTCTATGGTCCTATCCGCAAGCATATCTGGTAGCAAGGAGAAATACAGGGTTTGGTTGCAGGCCAGGTACAACGATGCTGTGAGGTGTCTCTGCAATGTGGTAGGAACCTTTGTAACAGGATTCCTAAACTATACACCAAATAAAAAGCTAAACAGGAATATACAAAAACAACACGTGTCACAAAGAAAAAGAAACAGTGAAGCATGTGTAAAAGAACAGAATAAAGGAACCAGATATAAGAACATTATTCTAGCCAATGAGGATAAGAAAAACTCAGAAATAAGAATAACAATTGGGTGGGGGGAAAAGGACCGAAAAAAAAAAGATTGAGATCGAGAAGAAAGGGAAATAAAGATTGAACTAAAAACCGAAATAACAAAAACAAAATAAGTCTCAAACATAAAGTTCAGTAAGGCGCCTGTCATAAATGGAACTATAAAAATGCAAAAACAAAAAAAAAAAAAAAAAAAAAAAAAAATAAAAAAAAAAAAAGTATAATTGCCCACACAGAAAATTATAAATATTTGAAAAGAACACTGATAAGACAGTGGCTGAAACAACGATTACAATATACAATGACCCCAATGCGAAATAAGCGATGACCTCTGTGGTTACTACTTGTAAGTTGGTTGCCTTTTTATATAATCTGGTTCACACCTCCTATAGCCAAAATAGAATTATAAAAGAATAAAGGGACAACAATGAGAGATTAATGAAAATATGTATTAAGTTTTCTGTGTCTTCAAATGTAGACAGTAGGAAAAAGGAGTGTGTGTTAAACTGTAAAGTTTTGATCTACATGTAGTTCTGTGGGGGGGGGGGCGGTGGGTCAGTAGTAAACAACTGTTATTGTATTAGAACAAAAACCCAAGATATAGCATGTATCCTTGCAATATGACAGATTTTGGCTTCCGTCAAAGTTTTAATATACCGAAGTGAGTAAAAAAAACTGTACACCTACAAAAATGTCAAATTAAAATTTTTTTTTTTTATAAACCCTAAATTATTTTACACATTCTGAAAGAGTAACTCCTCCCTCATCTTCTGTACCATTTTGTGTGGTATGTCTTTACGCTTGGATGAACACGATGCATTGTTTGCGAACATGTCTAATTTCGAATTGTGTCCAGTGGTTTGGGGGCATAACTTGAAACGATATAAGAAAAGCTGAACTCCATCATGAATAAAATAGCATAACTTTTTAACGAAAATGTCTTCCGCTTAATAACTTGGCAGGGGTGTTGTTACACGTATTGACTACATTTTGTATGAAAATGAGATAAATCTGTAGAGTCAGGCATGAGTGAGCACACGTACGAAATGTAGTCAATATGTGTAACAACACCCCTGCCAAGTTATTAAGCGGAAGACATTTTCGTTCAAAAGTTATGCTACTTTATTCGTGATGGAGTTGCTTTTTTTGGCAGCTTTTGTTGTTTCAATTTCATCCCTACCCTGGCACAATTCGAAATTTGCATGTTCGCAAACAATGCGTCGTGTTTATCCAAGTGTAAAGACATACCACACAAAAATGGTACCAGAAGATGCGGGAGGAGTTACTCTTTCAGAATATGTAAAATATTTGGGGGTTTATAAATTGAAGATGCTAGTACTAGAAGTTCCTATGTTACATCAAATCAATTTTGAGAAACAGAGGGTAAAAATGTAACATACGAACATCTAGTACTAGCATCTTCACTTATTTTACATATTCCGAAAGAGTAACTCCTCCCGCATTTTTTTTTTTTTTGGACTCATTCGGTATATCACATTTTTGGTCTAATATTGCTAACCAGCAATGTGTTGTTTTTTGTTGTTTTTTGTTGTTTTTTACTCCTATCATAGGAGCTTGCTCTGAGGACACTGATGGCATTTGTAACAGAAGAATCCAAGCATCCCTTCAAGAGGGATGGCTCGTCATCTCACTACTTCTTCCCCATTCATATTGTTGCTGTGAGTATATTTTATATCTAGTATCTATTAAAACCATGGGGTCTGCAGGGTCTGTGTGTTTCAGTGTTGTCCATGCAACCAAGAGAGTGTGTATGGATCTACGTATGTTTCCAGATAAACTTGAAACATTCATTGCACAACAATGAACCGAGGTGGCCAGTTCTCTTGCCCAGCAAAGAACAACGGGCCACAAAACGCAATAATCCTATAAGATGAGGACACTCTGCTGACCCCAAGTTCTATGTGCGGTCATACATTTTCAAAACACCAAAGAATAAAAGTTAATATGTCCTTGTAACCCCAGGACACGGTGCCTTTAATATATATTGTACCTTTCTGTAATAATTTGTCTCCTCCCCGTCATGTCCAACCAAGAAACAATCTCCAGAATATTTAAACCAAAAATCCACCGATGCAAGATGATTCCAGCAGGGACAAGGCTGTGTTAATGCCTTCCACCCTTCCTACAATCTTTGCTAGATTAAACCCAGAGTGGTTTATTGAGAACCTTGGTATCTAATCAATGATGCCAAGAGGTTCAAACCTCTCACAGTGATAATTATAAGGGGAAAATGAATAAATGTAATTTTGATTTAAATTTGATTTGTAGTATCTTCAGCACCCCCCCAAAAGTACTTTAATAAAACATCACATATCTCAAAAAGTTACTTACTTTACATAGACAGGCATAATTAACAAAATGTTTCTGGTTTGTGGTATTCCAATAAAAAGTTTTTTTAATCTATATAATGAGTTAAAAATAAAGAGGGATTGCAAAGCAATTTAGCTCTGGTGTAAACAACAATTCACTCTAGGTGTACATTGTAGGTTCACCCCAATAAAATTATTTTTTAACAGTGCCAACTCCAGGAAGATTTTCGGAACAACAGGTATTATTTACACTGTTGCTGTAATGTAAAGGTAAATTTTTTCTCTATTTTTTTCTTTACAGCTTTTAGTACCACAGTTATTGTCAAAAACTGTTGTGTTGAGCGAACTGATAGGTCGGTTCAAGCAACATGTTGAATACGATGATGTGAGGTATCATGTCCTACAACAGGTTCAACATCACATATCAAAGCAGGCGAAAGAAAAACTCAATCAGGTATGACAATGATATCACAGGCTTCTTTTTATCTTTCAGAGTGTAGATATAAAGGTACATGATGGTACTCATGCATGAAATCATTTGATGTTACATAAAGTGGGCGTTAAGCCGCTATGTTATTGGTCAGGCGTTCACCAATCAGCGTGCCGATGATGCGGGTGGGAATCAGTATGCAAATTAGACAAATTTCCTAGAAAGCTAGTGTACACTTTTTACGAGAGTGATCAGGAATTTCCTTGTTGACCATAGTAGATTGCGAGACAAATGCATGATCCGCATTTGAACTTATTTAGTCTTATTGAAAGAAATGAATTATGGTGGATTATTAGTAATGTTGAGCTAAATAGTTGCAACTAGAGGCAAATCTTAAAATTGTTGCCATCTACTCGGGAATTGAAATCCACCAATGCAAGATGATTCCAGCAGGGACAAGGCTGTGTAAATGCCTTCCACCCTTCCTACAATCTTTGCTAGATTAAACTCAGAGTGGTTTATTGAGAACCTTGGTATCTAATCAATGATGCCAAGAGGTTCAAACCTCTTACAATTACTAGTTATCACAATGCACTTACCTTCACAGGGCATACTCATTTTGAATTTTAACTTAATATAACCTCAAAGTTTGTATCTTAATTATGTTCCTAAGTCTTGAAAATGCAAGGATATGAGAAAACATTAAGTTCAACTTGTTTGGGAATAAGTAATCTTAAAATGTTGTCCCTAAAGTATTGTACATATTGTACTCATGGGAGAAATTATTTGTGATGAAAATTGCTTCTTTTTGCAGACAAATGGTCATTGTTTTCGTGAAATTTGGCCCGAGATTGAATTCGCAACTGACAGAAAAATATTTTGTGAAGAAACCTGTGCTTGAAATTTTTTTCCAGTTTGGTATTTAGATTAGGTTAAGTGAACGTGATAATATTTTTTGTTGTTGTAATTGTGTGAAATAGTTTATTTAATCGATTATTATATTGCAACCATGTGGAATGTATTTAAAATAAAAAATCTTGACATATTTTAAGATTTAATTGTTTGTTTTTTTGCTTTGTTTTTGTTTTTTTGTTTTTTTTTTGGGGGGAATGATATTGAATCATACTTACTACATGTATATATCTTTATCTAATCTCACCCTACATGTAGATTGAACTGAAAAACCTGTGTAGTAACACAGTACATCTCTTGCATGCGGTTACCATGCCAACAGATGAGGAGAGCATCAACAACTTTCTGGGTGTGGCTCCTGATCCAGATGAAGGCGCAAAGATAACGATTCTCAAAGTATGCAAGTTTTAATTCAATAGTGTTTTATCCACTCTTGTCAATCAGTTCATTTTTCCAAAAACCCTGGCAATTCATGTAAATTATAAACTTAACAACGCTCAACACTAACATTTTTTTTTGGTTGCCCTGCCGGGCAACCAAAAATCCATATTTTCAAAATTTGGGAGCCCGAATCAATAATCTGGTTGCCCGAAAAAAAAGAGAAGATAATAAACAAAACAACAAAGTTTCGCCTTATTTGTAGGACAGGAGGTGGTTGGGTTGGTGAGAGAGAGAGAGAAAAAATTGTTTCAGGACTGGGAGCTATTTATAAGCACCTTTTTAAGCTTTCTTCAATTCATCTTTTTTTTTTCTATTCATAATTCATACACCAATTATCATCAAATGTATGCCATTAGTTGATTATGCTGCAATGAATTGATAAATTAAAAGTATGAAAATAATTCTCTTTCGAAATAAAAAATTGATATCCAAAAAAGATGTGTAAAAAATATAACTTAATTACCGGGAAATACTGAACTCTTTCTGTGGTCTAGTTTAATAAAAAATTCCATCCACCATTTCGCCCAAAGTATGCTTAGATAATTTATTTCATCAGACAATCACTGTATCACTTTTAAAGAGGATAAAAGTAGGCCCCTTCCAAGATTACAACTTCCGAAATGCACCTGCTGCCAGAGGCTCTCGCTGCCAGATTATGCCCCAAGACTTCTGGGAGGAATGCAGCTCAATTCATGCTACAAACTCTGCAGGAAAAACTACCAAAAGTCGATCTTTTTAAAACTTTTTTGAAAACTAAATTTCAGATGTAACTGGGGTAATGGGTTTCAAGATCATATTTTCTAATGCTCATTCTCAGAAAGCTGGACACCCAAGACCAAATTTTAACCTTAAAAACCATGAGCAAAAACTTCAAAAAGTGTCGGTCTAGTTACACCAATAAGCACACATGGGACTACACACAGACAATCGGCGGTTAAAAAATATCAGGATCATTTCTGCTCTGATATTTTACTTGAAATTTGTTTTAATATCACATTTTGGTGTTTGAAATAGTCATCAATAATTTTAATACCTACATACCTAGTGTTTAATTCCAAAATTTCCCTATGCCTGCAAAAAAATTTGAGGGTCAATTCGGGCAACTACTTTTTGATAATTCCTCTGATTTGAGGGTCCTGGTAGGTGATATAGGCGCCCCGGGCGCCCGGGCGCCCCTTAGTGTTGAGCCCTGCATAACATATATATAGGAAAGAGGCTCGCAAGTGACAGCACCAAAGTAATACTTTCAAAATCCATTTATAACTTTCTTATAATCCAACCTTTAGATGTTTCTCTCATTCTCAGGGGCCTCTGAATGTTTTTGAAAGTCGAAGGACTAAGACTTAGTGGGGGGGGGGGGGGTAGAACAGGCCAAAAATCACAAATCTATCGTCATTTTTATATTTGTACACTTGCTGAAAAAAAGTAGGGGGGGGGGAGCTGAAGTCCCCAGCCCCCTGGATCCGTAGCCCCTGATTCTTGTGCTTTCATTAAAACCAACATAATTTCAGGGTTGGACTTTTCCCATTGCTTTGCCGGAACGATACATATTACTTCATAAACTTTTTCTTGCGAAATAATTTCCTTCTGTTTCAAGACAGACATGGATAAGTTCAGTTAAAATATAAAAAGAGAAGTGGCCTTTCTGAGGCCATCAATTTGTATGGCTATTTATAGGAGAAATTTTCATGACACAGGTGAAGCACTAATGAAGTGTAATTCACCAGCGATGCATGTGAGTGTCATGTAATTCACAAGAAATCAACAAGCAAATTAATTATATACATTCCACCTGTCAATCAAATAGTGAAATTTACTTTCAAGCAGGATGAAATTTACAACCAAATTATTTTGACCTCTTGGAAATGAACACTGAATCTGTAAACAAGGAGGAGTTTGGGTCACAGTTTCACTTATGAAATGTCTCATTTGAAACTGTGCAATTGTTAATGTTGTATTTGATTTTTGTGGTATAGCGCCAGACTATATTTGGGTGGAAAGGTTGGAATCTATTTTTATTTTTGTTAACCCCTCATTCAAATGCAGACATGCCAAGTTCCAAAAAAAAAATTGCGTGAGATCATTCACATCGTGTTTGAAAGCGGTGCGCATGCAGCGCGCGTTACCACATGTGCGCGCGCGCAGTAGTAATTTGTACACAAAAGAGGCACGCGTGCACCCTACACACGTTTCACTTAGTACGCTATCTTGCATATAATAACGATCGCCTGCTATCGCTCTTTAATTGCAATTGATGCGTGACAAAACTGCCGATATTTAGGGTTTTGAGACTCCAAAATGGTAAAAAAACTATAATGCTACTTTTTCTCATTTTGTGTGAGAAATGGGGTGTTCTGCGTGAGATCGTGAGACGGACCCGAAATGCGTGATTCTCACGCAAGATGCGTGAGACTTGGCATGCATGCAAATGCTCTTGGTACAAAATGTGTATTAAATGAATATTCTTAATACTTTGGTGGGAGGCAAAATTGCATTACCTGTATAGTGTAAATTAATCCATTGAGGACTGAGTGGGCTGATGTCTATGGGAAATGTGTGTTATAGCCAAATCAGCTTTTCTCCACCAGGTAAATATAACTTTCGCAATAAATGACAACTTTAATCCTCATAACTAAAATGAGCCGTAGGACCATGAAAATCTTTTGCTCCTATTTCAGCACTGTCCACAGATGGTTTAATGAGCAGGAAAAAAACAATATTTTGTTGCAACAAGAAAATTGTTTGGGTGTCAATGTCAGACACTCTCGTGAAAAAAACTTATGTGTTCACTATAAAAAAATTTCTTTATGGTGAGTCACTTGTCTCAATATACATGTATTGGGAATGGACTGTAATGGCTTGTGTTTAATAGTATGGCTTATAAGGTTGTGCAAGATGTTTCCAGCAGGGACAAGGCTGTGTTAATGCCTTCCACCCTTCCTACAATCTTTGCTAGATTAAACCCAGAGTGGTTTATTGAGAACCTTGGTATCTAATCAATGATGCTAAGAGGTTCAAACCTCTCACAAAAATCGATGCACCTATGCATAAGTGATGTGCATTTCTTTTGAAACCATTTTATACTCTTTGCATTTCTTTTTGCAATTACAGCTAATTTATTACCTATGATGAATACAAGCTATTTTGCAACTTTGTCCCACATGTTACTGACATGAACCTTTACGAAAAACATGTAAAATAATTTAGATGAATCATTTCATAATTAATTTATGGTGAATTATTTGTTGGTAACATGTGGGACAAAGTTGCCAAATAGCTTGGACTTTCCCAAATACAATTTATTGCAGTAGTAATCTTTGAAGAAGAATGAACAAGATTTTTCAATCAGTCAATATTTATTTTTATACAACCATCTTATTGTAGGAGCACCGCAGAGTCTTCACTAATGCATGGCTGGCTTTCCTGAGGTTTCCCCTACCTACTCCAGTCTACAAACAGATCCTCATCAATATTCATGAGAATGTGATGCCCCACATGACAACGCCCCTCCTACTAACTGACTTCTTGACAGCATCATATGACATAGGTTGGTATTGACTTTTAAAGAAGTGTTGGCAAAAACAAAAGTCTCTTAAATATTCACGAGATCGATCAATGCGATGCCCGTACAACTCACTGAACTCCTGTCAAATTCAGATAACGTTGCATGAGTAATATTTGAGAAGGTAGTGGAAAAAATAAAAATGTCGCAAATATTCATGACATCAGTAATTTAAAAAAGGCAAATTATTAATTAGAATGTACAAATGGGTGAAAAACATCAAATCAGCTCACCAACTTGACATTTCAATGAATTTTACATTAAGATAAAAAAAATCAAATAATATTAGCGTAATGCAAATTGAAAAAAAGAGCATGCGACAAACCTTTCTTGACATGAAATATTTTGACATTTTATTAACATTTCCATGTTTTGGACATTTAAAATACCGTAATTAACGGTGTATAAGCCGCACCTTTTTGCCGTCGGGAAAAAGTCAAAAGTAGGGGGTGCGGTTTATACATAGAGATAGGATTGGCGAGGCTTAGATCTAACATATTTTGTCAAAAGCTACATAGAGTCTAGTGATATCAGACTATTTATGCATAATAATAGGGTCAAAGCTATTTTAAACCCTCAAAAATAAGTAAATTAAAAACTTACTTGTCATATTTTGACGCTGATTGACCGCGAGATGCATGTGAAACCCGCCAGGTCGAGTGTGTAGAAACACCCGCTGCTAGCGGCCTGGAGATTATCCATGACAGGGTGCTTTGCCGATGTTAAAAACATTCACCTCAAATCCATAACAAAAAGTCAAAATACATCATCAAACATAACAATCACGCAAAAAATCTTACCCCTAGATATCCTTCTTGAGAAACTAGTTTCAGACAGATCTGATATGACCACAAAACTTCTGATAAGGAGAAGTTTTGCATGGCTGCATTTCATCCAAACACTCACTTCGCCGATCGGTATTAGGGAGCTTTCGCTGGACTACGGGGAGGCTAATCTAGAACGTTAGCTTTATGAATGACTTTATTTTCAAAATAGCTCAAACCCCAAACTCCTGCATACTGTTAGTACAGGAAAAAGAGTGTGTAAAACTGGTATTTGCTAGAAACGGCTGGCAAGCGTTTAAATTACAAAATTTCGTGTGCACAAACGAGGGTTTCCCCTAGTTACAAGAGATAGCTCCCCGTTGTCAAAATCTACAACGCTATTTTGGGGAAATGTACGTTCTCCCGAAACGTAGAACGTATCTAGGTTCTCAGCTGAGAACGTAAGTCAGTTATAATAAGCGAGCGCTTTGATAGGAATGTATACAGGCATTTCCCCCTTTGCTAAAACATAAAAGAAGCATACTTTGATTTGACTAATCATAAAGGCTGGGCGGTAGGTTATTTCTTTTCATATCAGCAATGTTTTAGGTCAGCTGTTATACGCATAGATGCATTTGTCACAATAAAACCTTGGTATGAAAACAAAAAAAAATAGGTATCCCCGGTAAAGTAGCCTGTGGATTGAATTCTTATTGCAACAATAGACGTTACAATGTCTCACAAGCCAAAGGGAACATGTGCGGTTACCATTGGAAACTTTTATTCAAAGTTATTGAAGAAGATAGAAAACGAGGGTTTGCAGGCATTTTGAAAATAGTGCCCTCTTTTTTGCTAACGTTCTAGATAAGCTCCCCGTAGTCCTGCGAAAACTCACTATTATCCTGCATAGCGCATGCGTGGTGTGGCATTGCAACATACAATGCACTAGTCTGTGCATGCAGACACTTTGTAGTTTAGGAAATAGAAAAGTCCCGATCATTTTCCTCTTTATTCTCTTTTGTTTATCTTTACTTCAGCTAATTGCCTTGTTGTTTCTCATAAATAAACAAGATTACAAGATTGAATTCTTTCAATAATTTCTTAATTATTATTTTTAATTAATTTTTTTTTAATTAATTTTTTTTTTTTTTTTTTTTTTTTTTTTTTTTTTTTTTTTTTTTTTTTGGCAAGGGTCCAAATTCGGGGGTGCGGTTTATACACGAGTGCGGCTTATAGTTCAAGGAGCTGTAACATTTAATAGTTGAGAAATGATATGAATCAGCTGTCCATTATAGAGTATGTGCCATCCAAGGCTTCATTCTGCTTGAGACATGGCAGTTGAAAATCTGTCAATGATGTGTTAAGTCACGCAGGCTTTATGGGTTCATTAAGCACTTGTTGATCGGAAAAGCATCGTCCCCGATCATGAAGTATGGTATGTCATGGTTGTCTCTGAGTATTTAGATATCGGCTCAGGTGGAGGGAATCCTGAGGCGTTGTTCCCCAGGGCCAGCTTTAACAGAAAAATTTGAAGATACCAGCATCCGAGGCAGCCTCGTTGCCACAGGTCCACACTACACATCATAAACTTGTACTCTGCATCAACAATGGCCAAGTCAATGATGGAAAAAAAAATTATGATTATTATAGAGACTTGGCTGCCCAGTATGTGAAACTGAACTGACTCGATACACATCTCATTACAGCCAAGTTTTAGATTTTTAAAAACATGACACATAAAAAAATAACATTTGAATTTTATTTCACGCATAGTCTTCTCAGTAGATATCGTCTTAGGCGCAGGGAATTTTAAGGCGTTGTTCTCAAGGGCTAACTTTAACCAAAAACAGTTGAAGATTCTAGCATTCGAGGCAGACACATTGCCAGAGGTCTACGCTACACCACATGAACCTGTACTGTGCTACGATAGACTACGATGGAAAAGAAACATGTATACATTTTAGAGACTTGGCTGCCCAGTATGTGAAACTGACCTAAGACGATACACATTTTATTACGGCTAACTTTTAGATTTTGTTTGAAAACATGACACGTGAGATGATGATAAATCAAGTCTTTATTACAGAAGATCATGTGAACAAGAAAAAACAGGCCCGTCAACCCACTGGGTTAGGTGGTTGTCATAACAGTTTACAAAGTTACAATACAATAAAAATTCAAATAACATTTCAATAATATTTGAATATTGTGGTACACATAAATCTACATCATCAACACATCTTAGAAACCCGACATTATAATACATTTTGCATAAATACGGCTAAAATTATTCCACAACTATTGGTAAAAAACAAATTAAACATTTTTTTTTATTGAATCAAATATTATCGCAATGCAATTTGAAGGAAGAAAAAATACAAAACCTTTGATTTTATGAAAGAAGGCATTGTCACCAATCATGAAATATGGCACGGTTGCTCCTAACAGAAAGCAGCGTAGGCTATGGAAATACTTATGTGTCATTCTCTAGGGCCGGATTCAACGGAGAAATGTTAAAGACGCCAGCATCAGAGGCAGACAGCTTTAAGTAGATGTAAATGGAATGCAGGTTCTGGGATTTAATGTTCCTTTATTGCTCCTCACTGAAGAACCTCTTCATCATGATGACATCAGCCAGCTACACTGCTAGTGAGAAGAAATAGAGAGGAAACTATACTGTGCATCCATAATGGCCAAGAGTATGATGGAAAAGAAACCTTTGTAGTTGTAGAATAAACTTCCTGAATTTCTGCAAAGTCCTTCTGACATCCTTCTGCCATCCTTCTGCCATCAGCAAGTGCTTTTGAATTAGTCGTCATTTGGGGAAGATCAGACCAGGTAATATCAAGAATGTGTTCTGCAGTAACTTCTACAAGGTACATTTTTTTTCCCCAATGGACACCAATGGATGTGTGCACCATTGACTGGATTAAAATTCACAATCATCACTTAGTTACAGTAACAAGGAACATATGAAATTTCCTCCACTGGCAGCGCATAAACAATTCAAGATAAAATTATGCACAATACAAGTTAACTACAAAATAAAAACAACCCAAGATATAAACAATACAAGATAAATACATGTTATACACAATACAAGCCAAATATGATGCGTAATAGTGTGGCCAAATGATAAAATTACCCTAATGCGAAATAAGCTAATAGATGTTGTTGGGTCCTACCTTCATTTTTATAATACTCAAACTACCGTAAGTTTCCGTAGAGCTCGAAACTAGAAGTCTGCCGAAGACTGGGAGACTTAAAGGGAAGCTGGGAGCATTCACGTGAAGTCAAAAAAGTTTGAAAAGTAATACTTGCAAGATAATCTAGTGTTGAAGTCATGAAATTGAATTGTGGAAGAGACTGTCTCAAAGGGATGGGAAATGTTGATAACAATGCACATAAGAATTATTTATTGATGTGAGGTTTTCGAATCAAGAAATTATAAGAAATTTACCAAATTCTTCTGAGAGTAACATGCACTGCACACAAAAATGCATGTATGGGACTACATGTACATGTGCTCACATGTTCGGGACCCGAACATATCAGCTTTTTATGTCGTATTATCTCTATGAGGGCATTTGAAGAGCAATCCTTTCTGTGGAACTTTCTACTACAATATCCTTCCTAAATACCTTGAAAATATTTTTAAAGTTCACATTTATTTTGTTGACCCATGGTTCACTTTTCCCTCTACACTAGATTCTCTTTAATAAAGAACTCATTAAACAGAAATGTTACGTGCATCCTTTACCTTTTGATCAATGGTAAATTCACTTTTTGATGAATGGACACAATGAGATTTACCCCATTTTTTAGTTCATGTATTCATTTGAGTACACTGCTATATGGACTACATGTATGTAGAGACATTCACATTGACACAGTTTTCATGATGTCACTATCATACTTGATACAGGTGGAGCTATCAGCCTGCTTGCTCTGAACGGACTCTTCATTCTCATCAACCAGTATAACCTGTAAGTTTTCATGTTTTTCCTTCTAAAGGCCTTTGGTTAGCGTTAAAGGTCTGTACAAAGAAGAAGAACTTATTTAAGACATTGAAAATCATAAACACCCCCTTGGCCCTAACAACTCCTTATAAATGTTATCTAAAATAGAGGTTTCTTAGGATTTTATCAAGCAAAAATGAATCTTGTGATTATCAGGGAGGTGTAAAAATTACATTTTTGTCTTTACACTATGGTAGCTGTTTACAATTAGGGATCATCCATGCAGTATATTATTAGAATTTGAATTAAAATAAGACCCATTATTAAAAGTCATAAATATGAGTTTCCTCTATATAATCTAACAGTCAGCTCGAGTGATCTCCACTATGACAGTACCATAATTATAGCTGGCAGTTTGATGGCTATTTACCCAAAAGTTTGAGGGGTATGAACATGAGTTTTTATATGGAAGACTGAATTTTTTAAGAAGCCTAATGAATCATGGATGTCAAGCATGGTTGCCCCAAATCATTTCATTTGAAGGTGAAAGAAAGACACCTATTGATACAATGTATTTCAATGTCAAATAATTGAAATCATATGATGTTTGTCTTTGTTAACACAATAATGAGTGAAATAAAAAAACGTCAACAAGATTGATGTTCCCAATTTTTTCATCCTCATATATGCGGGCTGAGTACAAACAGGGTCAATGCATATATTCAATGTAATAAGCCAAAACAGAAATACATACTGCATTGTACCATCCTGTGTATTTGTCCTGTAATATGTGATTTATTTCTATTTCTAATAGTGAGTATCCACAGTTCTTCACCAAGCTCTATGCCATGTTTGAGCCCTCTCTATTCCATGTCAAGTACAAGGCTCGATTCTTCCATCTGGCAGACCTGTTCCTGTCTTCAACGTAAGTTCATGAATGTTTTTTGTTTGTTTGAATTTTGGTGGTTTTTGACATATGAAATAAAGCTTGCATCTGTCAAATTAAGGGGGGAAAAAAAGAAGAAAAAAAAAGAAGAAGATTTTCATTTCTTGTAGAATACTCCAGGATTTGTAATATCTGAGGCTATAAAATTAATGTGCAAAAATTCTTTCTTCAAAATTTACTCAGTTGAAAACATATTGGGGGGGGGGGGGGCTTTCAATGTAGTGTAAAGAAATGGATAGATACATTTTTTTGTCAAATACATGTACTTCGTTGTTTGACAACATAATCATGTATATCAGAATTGCCAGGAAATGTATGTTTATTGGATAAAGATGGCATACTATAAAAAGCACCGTTCTATTACATTATTTTTTGGTCTTCTTCTTCTCGAGTCCTTTCTCCTATTCTTCTGTTTTATTTGTAATTATACCTGATTACATTTAAAGATCATAGAATACATTGATTCTGGAATCCAACTCTGAATTAGACTCTACCCATTAAGTACTGAACGCAGGCGATCCCATTAGGCGAAGAGTAGTAAGATCAGCTTGGGAGCAGGGGTAGGGGAGAAGAGGGCATTGTAGGAGGTGACTCATGGTCTCCTCTCTGCTTTAGGTATTATTTGCGATCCCTATGCACTAATATGCTAAAGGGTGCAGTCAAGGTCCCTTGTGAAAAAAATTTGTGTGAAGACGTGCTGTTTTTATTTGAAAAGTAGGTTTGTGTATCCATTTTTCTTGATCCAGGCATTTACCTTCGTACGTTGTTGCAGCGTTTGCAAAGCGGTTATCAAGGCTTTCATTAACAGCGCCACCTAACGCCCTGATGATGCTCATCCCATTTGTATGTAACCTTCTAATGAGACATCCTAACTGCAAGGTCCTGGTTCATAGACCGCATGGACCAAGGGGTAAGTCACTTCTAGAATCAGGTATTAACTTACTAAATAACATTTGTGATTCATCATATCAAAATGAAACACAAGTCGCTGAGCAAATAGTCAAGAAAATAAGCAAAATAAAATGAAAATGTCAAATTTGGGGGGAAATATATTTTGAATTTTCGGAATCTTCAATGTTTCATTTCTGCCACGTGCGGTGGTAAAATTGGTGTTAGTGTTTATTTTGGAGCAGAAGTCTGATCTAACACGGAACGTGAAATGGAAATAAAATCAGTCAGTGTTAGGTGTTGACCTCTGAATTTTGATGCATTTCCGGTTGCTGGTGTTTCATTTTTAGTCAAATGTCGTCTGCTGAACCGAGCTCGGCAGTCGGTGTTAAATTTCACATGCAAATTTCCATTGACTAACACTAAACCCGAAGGGATTTAGAAAATTTTATTTCATACTCGGTGTTAGTGTTGGTGTTGGTCAACAGTTGGATTGTCTGGTGAATAATAAGGGCAGTGGAGGCTCGAGTAGCAGAATAATAATACTTTATTTTACAGGATATTTAATTAGTTAATATATTAGACCAAAGAGGGTAGTCCAAGACCTACAAAAATTGTAATTTTTTTGGTTAACAAGATGGATTTATAAAATGGCTACTTACTCTTCAAGCCTTAACAAGGGTCCATGAAATCGTATCTAATTTCATTGAAAAAAATATTTGGGAAATATAAAATCAGATATTCCTTATTAAATCGTATAAAGGATAAATACCATTAACACGAGTGACTTCTCAATCTATATTTTAAGAACAAAAGGCATGATCCTTCACTGCTAATCTGAACCTATGTACGAAATTATAGGGTCTGGAGACTGGGCGCTCTGCGGGCCGGCCCGGCTTTGAAGTGAACTAGGTACCGCTTCATTTCCTGCTGCTTGCAAAAAACTGCGCGAGATATGAAGTGTAAACTTACTGTTTCGTCAAAAAATATCCATCATGAGGTAAATTTGTATCAAAGCTCAGAGGTTTGAACAAGGATTGATTTTTGATTTACTGGTATGATTCTAACCTTTTAGGGCCTTCTTTAGATATATTCAAGCAGTTTTAAACAATACAACCGGTACTTCGCAACGAATTGCGACGATGCCATTTTTCTTCAGACGGTGTTAGGCTATCGATCCGCGCGTGTTGGGATATCGGTATCAACTCTCATCCAGATCTGAGCTCGGTGTTTGAGCTCGATTTTAGCAGAATTTCACTCTGCTAACACTAACACCAACACCAACACCAAACGTGAAATCACTCATTGTGTTCGCACCATACACTAAATAATTTCTGTATGCACTCCCAAAGTACTACAGATTAGGTTTCCATATGTAAAAAATACACAAAAAAGTTGTACTGCTCTGCTAATCTGTCAAGGATAGATTTAACATTCCTCATGAAGGACTTATTCATTTCTTTCTCCATAACTGTCTGAAGACTGAAGATCCTTACAAGATGGATGAACCCGTCACGTCCAAGTATAACGCCCTTGATAGTTCCTTTTGGGAGATTCAGACATTAAAATCACACTGACCCTTGTGTGCCAAAGATTCATTTAAACCGTTAGTACGCTGAATAACCATTGTTTTTTCTTTCTCCAGAGTTGTCTGAAGATCCTTAGATAAGTGATCCTGACCCGTCCAAGTGCAACGCCCTTTGTAGTTCCTTTTCTGAGATCCAGACATTAAAGTCACACTATGACCCTGGTGTGTCAAAGATTGACTAAACCTTTATTAAATGAACAACTTATGTTTTTTAATCTCCAGAACTTTCTGAAGATCCTTACAAGATGGATGAGCCTGACCCGTCCAAGTGCAATGCCCTTGAGAGTTCCTTGTGGGAGATCCAGACATTAAAATCACACTATGATCCTGGGGTGTCCAGGAGTGCTTCAAACATTGAGAAACCTTTCCCCAAGGTGGAGTGGGACCTGGCTGATTATCTAGACCTCACGATACCAGAGGTAGGTTGACTCTTTCAATGACCTGGATTGGAAATACTGTCCCAGAAAGAGAATCTCCAACACACTTATTAATTAGTAAATAGCAAAATTTTTTCACCTGTAACTAAAATGGGTACATGTTTTATTTATGTACATTTAGAGCAAATTTTCTTGTTAATTTTTAAAATGAGATATGCAGCATAACCCTTTCGTTATCTTCCCAAAATAAAATAAGCTTATTTGTTGCATATCTCAGCAAGATGTTTAAACTGTAGTTTACTGTATAATTCAATATTTTCCAGATATTTTCGCGATTTTGGACTAGTTGGGGAAATTTGCGAGAGCAAAATTTCACGTTTTTGGTGATGACTTCATTACTATAAATAGCCTTGTACCGAGGTAGAAATTTTCCGCAGTGACCGACTTGCGAAATTCGCGAAATAAAGTCACCGCGAAAATAACTACTTATACAGTAAATTTCTATTATACATAATGATTAAGTTTTGAAATGGATTAAAACAAAATAAAAAATGAATGTCTATGGAAATACAGATTACCTTGACAATTCAGGCCAATGGTCCATTTTAGATGTTGAATGAATTAATACAATGTTTGCTGTTTCATCTCTTTAGATGGTCACCAAGGAAACCAAGAAGAAGATGAAGACGATGCCATTGGAGTTTGAAAAAGCTAAAGGTCTACTTGGAGGAGGTCAGGACATGTTTGAAGCCAGGTTCTGGGAATTTTGATCTGAAGACTGCATCCCTCACCATGGTAACAATGTTTGTCAAGTAAAGAATTATAGGAGATATAATCATTTGCTTCCCCATTTATGGTAACATAAGCATATGAACATATATATTTAAACATATATGATATGTTTATTGGGGTTTGGTATCCTGTCATGTTAAAATCGAGCATAAAAGCTAGATGATTGTGGGAATATCAATATTGGTGTTTGTTGTCATGGAAATGGTGAACATTGAAGTTAAATGATTATGAGGGTTTTATGTCTCCGCCCAAAGTTGGTGGTAGAGGCATGTTTCATCATTCCCGCGTTATCTTAAAAACCACCAGAAATATAAAGTTCGAATGTGACGTTAGTCTGTATCACCTTTGGAAGATACTCTGAATATACTTTGGAGTTCATGCACGTATAAAGTCGAAGGTCAAGGGTCCCAGAGCTCACTAGGGGAAACTCCCGGTACTGGCCCTACTATGATGATGTCTCAAGAACCACTTTAGAATTAGGTGAAAGTAGATGAGATCACCATGTGGGAGGACAATCTGATTAGATCCAAGAGTAATGTGGTTAAATGTGATATATGTAGGTCAAGATATTATTGATTGCAAGTCTAAACACTTATATGTGATGCAGGAAAAACTTTAAGCTTTGTAAGAGCTCCATGATAAAGGTTTGCTTTTTAAATAATGTCCAAACATCCAGCATCCTGGACAGCATGTCACACATTCGTCACAACTTCAAAATAAAAATGAAACATTTTATAATACATTCCACTCCCATTATAACAAGTGTGGATACAGGATTTTGTTATAAAGAAAAAGTTTTTCTGATCCCATTTTCAACCAGGTGCTATGTGCTATGCAGTGGTCACAAGTTATCATAAGCTACAGGGCACACATGTGGCCTAAAGACCAACATCTATGATTCCTAGGTTTGTGATATTGCTGCAGGAAAGCTTCTATTACCTTGCCTGCAAAAAGCTTATGGTACTCTGCCACCTGCCTTTGCATCTTAAAAAATTTGTTTTTAAATGTACTGCAAAATCAGGCGTGGAGAGGTGCACAAAGCACATGTACGGCCAGTTGTGACTTTTGCTTTAAGTAGAACAAGATTATGTTCTAATGAGGTAATTGGCGTGGTCCCAAGTACCTCATAATGGGAGTGGACTGTAAGAATTAAAATGTCTATTATTATTATGTCGCCAAATATTTACCTAATAATGTTTTGTGGAATGTGGCCCACATATACACTCTATATCCAAACATAGATCACTTAATGCAGCTTGTTCTTTAGCTTTTGTTTCATTTTTTGCTAGTCTTTTCTAATGTGTCTGGTAAATGCTTTCTCTAAATTACAAAGAAATCAATTTCTCATCATAATATTCCCTCTGATTAGCCTGAAAGTTAAAAAGAATATATACTTCATAAATTCTACTTACATGTAGGGCTAAAAATTGTTACATGATTGCTGAAATAAATTTGATTATTGGGGGACCAAATGATTTTAACATGCAAATTCCCCAAAGCAACCTTGTTTTTATGATTTTTATTATACGCTACAAGAACTGTGGTATATATTTACTTTGTGGTTATGTCCATACAAGTATCAAATATGACAAATAGAAAAGACAGGAGAAACGTGTCTTTTAAAACCCAAGAATGCGATTTATTCAAATTATTTCCATTAAAATATCCTCATTAAAAAGAGATTATTTTATGTTAGAATTCATTGTGTCAAATTCCTTTTTATTATACAGTGTATGCCTTTATTAACATATTTCTTAATACAAATATTAAATGGCAGCAAAATGATTTAGTACAACTTGGCAGAATAGTGTCTTTTCAAAAATATTACTTGTCTGTTGTGCTTTTAAACAAAAATGACGTAGGGGAAAATATAGGCAAAGTAAGAGTGAGAGAGAGAGAGAGAGAGAAAAAAAATGATAGAGAGAGATTGGATATAAAGTGACACTAAAAGAATGAGACAGAGAGAGAAAAGGAAAACAATTCTACATTCAATCTCATTGAAAAGTTTGAGAAACATTACAAAAACCCAGAAAAAAGAAGAAGATGGAAACGTTCTCCATGAGTCAATAATTATGTGTCAATCTTTTTGAATGCATATTTACAGCTCTTATTACAAAATATGATTTCAGAATACAAAACCTACTTGTGGTTGTACATTTTGTAAATACATCTTTAAAAAATTATTTTATTTCTAATTTCTTACAATAGAAATTATCAATGCAATAAATGTATGGGTATCTTAGGCAAATATAATTTTGGTAAGCATATGAAAAAGCAAATACAAACATCCTTAACAAAGAAGACTACATGCTTTAATGTTAAACCACTATATGATTAAAATGAATTCAAAGCAATCATATTTCCTACATTCAGCAATCTGTCTATTGTTTATATTTTATAATTTACGCATCTGCACTACTGTATAAGCCAATATTTTCGCGTCCAGATATTTTCGCGATTTTGGACTAGTTGGGGAAATTCGCGGGAGCAAAATTTCGCGATTTTGGTGATAACTTCATTACTATAAATAGCCTTGTACTAAAGTTGAAATTTTCGCGATTACCAACTCGCGAAATTCGCGAAAATAAAGTCATCGCGAAAATAACCACTTATACAGTATGTCATAAAATGTCATGTACTTGTAGAAGGTTGAGAGGGAGATGAAATTTGCTCTCTGATCTGATTTTTGATCAAACATCTACAATGTATTTCATATAAATTTGTACTATAAAATTCTTTCAAAATGAATTGAAAAAATCAAGGAATATATTCGATTTCATACTTTCCCTCAAAATAAACGTCTACTGAAAAAAAAAATTGTAATAGAAAACATGATTTTCTCAAAAGGTGTTTCTGTCTGTCTAAAAAATTGCTCTTGGGCCACTTGGTGGAACAATGATTTGCATAAAACGTCTAGTATGTGAGACAGTTAGACCAATGTTATTTGGCTTGCTTCATGATTTTTCACCCTGGAGGGAATATGAACATCCTACATGAAAGACTTTGGATTACTTCATTCATTGCATAGATTGTAGGATTAACAATAAACATTCTCAAATTGAAAGACATTAATTTTCAACAAAATCTGCAAACTAATATATGGAATGCAAGGAGATCATGTTCAATTCCATTTACTGTAACATAGAGCAAACGTCAAGACAATACAGCTTGCAAGTCACGAGTGATTCTTTGTTTCTGTCATATTCTGTGATCCTTAAAAATTTGGTTAAAAAGGTTTTTTAAAATGGTTAAAAAGATAAATCACGTATCAGTAATTACACCATTTCAGTTGAAAAGTCACTTATATAATATACAGTCACTTATATAATATACATGTACATAACGAATGAAAGACTAAAAATATATCAAAACAAATTTGATGTAACAGTCTACCTAGAATATTATAAATCGTCCACCTCAATTTAGCTCTTTTCAAATCTGATTGAGGGTTGTTTTTTTTTCATCTGTTAGCAGACTGATATGAAGAGGCAAATTGCTTATTATCCACAATGTTTTCATTTTTCTTAAAAATCTGCTGTCCTATCATACTGTATAACAAGTAATGAACACGGTTGTACACATTTGTGAGTAAATTTAATACATCCAAGACATACTTAACCGGTGTTCTCTCAATTTACTTTTTTTCTACCACTAAAAGAAACTTGCTTGTCAGAAAGTTATGCAATATTTAAGCAAATCAAGAATTAATAATAAAAAGAATAATTGCATTTATAGGACACTTCATACAGGCCTTTATACATGTAAGTGCTCATATGATCTATGTATGAAAGTTTAAACAGTAGATTAAAGAGCAAGGAAATAATGTGAACATTACTAAGAGCAAGGAAATAATGTGAACATTACTAAGAACAAGGAAATAATTTGATCATTACTTCTCCAACAAGTATAAATACAAATATGTTAGAACCACCCTAGATGGGTGGGTATCTCAAGTTTTGGATATAAAATAACTATTAGCTGTTACTTAAACAAAACAATATCTCCATTTGATTTCAAAAGATAATGTTTAAAATTTTTAGGTATCTTTGGGGTCACTCAGGAAAGAAGACTCGGAACTCGTCAAAAGCCTTATACAAATTTTTTGATTCGTTTTTTTTTTCCCCAGAAAGGTAGGAACACATTTGTGGAAGGGATACGATCAGGGATACTACGACCATATTGAATGTAATTTTTTAGTACATATAAATTAGATGACTGCATTTGTACAGATATGGTAGTGTTTTGGAAAGTGTAGGTGAAGCGAAGAGAAATTGAACAGTGTTCTCTACATGACAAGCTCTTGGGGTCGTATCCCTTAAAAAATGTTTAACAGTTTTTTTGGTGGTTTTTGGAGAGGGGGGGGGGGGCAAATGCATTGTCTAAACCCTCTTTGTCTAATTCCATTTCATAATTTTGCCCAATTATCTTTTTGTGTAATTACCACTTTGCCTATTTACCATTCCATCTCGTTCCTATTTGGTCTCGTGTCCAATCGGTCTAATAACATCAATCCCTGTAACATCCTCGTAATAGACCAATATTCATTTGGGAATTATAAGAAAATGTTATTAGACGAATAGGCAATGGGACCAAGTGGTCCTTAGACCAAGTGAGAATCGGACAAAATATGTATTAGACACAGGAGAACCTAGACCAAATTGTAAATAGACCATATGTGTTTGGCCCATGTGGTATTCAGGCAATCGGAGAACTGGACCAACCATTATTAGACCAAGCAGATATAAACTTTTTTTTTATGCCAGTGGTTCTTTATCGCTAGGTGGGCTGCTCAGATTACATGTACACGCCACAATAAAGAGAAGAATGACGATGAGGAGGGCGATCACAGCGATGATGACGATCCACCAGACTGGTATTAGGGTGTCGCCTCTACTGGGAATGGTATTTCCTGATCCTGATCATGAGAAATGAAAATGAGATGAGAAAAGCAAATAAAAGGATTGTAAACAAAGAAAACTTTCATCGGTTTGGGTTGATTAAAGACTAAGAAATTTCAAGCTTTTACCATTCTCTTTTTTGTAGAAAGGGTTAGCTTTCGTCCACACCTATGAACTTTCTAAAGCCAAAATTCTATTAGTCAAAATGCTATCAATGTGCAGCGTGCAAAGAGTGACTGATAGCATTTTGGCTTAAAAAAGGCCATACCTACCCCCTTCTACAAAAAATAAGAAGAAAGTTCAAGCTTCTACCAACCTCTTTTTTGTAGAAGGGTCTAGCTTTCGTCCACACCTATGAACTTTCTCAAGCCAAAACGCTGTCAATGTGTAACATGCAATGTGTGACTGATAGCATTTTAACTAGAAGAAGGCCATACCTAGCCCCTTATAAAAAAACAAAAACAATTCTTACTGAGATTGTAATTAAAAACTGTATCATGTTCGGCATGGGACTTGTAGTAGGGTAAGGCAATTTATGTACATTGATTCTCACCACCCAGGTGGAATGATATAAGTGTGTTTTGATGGCTGACAGGATGCTAAAGCAATTCCCTTGGAATTGGACAAAGATCGATAAATGCATGAAATTTTTTAATATGATGTGTTTTACATGTCTTAAATCTTGATTTACGTAGAAATATCATTGTGAAAGGGGGCCATTTAATGTATTACATGAACTATAAATACAAAGAAGTGGAATACCAAAAATTTACTTTTATTATTGGAGTTTGATACAACATTCATTTTGTTTGTAATCAAATTCCAATGTAACACAAGCACTCTTTCAAATTGACCTATCATCAAATGCCCCTTCAGTGCCATATGACCCTTCGCCATGGTACGTACCCTCAGTACACCGGATACCTGTGTATCCACTTTTGCAGTTACACGCAAAACCGGCCACGAGATTGACGCAAGAACCATCGTTCTCACATGGGTTGTTCTGGCACTCATCAATGTCTGGGAATTATTCAATGAAAGGAACATTTGATGCATTATCAAGAGTGAAGGAGAGAGAATGGTAAAGAAGAGAGAGGAAGGGGAAAATTACAGAGAGATTGAGAGATGAAGAGAGCGAGAGAGAGAGAGTCCCTAGAACTCATATTTTAGCTTTATGTGTTTCCTGAAACTAGAGATTTCATGCTTTCTTGTGATATTAAGAAATTGTAGTTTAGTGAAGTTCAACTCAGTTAAATATCCCGTTGGAATAAAAGGTATCAATGCTTTCCTAAGCAGAAGGCCTGCTTCGCCTGCCATTTGCTCTGTTGTTCTATTGATTATTTATATAGTTGGTTTTGAGGCGGAGGGACACAGTTAATACAAATTATAATAGAGAGAAGGTCACGGAAGAGAATAGATTGTGAAAAAAGCAAAGCAAAAGAACACAAGAAAGGACAAGAGTAAAAAAAAAAAAAAAAAAAAAAAAAAAAAAAAAAAAAAAAAAAAAAAAAAAAAAGAAAGAGAATGAAAACCCACTACAGCAAGCCCATAAGACAGCAATGCCCATAAGACAGAAATAAGAAAATAAATTACTGTGAGTCTAAACAAATAATGATTTATCAAACCTATAACTTTTAATATTTGATTGTTACCAAAACACAGGCTTTTTCTGAAAACCCATCTTTTGTTGATATCTTTACAAATGGACACTATGTACCAATTTCATGTAGGATATGTGAGAGAAAAAAACATTTTATTTTCCAAGTTATATCTTATGCGGCGGTCACAACTCGTCGTATGCTATGGGGCACGTGCCATCGACGTAGCCTGCGTTACATATACAATGCACGCACAGGTCCTGGGTCAACCTTTGCGATTCCTGCGTTTCTGTAGTAAGGGTATTGTAAAAACTTCCTGCACGTCATACATGCATTGTACCTGCAAGGTACCTCCGCTGCACTCGAATTTTCTACGAAATCCATCGTAGGGAGTTGCACGTCGATGGTACGGCGAGTTGTGACCGCCGCATTAATGGAGGTTGATGAAATTATCTCAATAATCAAGTATTAATTTGATAAACTTGATATTTTGGGGGAGAGATTCAATGTTTTTAAAAAAGCCTAATGTAACACTATACTAGTGGTTATTACCCGATTCACAGTAATTTCCTTCGAAACCGGGATCACAGACGCATAATCCGTCCAGGCAACGTCCATTTACACAATGCATGCCATCTCTGCATGCTAATGGGGGAAAAAAATGGAAATTGGAAGACAGATTACGTGAAACAAAACTGCAACATTTCACCATATACATGTATTGCATAGAAAGTAGTTGACATATGATTTTTTTTAAAAACAGAAGGAAATTCAACTCATGAATGATGGGTTTGATTCCTGGCTGAATCATACATGTAGCTTCAATAATGATGGTACTACTGCCCTTTAGCAAGGAGCTAATAATAACATCAGTTTATGCAAGGCAAGTTATAAATAAATGAAGTTACTACCTGTGTTTAATAAATAATAAATTATAATAATATAACTATTGATATGATGATACAGCCTACACGCATCAATTTTTGTATAACTATATATAATAAACATCATTGAAAAGACCTAAAAAAAAACAACACAATTATGATACTTTTGATGAAAGAGAGTTTAGGATTATAAACACTATGTCACTACGTCACTATTAGCAGGGTGAAGCCCCGTTTGTCTTTTTTTTTTGTGTGTGTAGAAGCGGTGTTTTGCTTCTAATTACCCTTGTTCTTTTCATATATTGATAATCAATTAACCCTATGGATGTCACATTAATTTGAGGCACCAGAGGAATGGTGTAAATCAGAGGAGAATATTAGGGGGCGTTGTTTGTCTATACGTGATACACATACTTTTTAAATATATTTGTGGACGACTTTTTCAAAAATTGTTAGACATTTAAACATATTTCCAATGATCAAGTGTTAATACACTGTCCGTCATAAAGGTGGAATATTTTTTTGCCGCTATAGCAACATGATTTTGCTTTGACTTTAATTTCTTGAATATGTTTGTCCTTGCTTTTACTTTTTGGGACTCTGGCTATATCTTGGACATTCTCCCAACCCTTCACGTGGACCTTTTTCCAAAAAAGTTTTGTCAACCCCCGTGATGCCCATTTTTGTCATTTTTTCTCATTTTGGGGCCCCTTTTTGTTTTCCCGGCCGACCAAGCCCCCCTCAGTCCTACCCCCAGGAAACGCGACTGAGGTGTACTGTTTTATATTGTTCTTTAAGTTAAATCTATATTTCCTGGGACAGGCTAAGGTCTCTTGTCTAGGGGAGGGGTTGAAGTAAAAAACGAGATTGGTAAAAATTCGGAATATTTTATTCCATCTCTATGCTGAAAAAAAAAAAAAAAAATTAAAAACCACCTTTAACCCTTAAATATCATAATTTCCCCCTTAAATTTTGTTTAGCCTTGATGACAAGGCTGTAAATAGTCATTATTGATAATATTTTTTTTGTGATTTATGTTTGGTTGAGATTTTACAATACAATTTAGGGAAGATAGAAATTTCAATGGTGTAAACATGAATAAAATGAATGTTGAACCCCAATAAAAATAAATTTTGACCCCTCCCCTAGACAAAAGAGTCGAGCCTGTAACCATAAATCTAGATTTAATTTAAAGAACAATAACAAATCTCCACCTCAGACGTGTTTCCTTGGGGTAGGACTGAGGGGGCCTTGGTGGGTCGCGTGAACAAAAAAGGGCCCCAAAAATAAGAAAAAAATGACGAAAATGGCCATCTTCTGGGAGTGACAAACTTTTTTGAAAAAAAATCCCCGGGAAGGGTTGAGGGAACGTCCAAGATATACCCAGGATCCCAGAAAGTGAAAGCGATGACAAACACATTCAAGAAATTAATAACGGAGCAAGATAATGTCGCTTGAACCAGAAAAAATATTCCACCTTTATGACGAACAGTGTAGTTAATGTTACGGGAAAGGGGAATAAGCAATGTTAGTGGGAATTTCGTTAAGGTATTAATTCGTATAATATTTCTATCGTACATTATGTGCACTTTCTGAAGGAGAATACATGATAAGGGAGTATATAACGTTAAAGTCAACACATGTACCGGATATTCAAACATGAACTGACGAAAACCAACGTGGGAATAAGTTTTTATTCATTAAAACAAACAAATGATATGTTTCTTAAAAGATGATGGACCATAAAAATATTGGAATTATAATAATACTTGTATCATTGCCCGGAGTTGTTGCAGGTGTCGTAGTGGGTTGTGGTGTTGTTGTGGGCTCTGGTGCCGGCGTTGTAGGCTCCGGCGTCGGCGTTGTAGGCTCCGGCGTCGGCGTTGTAGGCTCTGGCGTCGATGTTGTGGGCTCTGGTGTTGTTGTTGGCGCTGGCGTTGTTGTTGTTGGATCTGGTGACTGTGTAGTCGCCACTGAGATTGTAGCCATTATTGGAGATGTATTTGTTGAATATGAAGTCACAGTGACACAAGTTGTTGAAAAAAATACATTTCAATTTAAGTTATTATGATATTATGCTTTTTTCCCCTAATATATATTAAACAAGAATATTAAACAAGGCGTGTAAATTCCGTGTCGAGAGTGGGGGGATGACCGAAATAATTGCCAACTGTCGCGATCTTGTTTCACATACAATAGTGAAGTGACACAAGGAACGTTTTTTTAATACCCATATATCAGAGGCGAGAGGGAGGGCGTGAATAGAATTTGTCTTTGAATGTATGATATTAGCTTATGGTTGCTTGATTATACGGTTCATTTAGTAATGGAAAAACTAATGCGAGCGCGAAGCGCGAGCCGAAAATTTAAGCCTAAAGTTTGTGGAGATATTTGTGCAATAAGTTCTAAAGTATCAGCGAGCACGGAGCGCGAGCCGAAAATTAAGCTGAAATTGGATATGTTACATGGTGCATTAAAGTCCTAATATATCCTGAGCGCGAAAAAATAAATAAAAAATAAAACAAAACAAGAAATAGTACAGGCGGAACGGATTGGAAAGTGGGGTCTCGATAAAAAGGGCACTTTTCTGGAAAGGGGGACACTTTAGATCAGAGGCATAGATCTAAAGAGAAATGTTTTCGGGGAGATAGGGGATACGAATAAATTTATCTTTGAATGTATGCTTAAAGAATCATAATGGCTGCCTTGATTCCGTGCACTTTAGTAATGGAAAAAGTAATGCGCGCGAAGCGCGAGCCGAAATTTTTAAGTTAAAAATAGGAGATATTAATTTGAGCAGTATAGATCCTATTAATATCAGCAGCGAGAGCGAAGCGCGAGCCGAAAATTAGATCCATTTAGAAGATAAATTTACATCTCTTTAGAATAACAACGATAGAAAACAAACCCACAATCTTTGCTATGAAAATTTTTGTATGCTGCAGGCCCCAAGCCCTCCCACCAACGGCCTGCACACAACTACATTATGTTTTTGACTGTCAACAACACCCTTTAGTAAAGGTTTGTCCCCAGACGAGGGCATTGGATCAAACCTTACTGTTTGTTACTTAGTGCGAGGTCGCATAGCGACCGAGCAGGAGATTTGAGGATTTTTGGAGTAAAAAAGAGGCATTTTTAGTATTGAAAGCGCTATTTTAACCAAGAACACAGTTACTAGTGTTTTTTTTTTTTCATTTCTTTCTTGAAAACTGGGGGGGATGTTTGTACAGGCCATCCCCCCTCCCCAAAATCTGGGGGGATGTATCCCCCCATCCCCCCGGGATTTACGCCAGTGATATTAAACAAGATCTCGTTAAAATAACAGAATGCACACTCGTTAATACCTTTTAAATGTTTAAAGACAGAGAACCGATAAAAACCGCATGAAAGTACCATCAAATTTCGTGCACTGTATCGACAAAAACAGAGAGGATATTTAGCCCCATAATTTTGAAAAACGCCATAGTTATTCTTTCTGTTATGCTCCTCTCTCATTTCTTAATGTTCAATCCAATAAAAGGATGCACGATCTTAAACGACATCAAAACGGAAAGTTCTACTACAAGCCATGATAAAAAACAAAGCCATTGTTGACCCCCCCCCCCCAAAAAAAAAAAAAAAAAAAAAAAAAACCCAACCAAACAAAAAACATATTGATCGAGAGACGTACTTAAACCGGTCAATCTCTCACTCGCTCAAAACAAATTTTGATTTAAAAAATATTTGGCCTGTATAGTACTTCTTTTTTCAATTAGAACAAATCCCACTACATTAACCTCGTAGTGAGGTATAGTATTTTATACTTATTTTGTAATAAAAAACAACACACATACACATCACAAAAAAATACATGTAAATTTGTGAAAAATAGCGATAATAACTCGACACGCATAAAGGGCAATGAATTAAAATGACACGCTTTGCATGGTGGGGTAACTTGCAAGATTAAACAAAAAAATCCCCCCTTTTAAAAAGAATAAAACCCGCAAAAATAAGAAAAAAAACAAACAAACAAAAAGAGTCTTTTAGCTGAAGACAATGGGCTTTTTTACGGCAAATAAAAAACAAAAAAAATTATGGGGGGGAATCCGCGTATTTCAATTTCATATGATTTAATGTAACCCTTAACTCAATTATTTCAATAGTTGTACAAAACTAAAAAAAAGTGATGCAGATGTACAGTGTACATAAACAGAAGATAGATATTTAGCCACATGGATGCCGGGAAAAGAAAAAATAACTTAATAAATGTAACCCGTAGGCTCTTTCCAATCCATCTGATGTGGATAAAATGAGGGTGTGTTCCTGTGCTGCCTATTGCGTATGCGAAAGGGATGAGGAGGGTGTGTGGACTGGCGAGAGTATGAGGGCGTGTTTGCTTGTGAGGCTACGCGTAGCCGCGAGAGCTTCTTGTACGTAGTATGCGAATGTCGGTGCATGAGGTGTGTTGCTTGTGTCTTGAAAAAACTCCTCCATGCGTATGTTTACTATTTCGTATGTATGAATGGTGCGGGGCTACAAGTGCAAAGTGCTGAGTATGTGAGTGTGCATGACTGTGCGAAAGTATGAAGAGTGTGTTTGCTTTGTGTGTGCTAAAACAAAGTGCGTGCGACTGAGTACCTCCATCATACATTGAGTTTGCAAAGTAGCCTAGAGCGTGCGTGACTGTGACAGTAATGGGTGCGTTTGCTTGTTTTGTACTATTGCTATGTGCGAATAAAGGTGTAGTATATGAGGGTGTTGCGACGGGTGTGAGCGACGGCGAAAATATGAGGGTGTGTTTGCTCTTGGTGTACTATTTTGAATGTGCGATTGGCGGTGTATGAGGGTGTGCGCGACTCGCGAAAGTATGAGGTTATGTTTTCCTGTGTGTGCTAATGACCACAATAACTTTTCCCAATACACTAACCTATTTCGCAGTTGTCACCTGTGGCACTCGTAGGGCAAGAGCACACGTATAGAATACCGAACGGAATTAATATAATGTCGGTAATTAACACGTACCGCATTCAGACAAGGCTGAATCATCGCAAGTCACTGTTAAATAAGTAACATGTTTATGATGATAATAATTACAACATAAGCCACTTTTCCATACGATAAAGTGTTTGACAAAATTATGTCATCTACAGACTGTACGATAAATGGTTCAAGTAGTGAGGAAAAAAAGAAAAAAGCTATGAAATCTCTTAACTTATTATGGTATGTATACATATACAAAGCCAAACATTTTCTTGCTGATACACTATGTTGGTACAATTCCTTCTGTCAAAAAAAAAGTTATGCAAAATTTTGTGCGACGAGGAAGAGAATAAAAAGACACAAATCAATTGGCCCGACA
>CALNVZ010003434.1:19005210-19053098 GCA_940671915.1 Paracentrotus lividus | reverse complement strand
GAGAGATTTGGAAGACAGATTACGTGAAACAAAACTGCACATTTCAACCATATACATGTATTGCATAGAAAGTAGTTGACATATGATTTTTTTTTAAAAAACCAGAAGGAATTCAACTCATGAATGATGGGTTTGATTCCTGCTGAATCAATACATGTAGCTTCAATAATGATGGTACTACTGCCCTTTAGCAAGGAGCTAATAATAAACATCAGTTTATGCAAGGCAAGTTAAAATAAATGAAGTTACTACCCTGTGTTAATTAAATAATAAATTATAATAATATAAACTATTGATATGATGATACAGCCTACACGCATCAATTTTTTGTATTAACTATATATAATAAACATCATTGAAAAGACCTAAAAAAAAACAACACATATGATACTTTGTGAAAGAGAGTTTAGGATTATAAACACTAATGTCACTACGTCACTATTAGCAGGGTGAGACGCCCCGTTTGTCTTTTTTTTTTGTGTGTGTAGAAAGCGGTTGTTTTGCTTCTAATTACCCTTGTTCTTTCATATATTGATTAATCAATTAACCCTCATGGATGTCACATTTAATTTGAGGCACCAGAGGAATGGTTGTAAATCAGAGGAGAATATTAGGGGGCGTTGTTTGTCTATACGTGATACACATACTTTTTAAATATATTTGTGGACGACTTTTCCAAAAATTGTTAGACATTTAAACATATTTCCAATGATCAAGTGTTAATACACGTCGCGTCATAAAGGTGGAATATTTTTTTGCCGCTAATGCAAACATGATTTTGCTTTGACTTTAATTTCTTGAATATGTTTGTCCTTGCTTTACTTTTGGACTCTGGCTATATCTGGACATTCTCCCAACCCTTCACGTGGACCTTTTTCCAAAAAAGTTTTGTCAACCCACCGTGATGCCCATTTTTGTCATTTTTTCTCATTTGGGGCCCCTTTTTGTTTCCCGGCCGACCAAGCCCCCTCAGTCCTACCCCCAGGAAACGCGACTGAGTGTACTGTTTATATTGTTCTTTAAGTAAATCTATATTTCCTGGGACAGGCTAAGGTCTCTTGTCTAGGGGAGGGGTTGAAGTAAAAAACGAGATTGGTAAAATTCGGAATATTTTATTCCATCTCTATGCTGAAAAAAAAAAAAAAATTATAAAACCACCTTTAACCTTAATATCATAATTTTCCCCCTTAAATTTGTTTAGCCTTGATGCAAGGCTGTAATAGTCATTATTGATAATATTTTTTTGTGATTTATGTTTGGTTGAGATTTTACAATACAATTTAGGAAGATAGAAATTTCAATGGTGTAAACATGATAAAATGAATGTGAACCCCAATAAAAATAAATTTTGACCCCTCCTAGACAAAGAGTCGAGCCTGTAACCATAAATCTAGATTTAATTTAAAGAACATAACAAATCTCCACCTCAGACGTGTTTCCTTGGGTAGGACTGAGGGGCCTTGGTGGGGTCGCGTGAACAAAAAAGGGCCCAAAAATAAGAAAAAATGACGAAAATGGCCATCTTCTGGAGTGACAAACTTTTTTTGAAAAAAAATCCCCGGAAGGGTTGAGGGAACGTCCAAGATATACCACAGGATCCCAGAAAGTGAAAGCGATGACAAACACATTCAAGAAATTAATAACGGAGCAGAATAATGTCGCTTGAACCAGAAAAAATATTCCACCTTTATGACGAACAGTGTAGTTAATGTTACGGGAAAGGGGAATAAGCAATGTTAGTGGGAATTTCGTTAAGGTATTAATTCGTATAATATTCTATCGTACATTATGTGC
The DNA here is from genome assembly GCA_940671915.1 of Paracentrotus lividus. NCBI lineage: Eukaryota > Metazoa > Echinodermata > Echinoidea > Camarodonta > Echinidae > Paracentrotus > Paracentrotus lividus. The sequence continues at coordinate 19,051,304 of CALNVZ010003434.1, read as the reverse complement.
ACTTTCTGAAGGAGAATACATGATAAGGGAGTATATAACGTTAAAGTCAACACATGTACCGGATATTCAAACATGAACTGACGAAAAACCAACGGTGGAATAAGTTTTTATTCATTAAAAAACAATGATATGTTTCTTAAAAGATGATGGACCATAAAAATATTGGAATTATAATAATACTTGTATCATTGCCCGGAGTTGTTGCAGGTGTCGTAGTGGGTTGTGGTGTTGTTGTGGGCTCTGGTGCCGGCGTTGTAGGCTCCGGCGTCGGCGTTGTAGGCTCCGGCGTCGGCGTTGTAGGGCTCTGGCGTCGATGTTGTGGGCTCTGGTGTTGTTGTTGGCGCTGGCGTGTTGTTGTTGGATCTGGTGACTGTGTAGTCGCCACTGAGATTGTAGCCATTATTGGAGATGTATTTGTTGAATATGAAGTCACAGTGACACAAGTTTTGAAAAAAATACATTTCAATTTAAGTTATTATGATATTATGCTTTTTTCCCCTAATATATATTAAACAAGGGCGTAAATCCGTGTCGAGGAGTGGGGGGATGACCGAAATAATGCCGATCTTGTTTCACATACAATAGTGATAGTGACACAAGGAACGTTTTTTTAATACCCATATATCAGAGGCGAGAGGGAGGGGTGCGAATAGAATTTGTCTTTGAATGTATGATTATTAGCTTATGGTTGCCTTGATTATACGGTTCATTTTAGTAATGGAAAAACTAATGCGAGCGCGAAGCGCGAGCCGAAATTTAAGCCTAAAGTTTGTTGGAGATATTTGTGCATTATAGTTTCAATAGTATCAGCGAGCACGGAGCGCGAGCCGAAAATTTTAAGCTGAAATTGGATATGTTTCATGGTGCATTAAAGGTCCTATATGTATCCGTGAGCGCGAAAAATAAATAAAAATAAAACAAAACAAGAATGTATAGTACAGGCGGAACGGATTTGAAAGTGGGGGTCTCGATAAAAAGGGCACTTTTTCTGGAAAGGGGGACACTTTAGATCAGAGGCATAGATCTAAAGAGAAATGTTTTCGGGGAGATAGGGGATACGAATAAAATTTATCTTTGAATGTATGCTTTTAAGAATCATAATGGCTGCCTTGATTCCTGTTCACTTTAGTAATGGAAAAAGTAATGCGAGCGCGAAGCGCGAGCCGAAATTTTTAAGTTAAAAATAGGAGATATTAATTGAGCAGTATAGATCCTATTTAATATCAGCGAAGAGCGAAGCGCGAGCCGAAAATTTAGTATCCATTTAGAAGATAAATTTACATCCTTTGTTAAATAACAACGATAGAAACAAACCACAATCTTTGCTATGAAAATTTTGTATGCTGCAGGCCCCAAGCCCTCCACCAACGGCTGCACACAACTACATTAATGTTTTTGACTGTCAACAACCACCCTTTAGTAAAGGTTTGTCCCTAGACGAGGGCATTGGATCCAACCTTACTGTTTGTTACTTAGTGCGAGGTCGCATAGCGACCGAGCAGGAGATTTTTGAGGATTTTGGGAGTAAAAAAGAGGCATTTTTAGTATTGAAAGCGCTATTTTAACCAAGAACACAGTTATCTAGTGTTTTTTTTTTTTTTCATTTCTTTCTTGAAAACTGGGGGGATGTTTGTACAGGCCATCCCCCCTCCCCAAAATCTGGGGGGATGTATCCCCCCATCCCCCCGGGATTTACGCCAGTGATATTAAACAAGGATCTCGTTAAAATAACAGAATGCACACTCGTTAAATACCTTTTAAATGTTTAAAGACAGAGAACCGATAAAAACCGCATGAAAGTACCATCAAATTTCGTGCACTGTATCGACAACAGGAGAGGATATTTTAGCCCCATAATTTTGAAAAACGCCATAGTTATTCTTTCTGTTATGCTCTCTCTCTCATTTCTTAATGTTCAATCCAATAAAAGGATGCACGATCTTAACGACATCAAAACGGAAAGTTCTACTACATAGCCATGATAAAAACACAAGCCATTGTTGACCCCCCCCCCCCCCAAAAAAAAAAAAAAAAAAAAAAAAAAAAACCCAACCAAACAAAAAAACATATTTGATCGAGAGACGTACTTAAACCGGTCAATCTCTCACTCGCTCAACAAAATTTTGATTTAAATAAAATATTTGGCCTGTATAGTTACTTTCTTTTTTCATATAGAACAAATCCCACTACATTTAACCTCGTAGTGAGGTATAGTATTTAATCTTACTTATTTTGTAATAAAAAACAACACACATACACATCACAAAAATATACATGTAAAATTGTGAAAAAATAGCGATAATAATCGACACGCATGAAGGGCTTAAGAATTAAAATGACAGTGCTTTGCATGGTGGGGTAACTTGCAAGATTAAACAAAAAAATCTCCCCCTTTTTTTTTTTTAAAAGGAATAAAACCGCAAAAAATGAAGGGAAAAAAAAGCAAACAAACATGTAAAAGAGTCTTTAGCTGAAGACAATTGGGCTTTTTACTGGCATGATAATGAAAAACATGAAAAATAATATTATGGGGGGGGGGGAATCCGCGTATGTTCAATTTTTCATTATGATTTAATGTAATGCCCTTAATCTCAATTTATTTTCAATAGTTGTACAAAACTTAAAAAAAGGTTGGATGTCAGTGTACAGTGTACATAAACAGAAGATAGATATTTAGCCACATGGATGCCGGGAAAAGAAAAAGATTAACTTAATAAATGTAACCCGTAGGTCTTCTTTTCCAATCCATGCGTGTGATTGTGTGAGAATATGAGGGTGTGTTTTCCTGTGCTGTCCTATTGCGTATGTGCGAAAGTGGGATGTATGAGGGTGTGTGTGACTGGGCGAGAGTATGAGGGCGTGTTTGCTTGTGTGTGTACTACTGCGTATGTGCCGCGTATGAGTGTGTGTTTTCTTGTGTGTACTTGTTAGTATGTGCGAATGTGCGGTGCATGAGGGTGTGTTTGCTTGTGTCTTGGAAAAAATTCCTCCATGCGTATGTGTACTATTTCGTATGTATGAATGTGCGGTGCAAGAGGGTGTGTACTTTTACGTATGTGCGAAAGTGCGATGTATGAGGGTGTGCATGACTGTGCGAGAGTATGAGAGTGTGTTTGCTTTTGTGTTTGCTAAAACAAAGTGCGTGGACTGAGGTACCTCCATCATACTATTGAGTATGTGCAAAGTAGCCTACGAGTCTGTGCGTGACTGTGACAGTATGAGGGTGCGTTTGCTTGTTTGTGTACTATTGCGTATGTGCGAATAAATGGTGTACTGTATATGAGGGTGTGTGCGACGGGTGTGAGCGACTGTGCGAGAATATGAGGGTGTGTTTGCTTCTTGTGTGTACTATTTTGAATGTGCGATTGTGCGGTGTATGAGGGTGTGCGCGACTTCTGCGAAAGTATGAGGTTATGTTTTCCTGTGTGTGCTATATGTACACAATAACTTTTCCCAATACACTAACCTATTTCGCAGTTGTCACCTGTGGCACTCGTAGGGCAAGAGCACACGTAGTAGATACCGAACGGAATTAATATAATGTCGGTAATTAGACACGTACCGCCATTCAGACAAGGCTGATCATCGCAAGTCACTGTTTAAATAATGTAACATGTTTATGATGATAATAATTACAACTATAGAGCCACTTTTCCATACGATAAAGTGTTTTGACAAAATTATGTCATCTACAGACTGTACGATAAATGGTTCAAGTAGTGAGGTTAAAAAAAAAGAAAAAAGCTATGAAATCTCTTAACTTATTATGTGTATGTATTACATATACAAAGCCAAACATTTTTCTTGCTGATACACTATGTTTGGTACAATTTCCTTCTGTACAAAAAATTAAAGTTATGCAAAATTTTGTGCGACGAGGAGAGAATAAAAATGACACAAATCAATTGTGCCCGAGCGCTGAGTTCATGGCCAATTTGTGTGAAACCCCCACAAAGTCATAGAAATGCAGGCGCATAATATATTTTCTTGATTGTAGAAAATTATCATATCTCAAGATGTATTGCACCAAATGAGATGAGGAAAAAAAGTGCAGAAAAAAGTATAATTTTCCTACTCCATGAGAATATCAAACACTATTGGATTGTGATTAATCTTTATTCTATATAAAAAAAAATCTACTTGAACCATTTAAAATGATACAGACTGTAGTTACGCTTAATTTGTTGCAAGCACTTTAAAACGTATTCTAATGATTGATTGGCTTGTGCATTATACCCAATGTCTAATTCTTGTAATGAGACTAGCCATTTATTATTTAGAATAACTACCACGAATAATTCTAAAGTTCTAGCTGGCAATAATAAAATCATGGATGATAGTATATTGTTATAATAATGTTTAATGTTTAATCGATTTGTTGTTATCGTAATTTGAAAGCTAAATAGGCACTACTGGCTATAACATTTATGTCACTGGTTAGTAAAAAGTTTCACATGAAATGAATGATTTGATTGTGCATGCTATTACCTATACCTATTATCTACTACAATGATGTTTAATCATTAAAACTTTGTTTAATAATTATATGATATATATAACTTTAAGTGTTGACGACAGAATGTATTATAATTGCATTCCTTTGCATTTTTGTTCTATCTGCTGTAAAGTCGGTATCATAATACATGTTATATGAAAGCTATATACTGGCTATAACATTTATGTTACTGTTTGGTACAATCTTCACATGAAATGAACGATTTGATTGTGTATCGTATTTACTCTACCTATTATCTACTATGATGTTTAGTCACTAAAACTTTGTTTAATAATTATATGATGTATAACTTTAAGTGTTGAGGACAGAATGTAATATTATTGCATGCATAGTTCTATGCATTTTTGTTCCATCTGCTAACAGTGATTTCTGGAACTCAAAAATGTTTAATGAAGTGGAAATAATATGAACGTGAGGTGACACAATATTTGCACCAGCGACAATTGCACCGGGCTTTACTTTGTCTAAAATATAGGATAAGGCTTTGGGTTGCAGTATGGATTTATGCTAGGATTAAAGTTTTATTTACGGTAGGGTATATTGTTAAGTCCAGGGTTGAAGTTGGTTATTCGCTTATTGTATGGATATTACAGAGGAGGAATAGGTCGCCGGAGCTCATGGAATCGGAAAATGTGATCTTTTTACAGCTCCAATAATTGGTGCACTAAAAATGTGAGGCGCTGAATGTTGCCGTGAAAGAAAAATTATATAATCAGGTATGTATTACTATAAGAAGAGAGGAATGGATACTCATTAAACCACCTGAAATTGATTCCACCACGACTACCATTGCTATCTGCACAAGCACCGTCACCACCACCACCACCACCATCACAGCCTCATCCCCTGCTACCACAACACATACAAAGCTTGATTATGAATGACAGTTCTTCAAAATTCAAACGCAACCCGTTTTTTAAAAAAAGGTTCTTTTTTAACTTGAAGTCAAGCTATCTGTATGTTAATTGGCTTTTTGATGCTGTGATGGTGTTATTGTTGCAACTTAACATGCTTAACATAATAGATACGATCAATCTTATACGATCGATATCAACCGTAGGTCTATGGTAGATCGTGTACTAAAACTTACAATCAATCGTAAGATAGGTCGTATCTCTTTTATGTTACAAGGCACTAATTGCAAATGAATAAAACTGATGTTCCTTCTACGATACAAAATATTTGAACTAACCTGGAATTTCACACGTGGGACCCTGGTATTGAGGAGTGCATGCACATGTGTACGGGAGATTGTTTGGAACGTCCATGACGTTGGTGCAGGTTGCTCCATTCTGACACGGACTGGTAGCACAAGGTTCTGAGATTGTACAGACACAAAAATTTTGTATTTATAAATACCCACCCACAATTCTATCTCTACGTAAATTCATGACTAGATGTACCAACATATGAAGTAAAAAGTAAAGAGACAAAAAATATGCAAAGAATGATCATGATAATGGGTGCCAGTAACTTGTTACGCATTCTATATACATTCATGATAACAAAAAACAAGTGTATGGAAGACCGCTGAAGAATTTTTATGATATGATAGATAAGAATTATAGACTACCATACACTCTATGCTTCAAAAATTTTGTTTACAGTCAAAATAATAAAATAAAAACAAAAGGTCAGCGCATGGTCCAAACAAAATGTAATGATGATTTTTGTAAATACTAACTTATGGAAAAGTTCTTGGCGTATGCTTATGTTATTACACTCTTTAACATAACACTGATAATTTAACAACACACTTTCGGATGGCAACTAAATAAAAATTAAGTAAATGGATAAATATTGAAAAAAGGAGATGAATAAAAAAATTACATGAAGGTTAGTGAAACATACAGGATGAAGTATTGCATTACCACCACCATGCATGCATATCACAAGCATGTCCATGTCGTGTATTGCCTTTATGGATGGATTTGAGGTTAAGGATGAAAAACTAAAATGACAAATATGATTGTCCGTCCATGAGAAAGTCTCACCAAAAGCAAAAACAACAAACCCAAACACCAAAACCAAGCAAACAACCCCCACCCATAAAACACCACAGAAGGAGATCTATCTATACCCATTCCATTGCCACTACTATTGTTTTTTTTTCCGAACAATACCTGAATATTGCCTCCATCATCACCAATACAATCACTAAATACCACTACGACACACACTACAACTACTAGAAATACACCACCTACCGTTACTACCGTTATCGCAAACACCACCACCATCACTACAACAACCAATACTGCAGGTGTCACCCCGAGTATAATTAATACTCTGCACAATGAATTCTAACAAAGTGAAGACAGGTTTCTTCTAAATATAACTAAAAACACAACCATGGATGTTGTGATGACATGTTAATGTTCCCACACATACATAAGGTGGTATCTCACTTGCCATGAGGCGTGATTAAGACTCATTACCGAGTCTCTTCGTCTCGAGACGTCTCCGAACTTCTTTTAAGTCCAGGAGAAGTTCACCCTGGAATTTTATTGGTTTTAAAAAATGTAGAAAAATAAAATAAAAATATGAATGAAAGTTTTAAGAAAATCGACCTCAAAATAGCAAAGTTATGAATATTTAAAGTTTTGATTCTGTGACGTCACATCCCGGCGTCACATGCGAGCAGCTCTCTCTTGTGATGTGTATGTAATTCCATAAATTTGTCTTTTTTCATGGTTCTTGGAAAAGGAATGGGTCAATTTGATAGAGGCTTGTATATTAACACATGTTTGATGATGTATCGAACGCACAGGTGAAATACTTAATTTTCTTCTGAAAAAAAATGACATTTTATGGAATTTACATAAGGAGAACTGCTCGCATGTGACGTCACAAAATCAAAACTTTAAATATTCATAACTTCGTTAATTTTTGGTCGATTTTCTCCAAAACCTTCACTGATATTTAAAAAAAAAAAATCTTTCGGCATTTTTTAAAACCAATTTAAACTCAGGGTGAAATCTCCCTTTAAGTCCCCGTGGCGTCTCATGAGACGAGGGAAAATCGAACATTTTTAAAATGAGATTCCCCGTCTCGGAGACTTCTCTGAAACGTCTCTCAGATGTTCCAGAGTCTTGGAGACGTCTCTTTAAGTAAGATATCACCTTATATCTATACACCAAATATTCCATGAAGGTTCCATGAATGTCCAAGAAATTCAGTCCTCGAAATCTCGCAACTAACCAATTTCACAATTGTCTCCTTCGAATCCAGATATACACATACAAGAATATGGAAGACCGCTGGAAGCGTCCGGTGCATTGAAGCAATTCCCTCCATTTTCACATGGCATGGAGTCACAAGGTGCTAAGACAGTACAGATAAAATGATTTAATATTTTTAAAATCACACCCATAAGTCTATATATACGTAAACTGATAACTAAATATATTACCACGTGAAGTGATAGAAAGGAAAAGTAAAAAAAAAAAGAAAAAAAATGTAGGAAGAATAATGTGTGTTAGTAAATTGTTACAAACCCGAACAAAAAAAAAAAAAAAAAAAAAAAAAAAAAAAAAAAAAAAAAATCAAAAATCAAAAACAACCCCACCCATAAAACACCAAAGAACGAGATCTATCTCTACCGATTCCATTGCCACGACTATTGTTTTTTCGAACAATACCTGAATATTGCCTCCATCATCACCAATACAATGATTCACTAAATACCACTACGACACACACTATAACTACTACAAATACACCACCTACCATTACTACCGTTATTGCAAACACCACCACCATCACTACAACAACCAATACTGCAGCTGTCACCCCTGAGTAAAATGCTCTGCACAATGAATTCTAACAAAGTGAAGACAGGTTTCTTCTAAATATCACTAAAAACACAACCATGGATGTTGTGATGACATGTTAATGTTCCCACACATACTTAAGGTGGTATCATAAGGCCATGAGGCGTGATCGAGATTCATTGCCGAGTCTCTTCGTCTCGAGACGTCTCCGAACTTCTTTTAAGTTCAGGGGAAGTTCACCCTGGAATTTTATTGGTTTTAAAAAATGTAGAAAAAAAATGAATGAAAGTTTGAAGAAAATCGACCCCAAAATAGTAAAGTTATGAATATTTAAAGTTTTGATTCTGTGACATCACGTGCAAGCAGCTCTCCCATGTGTTGTGTATGTAAATTCCATAAATTTGTCTTTTTTCAAGGTTCTTGAAAAAGGAATGGGTCTATTTGATAGAGGCATGTATATTAACATATGTTTGATGATGTATAGACTGCACAGGTGAAATAATTAATTTTCTTCTGAAGAAAATGACATTTTATGGAATTTACATTAGGAGAACTGCTCGCATATGTGACGTCACAAAATCGAAACTTTAAATATTCACAACTTCATTATTTTTTTGGTCGATTTTCTCCAAACCTTCACTCATATTTTTTAGAATAATTTTTCTGCATTAAAAAAAAAAAAAATAAACTCAGGGTGAACTCTCCCTTTAAGTCCCCGCGGCGTCTCATGAGACGAGGGAAAATCGAACATGTTTAAAATGAGATTCCCCGTCTCGGAGACGTCTCTGAAACGTCTCTCAGATATTCCAGAGTCTTGGAGACGTCTCTTTAAGTAAAATATCACCTTATATCTATACACCAAATATTCCATGAAGGTTCCATGAATGTCCCAGAAATTCAGTCCTCGAAATCTCGCAACTAACCAATTTCACAATTGTCTCCTTCGAATCCAGATATACACATACAAGTGTATGGAAGACCGCTGGAGGCGTCCGGTGCATTGGAGCAATTCCCTCCATTCTGACATGGCATAGAAGCACAAGGTGCTAAGACAGTGCAGATAAAATGATTTAATGTTTTTAAAAGCACACCCATCATTCCCTTAATTCTATATACATATAAGGCAGTAATTAATCATATATATTATTAGGAAGAATAATGTGTACAGTAAATTGTTACGATTTTAATACAGATTCATGTTATGTTAAAGTTTATAATATTTTAAATACAATTAATACGATTAAATGACTATACCATACAGTCGATACTTCATGACATTGTTGTTGACGGACAAAATATTAAATGGTAAATATAAAACGTTGATATTATGATAACATTTTGAAATCGTATGAAACGGAAAATTGTTAAATAATATATAAATGAAAATAGGGTAAATGGATAAATCTGGATAAAGAAAAGTAATAAACATTGACATGAAGTTAATGAAAACAAGCTGGCTGACGTATTGCATTACCACCACGATGTGTATCATATATTACATATGCGGATAAATTTGAGGTTATAAGGATGAAAAACTTTCCAAAATTATAAATATGATTGTTCGTCCATGAGAAAGCCACACCAAAAGCAAACACGATAGAAATGGGAATTCCATCTCTATAAACCGCAACCGTTACCACCACGATTAGTTACCATTATAGATATATTGACTGCTTTGAGGGGCATAGTTGTTTCTAGGGCTCGACCTAGAGGACCTCCGAATCTGCTTTGACCTAAGTCCGTAGGTCGCGAGTCGTAGCAGATTCGGCGGTCCTGGAGATTCCTAGAAACGACATGCCCCTCAAAGCAATCAATATATCTTTTATGGAAAAAACACACCAAAAAACAAAACGAAACAAAACAAAACAAAACAAAAACCAAACTGAAGATTAAAAAAAAAAAAAATAATAATTAAATTACAACCAAAAATAAAGAATAGTTATAATAACACTTAAGATACACAAGTTTACACAAATTGGTATCCGCCATCATCGCATACGGCAAATTTTAGACGTAAACAAATGGGGATCGTGATAACCATGGAAAAAAGAACTATATAAAATGAGTTATGTCATGGTAAAACCAGGAATAAGGCATTGTAAGGACTATGGCAGTCATGGTTTAGAACATGACTGCACTTTCAATCAATTAGAAGAAAGGATTATAAAATATTCCTAAAATGAGGTATATGAAACTTAATATTGCCTTCACCACCGCCACTACATAAAAACTACTATTATCTCTAACTCCATCATCACCATCAATACAATACTACTCCCAATACACCACTATACATTACTTCCAATATCGCAAAAACCACCACCACCACAACCACCACCAACACTACCACCACCATATCCAATACGCCGCCATCCACCCTTCACCCGCCGCCATCCACCCTTCACGGTTGAATATATGAATACCCTGCTCAATTATTCTTAATAATAAAACCATGTCCTTTCATTTTAGTACTGTGGTTGTCACATTGCGGTAGTTCTCAAACCGCTCTTGAACGTTTCTTAAAGTTGATAGTTTTGGTAATATTACAAATTGTGACGTTCAACTTTTGAATATACTTTCAGATAAATACTATTCAGTGAATAATGATATGATAGAACACATGAAAAAGAGACATAAAATCAATACATATGTGGACAATAATTACTATCATGTTTTTAGATTTCCAAAAACTATATCCCATCTATAATGAGGAACGGACAGGGAAGGATTGAAAAATACCTTAGTGTGACAATAATATAAAATCATATGCTAACTTAAGATAAACACGTCCATGAATGTTGTGATAATGCGTTAATGTTACACACCAAATGCACACCAAAGCCTCCATGAATACTCCATGAACTTCCCAGAAATTCGAAACATTCGAAACCTCTCAACTAACCAATTTCACAATTCTCTCCTTCGTATCCAGATATACACATACAAGTGTATGGAAGACTGCTAAAGGCGTCTGGTGCATTGAAGCAATTCCCTCCATTTTGACAAGGCATGGAGTCACACGGTAATACTACAATGCCGAGGTGGACATAAATAATTTTTTCAACGTGTCATTATTATCGTATTATTAACATATCATGTTATCATCTAAAACCAGCAAATGTCATATCCGTTAAGTGAATGTAATGTTCCTGTACTTACTATACTGCGCTTGACTCTGTGTGTGTGTGTGTGTGTGTGTGTGTGTGTGTGTGTGTGTGTGTGTGTGGATTGGGTGTGGAGGTTCTATGTAGGAACAGTCTTTTGCTTTGTTTCAGAATGTTTTAGACATGTAAGGTTGATATATGATTTTAGTAAATAGTGGTAGAAAAATACGCGTTGTGATTTGATAGATCAGTACCACGTGACCTACTTTCAATTTGTTATATTGTACATATGTACAATATAACTTTTGGTTTTGGGACGGGAAAGCCAGTGTTAAATGAATGGGGAGTGTATCGATTCTATCGTTTGCCAGGTGCGCTTGCCTCATTGCAAGCGCGTAATAACAGTACAATTGTGCTCACAACAGATTATAACAATGGATAGCTTAATTAGCACCAAAATTTTGGCAACGGTAAAACCAGATTAAATGTCAGTCAAAGATCTCGGGGTCTATTTAATATAGGCCTAATAAATAGTGAACGCTCCCTCTTGCAACATTACTGGACTATATGAACTCCAAATACTAAATTATCCCTCGAGCAGATCTATTTCACCTCGGCCTGCGGCCTCGGAGAAACAAAATCTCCTCTCGGGATAATTTAGTATTTGTCGTACTTATAATCCAGTATATTGCGCGATAGATTGTAAACTATTTATATAATATAATATATTGAGGTGAATTTTATAGAGTATAGAGAATCGAGAAAAATCTAAATCTAAACAATTATTGTTACGCATAACCGAGTAACTTGCAAATTATGGTGACGAGGTTCAAAATGATCTTGGGTTGCAAGTTTTGTCAAAGGTCAAAAGATTGCGGATATCCAGTTACAAGTTATTCGGTCTATGATTCAAGAAAGGTACCACTGCAAATGTGAGGAGATCTTCTTTAGTTATTGTCAAAGTAGGCCTACATCGTTGATGAGTTTGGAATACGGCCACTCTCCTTTTTTTTTATTTATTTATTTATTTTTTTAATTTGTTTATGTGAAATTTAAGCCAGAGGAAGGCATGGCCAAATATTCTACCTTCCACAGTACAGTCAGTTTCTGTATATTCGGCAGGGCATTAGCACGTGTAGCTATTGGTACCATCTATACAAGTTCCACCATTTTGACAAGGCGAAGAGCTGCAAGGTGTTACTGCATGGAATCAAATATTTTTTTTCCCAAAAAATCCTATGAAAAGTTCACAAAAAACGACTTTTCGATATTCCCTAATTGAACCACCTTTTTGGTAACACTGTCCTTCATGTCTCTTTATTGAGACTCAAAATTATGTTCCATCATGAGCTAGTCCTTCCTTTTTATGTTCATCAATGTTATCTTATGTTTCTCTTCCTGTAAAAACTATTGTTTATAACTTTACAGGTTGATAATCTCTTGTTAAGTTTTCACCCAAACATTTCACCTGCGGAGTTTAAAGTGAATTCAAAATCATTTATTTTAAATGTTATGTTATAAATTGTGACCAAAAAAAAAAAAAAAAAAAAAAAAAAAAAAAAAAAAAAAAAAAAAAAAAATCAAAAAAAAAATCAGCATTTCACTTGCCGTTCTTCTTTGTATTTTTAAAATTAATAAATTACTGTTTTATTGAAATTATTTGTTTACTGATGTTGAAATCATAACGAAGATGAAATCATGAACATACAAACATTTTACCTTGAACATCGCAATCCATCCCTGTGTATTCTGCTGGGCATTGGCATGAGTAACTATTCGTGTTATCCGTGCAAATTCCTCCATTTTGACAAGGTGCAGAGCTGCAAGGTGTTACTGCAAAAATAATAATAATAAAAAAAAATCAATATGAAAAATTAAAGGAAAGTTCACTTAAAAGACGCCTTTTTCAATTTACCCGTAACTGAAAAGGATTTTACTTTTTGTTATTAACTCTCTCCGTAAACTCCCTTTAGTGAAAGTCTGACGCGTACTTTATGTTTCGTCTGTTATCAAACTTTCTTTTCATGTTCATCAATGTAACCTTCCGTCTCTTTGTTATATGAAAACATTTTTTAAAATTTCTATTCTTACTTTACATGTGCATTTATGGTTTAAGCCATACATTGCTAAGTCTTCATCAAAACATTTCACATGCGGGGTTTCCACAAATGAGACCCTACCAGTATCCCTTTTTCAAAAAAAGAAAAGAAAAAAAATAGCGCAAAAAAATAACAATAATAACAAAAAAGAAAAATGAGTAAATTCATTAACCATTCCAATTAAAAAAAATCAAAGTTATAAATCAATTTTATTTCCTCATAAAGATTTTGTGATGTAAATAGAAATATAAATCTATATGTCGTAAATGGTAGCAAGAACTTTCTGCAGCATCTAATTTGCCGTCCCTGTAACATGGTACTCATTTCAAATGAATGAACTATCAATCGAGTTCATTGGCTTTCTGATTTCAAAAAATAGTAAAAGGGGAATTAATGTCTTAATCACTACGAATTTTTGAAAATAACACACCTTGAACATCGCAATCTGTTCCTGTGTATCCTGCAGGGCATTGGCATGTGTAGCTATTGGTATCATCTGTACAAGTTCCTCCATTTTGACAGGGCGAAGAGCTGCAAGCACAGCTCGGTGTGGGAAAGGCACCACCCGGAGTGCAAAAGCAAATATATCCTCCCGCTTCATCAGCCACGAAACACGTCCCACCATTACCACATGGCGAACTATCACAGGACGACACTGTGTCTACAAAATACAGGAATGGTAGGATTTGATTTATTTTAATCATGCATTTCTCTTTAAAGTTATTGTATATCATATACATTTTTATTTTTGTGATTAAATGTTTTTGTAATTCATTAATCTCTATTTCTATTCAATAGAAAAGAGGTTTGGCTTATTTTCCTCCCTGATGCTACAGTCACACAGAACTTACGTTGAGTTACGTCCAGCGTTGCGCCCAGAAAAGTCATTTTTTCTGCGAATCCCCACGGATGCCTTCCCGTCACGCTTCAATGATTATAAGATATACGGGACAAAATGCGGATGATACGAATAGTTACGTCCAGATACGGACATTTGCGTCCACTTACGAATAACCTTACGAGTCTACTCGGTCTTTGTTTTTTCCGACTTCCGGAAACTTCCGGACACTGCTGAACACTTGCAGGGATTGACATACGTATAACACATTACTGGGAATTGTAATGAAAAATTATATATCTCTCTGCTCAATGAGTGTGGGTTTTTTTTAAAACCTTCGCTAATAGATCACCTTTCCTATTTCTGCTAGTTATATGGCTTCAAAGTCCTACCCCAAAAGCAAAGTGGTAGGTACAAAGACAAAGGCTGAAGAGGGCTACATGGCAACAGACGTTGATCCAGGGGCAAGCACCCTTCCCCACCCCCCCCCCCCCAAAAAAAAAAAAAAAAAAAAAAAAAAAGGAAAGAAGAGAGAAGAGGAGAAGAGAGAGAGGAGAGAGGGAGAAGGGGGAGAAAGTAGATAATAGAGAGAGAGAGAAATAAAAGAAGAAGAATGGAAAATAATTACGTTTCAAACCACTTTTAATATCGCTTATATATATATATATATATATATTACAGGCAATTTAAGTCCTAATGAACAGACAAAAACGATTTTTTTATTTTTTTTATTTTTATTTTTTTTAATTATTTTTTAAATAAAGGAACCAATCGAAAGATAAAACATCCCTGAAGAGACAACATGCAGCGAAATCCCTAATTTACGCAATTGATTATGAGATTATATTATAGTTTTTAAAGAGGTTTACCTTTTACAAAATTTAACTCGTATTTATAGGGGAGACCGGGGATTGAAGTTACACGGGTCAGTTGTTACAGTTCTCAGTGCGCTAAGTTGGAACAAGAGAGTTCGTGCTAACTGGCATCTATATACAGCCTACACATAGCTGTGATGAACTGCCGGTCGTGAGGTTTCTCCGTTGTTTTATTAAAAAGTAAATCGACAAAAAACATTTTTTACAGTTCCAAGTTAATTTGACAAAAATTGAAATTTGTAATAGTTCTTACAACTGAAGGCACATGATGATAGTCTGGTATTGTGAATATAGTACATGTATGTCACTAATATACCCCTGAGCCATGCCCTGTAATTCTGCCTAATGGCTGTGCTACAGTTGATTTTATGTGAAAAATCACCCATGGGGTAACCTACCCCAATTACATTCCACATGTAAAGTAATTTTGTTTCAATTTTCTGGTGTTAATATTTTGATATTTCTATTATTACTTAAGTCTATTCTAGAGCTCTACTTGATCTACTGTTAACGATACCAAGAAACTGGAAAGTTGATACAAAAGTATGGTATAAGAGATTTACACATTACATTATAGTAAATAGTGGCAGACAAATACGCGTTGGGATTGGATAGATCAGTACCACGTGACCTACCTTCAATTTGTTATATTGTAGGCCTACATATGTACAATATAACTTTCGGTTTTTGGACGGGAAAGCCCGTGTTAAATGAATGGGGAGTGTATCGATTCTATCGATTGCAAGGTCAAAGATCTAGGGGTCTATTTACTATAATAGTGAGCTTTCGCTGGACTACGGGGAGCTTATCTAGAACGTTAGCATAAAAGAGGGCACTATTTTCAAAATGCCTGCAAATCCTCGTTTTCTATCTTCTTCAGTAACTTTGAATAAAAGTTTCCAATGGTAACCGCACATGTTCCCTTTGGCTTGTGAGATATTGTAACGTCTATTGTTGCAATACGAATTCAATCAAAAGGCTACTTTACTGGGGATACCTAGTTCTTTCTTTTTTTTTCATACCAAGGTTTTATTGTGTCAAATGCGTCTATGCGTATAACAGCTGACCTAAAACATTGCTGATATGAAAAGAAATAACCTACCGCCCTGCCATTATGATTAGTCAACTCAAAGTATGCTTCTTTTATGTTTTAGCAAAGGGGGAAATGCCTGTATACATTCCTATCAAAGCGCTCGCTTATTGGCTTATAACTGACTCTCCGCTGAGAACCTATACGTTCTACGTTTTGGGAGAACGTACATTTCCCCAAAATAGCGTTGTAGATTTTGACAACGGGGAGCTATCTCTTGTAGCTAGGGGAAACCCTCGTTTGTGCACACGAAAACTTGTAATTTAAACGCTTGCCAGCCGTTTCTAGCAAATACCAGTTTTACACACTCCTTTTCCTGTACTAACAGTATGCAGGAGTTTGGGGTTTGAGCTATTTTGAAAATAAAGCCTTTCATAATGCTAACGTTCTAGATTATCTCCTCCGTAGTCAAGCGAAAGCTCCCTAATAAATAGTGAACGCTCCATCTTGCAACATTACTGGACTATATGAACTCCAAATACTAAACGATCCCTCGTGCAGATCTATTTCACCTCGGCCTGTGGCCTCGGAAAAACAAATCTGCACTCGGGATAATTTAGTATTTGTCGTACTTATAATCCAGTATATTGCGCGATAGATTGTACACTTTTTATATAATAGTAACAATTTACCCCGTATGGTGTAACAACTTACCCCGTATACGGGGTAAGTGGTTACAAAAAAATGTCTTCATGAATTAAGCTGTAGTTAATTAGTGTTAACATGTTTTCAAGTTTTATGTGCCTCAGGTTTTAGCCAAATTAATAGGCTAACTACAGACCCAAAATGGAGTGTGTGAGTACTTTCATTAGAATTATCTGGCCCAAAATGTGAATTTTGTAACGTCCATACCCGGTCTCCCCTACACGTATAGAAGAGGAATAGAGAATTTCAATTTATGGCCGTCCTTTTTTTTTGCTCTCACATTTTTTTCCTCACGTATATTGAGGTTATTATAAAATTCAAAAGAAAAAAAAAGGGAATTTATATTAAAGTGATTATATTGTTAATTGTTTTCCTTTTTTTTTAGGGGGGGGGGGAGGGCGAGTGCATAACTTGCCTTGCTTTAAAACCATTTTATGGCGTTTTTTTTTTTTTCACTCTCGCACTCTATCATTCAGATAAAATTAAATTGTAGCCCAAACAGATCAGACTACCCTGCTTTCCGAATTATTAAATGTCAAATAGAGTATTTGCGCTTTCCGCTCACGTGATTTAAATTACATAATTAAAAAAAAATTGATATCAATAACCCTTCTTGACCGAGAGATCATAACCATGTTTATAATAGGGATTATCCAACTAAAACGAAATTTAAACAAAATTATTCAATATAATTATTCTTGTCATATAAAAAGGGGGAAATTATTTATATAAGATTCGATTGCAGAGGATTTCAATCAAATATGGTTTCGAACATCCTGTTTTCCGTTAATTTTTTATTGAGTGGAAGCTCGCTTGAATTATTATTAGTTTTTTTTTTATTTGCCCCCGACCCCTCCCTCGAGGAAATTTAGGACCTGCCCCTCGAAGCTATTACATTTATATAACCCCTATCCGTGTGCAAACAAGAGCGGGTGTTCGGGAACTCCAAAACGTGAAAGGACGCAATTATCCGCAACGCTTAAGTGTTCGTCCGTAGCCTCTTTAGTGTATTGTTTTCGGGTACTTAAACGTTTGATACGTTTAATTACGGATAATTGCGAATACTTACGGTGGACGCAAATAATGGACGGAACTTAAGAATTTTCCCGGATGGTCTGCGTCCTAGATACGGATAGTTACGTTCATTTACGGAAAGTTACGTTTACATTGTGCGTACCGATACGGTTCAGTTTCGGACAGATACGTATACTTACGTTCCCTTCGGATGACTGCGTCCGTGCTGCGTTCATGCTGCGTGCACTTAGCCAAATTTGTACGCAGCGGACGTAACTAAACGTAAGTGTCTGTGTGACTGTAGCATTACACAGCATCCGAAACTGAACCGTATCGGTACGCACAATGACGGCGCCAAGCCTGCGAAATTTCGAAATGTTCAAAATTTCGCAGTGCATCATTACGGATGCCGACGTACGTAAGTAACCGTAACTAAACGTAACTGAACGTAACTATCCGTATCTAGGACGCAGACCATCCGGGAAAATTCTTAAGTTCCGTCCATTTGCGTCCACCGTAAGTATTCGCAATTATCCGTAATTAAACGTATCAAACGTTTAAGTATCCAAAAACAATACACTTAAGAGGCTGCGGACAAACACTTAAGCGTTGCGGATAATTGCGTCCTTTCACGTCTTGGAGCTCCCGAACACCCGTTCTTGTTTGCACATGGATAGGGGTTATATAAATGTAATAGCTTCGAGGGGTAGGTCCTAAATTTCCTAGAGGGAGGGGGGGGGACAAATTTTAAAAACCTAATAATTCAAGCGAGCTTCCACTCAATAAAAAAAAAACAATGGAAAACAAAATGTTCGAAACCATTTTGATTGCATTCCTCTGCAATTATATCTTATAACTCAATAATTTCCCCCTTTTTTATATGACAAGAATATATTGAATAATTTAGTTTAAAATTCGCTTTAGTTAGATAATCCCTAGCATAAACATCGTGAAGCTGAATTTTCGTCATGGCAACTGAACTTGTTGTAAAAGATGAGACTAATAAGAGCGTTACCAGTCACAAGTCCCATCATAGCAATGGAAGCAGATCGTCAAAGGCAAGCTCCGAGCATTTGGAACTACGCAGACAAGAAGCCGCTCTTCGAGCAGATTCTGCATTCGACGACGAGGAAGCCTAACTCGAATTGATGCTAAGAAATCTGCGAACAAATCGAAAGCTTGCCTGTATACAAGCAGAGAAGGCTGTGTTAGAGAAGTATGAGAATGAGTCGCAAACATTGAACGAGCCTGAAGGCAACCAACTCCTCAAAGATCTAGGCGAGGAAGACAAAGGAGAATGTTTGACACGTCTTCTTGATAGTCAGAGGGAGGAAGCGACACCTCCTCCTAATTTGGTAGCAGGGCATCCTCCAATAACTACATGTATGTCAAACGGATATCAAGGTGATTTACAGAGGACAATCGCATCTCTTGAGAAGTGTATGGTGCAGCTAGTTCAGTCATCCCTCCAGCAAAGCATTCTAAAACAACAAATGCTCGCTCAAGCCCAGCTGCCCAAGTTTGATGTTCCCGTATTTTCAGGTGACCCGCTGAGCTACCCGCTGTGGAAAAATTCATTCGACTCTACAGTGCACTGCAAGCCTCTCGATGACGGAACAAAGCTCAACCTTCTGCATAAGTGTGTATCCGGGAAGCCAAAGGAAATTGTTGAACACTTTGTTTTGATTGGATCCCCAGATGCCTATCAACAAGCTCGAGAAAGCCTTACCAGACGGTACGGCGATCCAACAATCGTTAGTTCAGCCTTCGCCTCAAAGCTGAATTCGTGGGGAAAGATACATGGTCGAGATTCCTCAGGTCTTCAAGATTTTGCAGACTGTCTTTTGAAAGTCGTCGCTGCCAAGAAATCTGTGAAGAGCCTCGGGATTTTAGACTTTCCTCAGGAAAATGCCAAACTTGTTGAGGTACTCCCGCCATATCTCCAAAATAAATGGAGGGACGAAATCGAGCAATTCAAGGAAAGACACGGGTCGCAGGAGTATCCCCCGTTCGCCGTCTTCGTTGAATTTGTGAGGAGGGCAGCGGACAGAGCTAACATCCCTGAGCTAAGCACAGCAGTCCACGATTATCAGACACGTCCAGCAAACGTGAAGCAAGTCGGAAAACATGCCCGAACTTTTGCAACTGACGGAATAGCTCTCGAACCTTCAGACAAGGATCGAACCCCAGAAGCCAAGAACAACACCTGCCCGTACTGCAAGGAAAACCACTTGATCGAAGACTGTATCAGTTTCAAAGACATCACACTCGAAGAGCGCCGGTCCTTCTTTTTTGAGAACAGATTGTGCTTCGGATGCGGTCTGTCTTCGAATCACAGGAGCAATCAGTGCAGGGCTAGACGTATGTGTGTAATCTGCCAGAGAAGGCATCTCGCCTGCTTTCATTCATGGCAGAAGCGGCCGAACAATCAACCGGAGGAACGGTCTTGTGTGCAAGATCCGATTCGTGATTGTGGACTTATCGTAGGAGAGCCATCGCCTGCACCAGAAATAGACAATCAAGTTGAAAGGGCCAATTCACCTATTGGGCCTTCTCCTGTCACCAGAAGAGATCGCTTAAAACAATGGACCTAACTATTCAATTCGGAAGCAAACAATACAGACAATGACATGATAAACATTTATTTGACTGAGTGAATACATTTTTCGTGCTTGGTATCTTTGTACTTCGCTAAATATCATCACTACTTGCATTATTTTAATTGTTATTTGGCAATATACATAGTTTTTATCCAATGATGATTGTTGAATTTTACTATTGTTTTTTAATTTTTGTGACACGTTAATACTGTCCAGTTGTATAAATCGTTTTGAGTTATTATTAAACATTTATTTCCAGTGTTTAGGTTTAATTGATTTATAAATCTTCGATTCGGTATTGAACTGCTTCGAAGCAGTTAAAGGAGCCGGTGTCACTGCAGCAGTAAGCAGTGAATTTAATCAATGTTATATGTGCAATTTAGTATAATTTTTGTGTGATATATATATATATATGTTTGGAAATCCTTTTAGTTTTTATTCATAAAATATATAGTCATTAAAATATCTGCAATGTATCAATGTTAGCCCAATTAGACCAGTTCATGCCTGAGAAGTTTCTTTTATCATTATTCTATTCACTCCTCAGATAACTATTGTGTTTTACTCCGGCCAGTGAGCCTTTTAAACTGGACTTTTAAGAACTTAACAATGACCTTTTAGTAAATGTGCACTCTTGTATTTAGTCTTGGTATGCACTTTTAGCAACAGCAAGAAAGCCGCTCAGTATTTTTTATCGCCATTAGCAAAGCAAGTTCTGGTACAGTGCAGTATACATCTTTTATCTTGTACATTCGATCCAAACCAGCTTCATAGTTCAAAGCCTCCAATTGGTAAGAACATTTCATATTTCGGTACTTTTAATTTGTATATTGCGATTTTATGAATAGGACCATTGGTAATAAATCGATGCATTGTAAACTTGAGTTTTTATAATCTTTTTTTTCTTCGAAATTATAATACTCATTTATTAGTAAATTGTCAAATGAAATCTATTCGAAAGGACGATATAACCGCATTATAGTTGCATTATATCCTTTTAACCTTTATTAATTGATTGATTCTTATCCTTTGAATACTTCGATGTGTGTCTTTTATTGGTTTCTGTAGCATATAATATTGTGTACTTTAAGTAACAAAAAGAGAGTTTAGCTTTTTTGACCATTGTATTTTAATAGTTATTATTACAATTCTTATAGTTGCAATAACGTCGCATTTATATGATATCGTTTCGTTTGTTAAACCGATCGTAAATAGTATTTTAAGTAGTTGTTTTATTTGTTCTTTTGTATTACAGCATTTTATCTACCTATGCGCAACTACACTTCTCGACACATGTGATATAGAATCGAATAAATGGTTACGCAAATGAATAAATATCTGTTGGAGTACCTTTGTCCATCGAACCCTCGACCGAAACTCCTCACTGAACAACTTCGCGTTTAGTGAGGCAGCCACAATGGTTATGACCTCTTTAGAGCTCGATGCCCGGTCAAGAAGGGTTATTGATATCCATTTGTTTAAATTATGTCATTTAAATAACGTGAGCGCACAGCGCAAATACTTTATTTACCATTTAATAATTAGGAAAGCACGGCAGTCTGATCTGTTTGGGCTACAATTTCATATTTTCTAAATGATAGAATGCGAGAGTGAAAAATAAAAAATGCTATATAATGATTTGAAAGCAAGGCATGTTATGCACTCGCCCCCCCCCCAAAAAAAAAAAAAGAGAAAAAAAAATTAACATTAAAATCACTTTAATATATTCTCTTTTTGCTTTTCAATCTTATAATTACCTCAATATACGTGAGGAAAATGTGAGAGCAAAAAAAGGAGGGTCCTAAATTAAAATTCTCTTTTCCTCTTCTATATAATTGGGAGTTAAACTTTTGATAAAGGTAGACTTCTTTAAAAACTGTAATATAATCTAATAATCAATTGCATAAATTAGGGATTTCGCTGCATGTTGTCTCTTCTGGGATGTTTTATTTTTCGATTGGTTCCTTTATTTACAAAAAAATTAAAAAAAAAAAAAAAATAATTCGTTTTTGTCTGTTTATTAGAGACCGAATCTTCTTTAATGGCCTGTATATAGAAGCGATATAAAAAGTGGTTTGAAACCTAATTAGGCCCCCCCCCTCGCTCTCTCTCTCTCTCTCTCTCTCTCTTTCTCATTCTCTCTCTCTTTGGTGGGGGAGGGTGTTTGCCCCCTGGATCAACGTCTGTTGTCTTGTAACCCTCTTCAGCCTTTGTCTTTATACTTGTCACTTTGCTTTTGGAGTAGGACTTTGAAGCCATATAACTAGCAATGGCGAATCCAGGCGGGGGCCCAGGGGACGCGCCCCCTATAAATTGAAAACCGCTCATTGACTGTACATATTAAAATCTGAAAATTTCGGTGGCGCCCCCTCCCCCTTATCCTGAAACCCTGTATCCGCCACTGACTAGCAGAAATAGGAAAGGTGATCTATTAGAGAAGGTTTAAAAAACCCCACATTCATTGACCAGAGAGATATATAATTTTTCATTACAATTCCCATTTATCTGTATACGTATGTAGATCCCCGCAAGTGTTCAGAAGTGTCCGGAAGTTTCCGAAAGTCGGAAAAAACAAAGACCGAGTAGACTCGTAAGGTTATTCGTAAGTGGACGCAAGTGTCCGTATCTAATCGAAACTATTCGTATTATCCGCATTTTGTCCCGTATATTTTCTAATTATTGAGGCGTGACGGGAAGGCATCCGTGGGGATCCGCAGAAAAAAAGAGAGACTTTTTTGGACGCAAAGCTGGACGTAACTCAACGTAAGTTCTGTGTGACTGTAGCATTATTGATAGGCTTACACAATGTAAATCAACCGTATTGTCAATTTTGTGTTTGGATGTATATTTCTCAGCCAAGAAACTCCCAAATAAATGTCATTGTCGTTATTCCATAATGTTAGCTTCTACAATATATATCTAATTGATAAATCTTAGGATTAAGAAAGTTTTTTTTTATTAAGATGTATTTTCGGTCTATAAAAAACACCGTTCTGTGACAAATCGTACTAATAAGACAGCAGACTACAACGGATATTATTTTTTATTTTGTTAAAATATTAGAAAAGATAATTTTTATTATGCACTTACCTGGGTTTTCGCATCGTGTTCCAGTGTATCCTGCAGGGCATTGGCAGTTGAAACCATTTAAATCGTCAGTACATGTTCCACCATTTTGACAAGTCGAAGGCGTACATACTAGAGAGAGAAAAAACAACAACAAACACAGTACAATAGGATCACATTGACTTTATGCAAAAGAAAATGCGCTTTTATCCATTATACCTCGCATGCCTGGGGAGCGTTTCATCAAGTCTAAAAAGTTGTCAGATCTGACATCTTTATTTGATTTTGATTGGTTGAGAAGCATTGTTACTATGGTAACTGTCGAATAAAACAGGACTTGACTGATGAAACTTCCGACGAGTCCTTTCATGAAACGCCCTCCTGAACTCGAAATTAATAGTTCTCGACAGTACATCAGGATACGGGCCTAGGCTTACTGGTGGTATCTCACTTGTCATGGGACGGTAGTTCAGAGGGGTTAAGACTAATTTGAGATGGGTTGAGACTAATCGCTGAAAAGTCTCGAAGACGTTTTAGCGACGTCTCATGAGTCGCAGGAAAATCGAACATGTTTATATTTTTCATGTCTATTATATTTTTAAGCGTCTCGAGGCCCTTCTTTGACGTCTCGGTATCGTGTGATACCATTTTAGAGGTGATAAACACCCCATAACTGAACAGGCCTGGTGTTTGACTAAATTAGAAAATTATTTTAATGGTGTGTTCTGAAATTTCTTGCGAATTGTGTCGATGACAGATCTTCAGAGAATCATTTCTTCTGGCAAGGTTCATAGTAGATTCGATATTCATAGTCTGCAATCTCAACGGGGAAATGATTTGCAGTCGATTGATCATATAATTAACGTCTCTGTATAGTTACCTAAATTATTTCAATATTAGGCGTATCACTCAAACTAACTTCACGCTAACTTCCATGGCTTTGCAAGATTCCTCAATTATGAACAAAGTGCAACATTTCCACCTCTTTTGTATGTTCCGTCAAACTATTATGATTTAGATAAAGCATTTTCTTTTTAAACAAAAGAACAATTAATTTGGAAATTGTCATTTGTTTGTCATGATTTACTCACTCTCGGTCCCACAATCTGCTAGTCCTGTAAATCCAGGTGGGCACGAACAAACATACCCTGCTCCAATGCCACTCTCGAAACACGTCCCTCCATTTTGACATGTTGTACTCTCACACGTTAGAGCTGGAATAGGAATGGAAACATTTTGTCCGGTTACGAAGTCTCTCATATGAATGCTTGTAAAAAGATAAAGACGAATATTCATCTCTTATCAATTGCTGCCTTTTAAGAAGAAAAAAAGAAAAGAAAAGATAAGACCCCCCCCCCCCCAAAAAAAAAAAAAGAGGAGAAAAAACAACAAATGGACACTTTACACAGACAAAGCATATTGGGCAAGTCGAAGCTATTTTGCGCGGTAACAAACGGGACATTTAGAGCCAAAAATAGGGCTTGTTTGAAAAATCTTGAATGAAATCTCAATCCTTAGGTATATTCTTGGAGGTACTAAGAATCTTCAACAAATACATAAAAAAATACTTGAAATATTTCAATTCATAATTAATTTATGATCATTTATTCCTCGGTAACCAACGGGACCGGAAAAAAAAAATGGTGTTTTTAAATTTTGACTTTGTTCACATATAACTCTGAATTTAAAAAGTAGATTGTATAGTCTTATCCTCTTAAACATGTAATAAACATTGTTAGGACATATTTTAACGTTAATACAACTTCGAGTTTTCTGGCAAGGTCACGTTAAAAAAAATATGTCAGGTAACAAACGGGACAGGTAGCACACGGACAATTATTCCCTGTAATATTTTTCATTAAACAATTGGTGTAGCCAAGGCGTAGCAACAACTTTTGTTAAAAAATCCCTCTGATAAAACAAAGGAAACATAATACAAAACACAAATGTAAATAACAAACAAACACTTATTTGTTTTATTTATAAAGGTAGGAGGGTGAATAATAAAAATGCATGATTTTTCATAGGCTCAGTAACTTTTGTGAGACTATTTCTGAGATCTGAATATTTTAAGTCTAAAAATATGGAAGGCTAAGTGCTAACTTCGTGATATTTTCACCAGAGTTAGCCAAGAAAACCTCTTTTTTAAATGATTGATGAGCCTTGTGACGTCATATGACCTTGAAATGACTTTTTGACCTCATTTGCATTAAGTTCATTTCATACCTTTTATTGTGATATATGACACATTATGTATACCTTTAAAAACCCACCGACACACTTGACACAAAAATGGTCAAAAAGTCGAACGATCAACACCTTGGGAACAAATAGCGTGGACTTGCACTATTATACTCCAGAGAAAGAATAATTTAAAAAAGAAACAAAAACAATACATTAATTGATTGTGCAGTAGACTATAAAAATAAATTATGTTGAACTATGATAAAGAGCAAACTGTATCATATTTATTAAAACATGAAGTAATAATGAACATATGCTGGTATATATATATTTTTAGTAATGTCTGTCAAGTTGGATGGTTTATGATATTAAACTGATTATGATACGTACTATCCTGACAGGTTAGTCCAGTAAATCCAACAGGGCATTCACAAACCGGTTCTCCGTCTTCAAACGCACACGTTCCACCGTTATCACAAGGTGTAATTTGGCAGAAAGGTATTTCTATGAATGAAAATAAAAAAGTGTGGGGATGACAATTATGAAGGGCATGCTACATAAACCTCATATGCCCAGGCGATTCTCCCATAACACTCTTTAATTGAAGTTGGCAACAATTTGAAAACAAGAAAGAAAAAGTAATTCATGAAAGAAAAACGAATTTACAAAAGAATATTTCATTTTTTTTTTTTTAACTCTGTGACGTTATTGCGAGCAGCTGCTACCCCATACACATTATGTACTGTACAGAGTCAAATTGCCATCACCAATACATTTTCTTTTGTTTTGTATGACCTATAAATTCGATACATCACAAAAACTATGTTTTTGCATTACTCTGTGAAAAATATTTATTCCTATACCAACGACCATGAAAAGAGTCACTTTATGGAATTTAATATATGCAACATATGGAAGGAAAGCTTCATAATTGACCTTACTTTATCAATACTCATTTCACCATCTATACCTTCGTCCAACTTTCACATTGTACCTCGTTTCTTGATTTTATTATAACCAACTTAATTTCATTGTGGCCTTCCCCTCTAAAACAAAACAAACAACAAACAAACGAAAATATGAAATACTATAAAATGATGCAAACCTGATTGACATTGGGGTCCCTGGAAATTACTAGGACAGTTGCATTCGTAAGTAGTCCCTCCTTGTGTTTGCTCACATGAACCTCCATTAACACAGGAGCTTTCTTGTACTCGACAGTCTGTCACGGCTGGAAAAATCAAATGGGATGATTACTGTATGTTACTGTACCAGTCAACCTGTTATGTTATTGATATTTATGTGTTTCATTAATATGACCTGGTTTAAGTTTTCATTTTAAAGTTTGCATGATGGAATTTATTAAACATGGAGTTAATTGTATTCTTATCTGTTCCGCGAGTATCAAAGAGAAATATACCTCATCTAATATATTTGTTTGTAAATAACGGCAGGATCTTCGTCTTCTTGGGTATTGGATGCCCGTTTATTTAAAGAAATCGAACTTGAGTGATGTTGCCTTCAAACATACAACTGTATACTTTCATTAACATTGCCACAGCATGAACTGCATTCCATTTCATACTTCAGCAGAATATAAACAACACACACATAGAAAAAAAAGTAAAGTAAAATAATTGTTACAAAAGTCAAAGGTTAGCTAATGCAGAATGTGATTGCCAAAATCTGAGTAAATCATAATTGTTGTTAATCGGGCCTAAGCTGTATAATGCGGCGGTCACAACTCGCCGTACCTTCGACGTGCAACTCCCTACGACGGATTTCGTAGAAAAATCGTGCAGCGGAGGTACCTCGCAGGTACAATGCATGTACGACGTACAGGAGGTTTTTACAATACCCTTACTACAGAAACGCAGGAATCGCAGAAGTTGACCCAGGACCTGTGCGTGCATTGCACATGCAACGCAGGCTACGTCGATGGCACGTGCCCCGTAGGCTACGACGAGTTGTGACCGCCGCATTACTCTAAAACACATCAAACTGTAATTATTGTCTCACATGGCTCTAGCACTAATGTAAGCTATGCATGCCCGACATAACATGTAACACCTGTCTAAGCAGGGGAAGAAGATCGTTGTGACGTCATTGGATGTATGCATTTTGTGTATTACGTACGTGTTTCACAATAGTCTCCTTCAGCACTAACAGGACACAAGCACTGGTACACGCCTGGTTGGACCATGGTACAAGATCCGTTGTTTTGGCAAGGTGTAAAAGTTCTACAGTCTGAAATTACTACCATGGGAGGAAGAAATTGATCATTAGGGACATATCTAGTGTATTCTACATTTAGCAGTGGATCCATGAAATACGAGTATAAATAATTGGGGCGTAAATTGCAATTTTCTGTGAATATTTCTCTAATTGGCATTGTAAAAGAACGTAGAAAACTTAATCTGATCTCAGCGTTCAGGGATATAGTTGTGCAATTGTCACAGCCAAAAAAAAAAAAAAAAAAAAAAAAAAAAATCACACGCCTTAATTTGTAAAACGCACACACGTCAATGCTATGCACTACTCTACCTTGAAAAAAAAAAAAAAATAGATACATGCACGCCATGCTACATTTGCAGACAATAAATCACATTATGCTTTGAAGGCGTCTGTGTATAAATCTTAAAAATTCTTATCATTTATATCTTATAGGTAATCAACTGAAAATTCAGTTATAGAGCAGAAACTGCTAGAAAAATTCTTTTGAGGATATCTCAACGGATATCTCATACAGGCCTTACAACGACGATAAAACAAAATGCATGATAGAAAGAAAAGCTGTCAGTCATTTCCCCAGCGATTGAATCGAGGCAAAGGACTCTAAACTGGTTTTAAGGATATATGAGTTATTTGCCCACCATTTTTGCTCGACCCGCAGACCACCAAAAGAACTTACTCTCTGAACAGTCGAAGCCTGTGAAAGGATCCGGGCAATCACAGCTGAATGAAGAACCAGCGTTGGTACAAACACCGCCATTTTGGCAAGGGACAAGATCGCATGGTTGCTGAACTATGGCGCAAGAGAGAACAGGACATGAGGAAATCTACAATTCATTCTCTAAGTCAAAAAGGAGACAGATAAATCACCAACATATTTTTTTATCGCTTTTGCACGGAACAAGATTTACAATGCATTCCAGAAAAATGTGTACCCAAGTTTGATACCCCTAATGAAAAAAAAAATACAAAAACTATATATGACATTCGAGTCAATAGTCCTTCAAAATCTTTTGCTCTTGTACATGACTCGAGAAGTCTAACCTCAAGTAATGAATGTTCAGGTGGCCAGCTTCATGCATGCACATTTGCTTCTTAATGTAAAAAAAAATGTACTTCAATTTTTCATTTTTTCTTGGCTAAAATAGAAGACACGAGGACTACTGAAACTTAAGCCCATGCTTGGTTCATGGCGATTTTGGCACAGGTCTTTTAAAGCTTAAGCTCTTAGTCATCCGTGACAGCATTTGATTTCCATGGAGAGCATATGATTAAAAATACAAACGTTGAGCAATGAATATGCCTCCAATTTTTCCTGAAGTACCCTTTTGTAGCAAATTAGTTATTCTTGTTAAAGAATAAAAAACTTAAGGTTAGATTAATTATATATTTGTGAAACTAGCCTCTCAAAGTTGGGAAAAATCTTTTCTGAGACGCACTGTACAATGCTGCGACCGTCTGTTGTCCTTTCAGTCGACAGGGGGAAATGGATTATAATCTACGAAATGTTGTTATCATATCAAGCTAAGTTGAAGGAAGAAACAGCAACCAGACTGCACTACAAAGCTGATTGGATTTCAATAATTAACATTAATTTAGCATGGAAAGTTTAGAAATCTGCAAAGATCGTAACTACAATACTATATCAATTACGCCGGATAGAAGAAAGCAATAATAATAGAAATACAATTAGAAAACATTAATTACAATTTTATATTTCCGCCGTATCTGCACATACTAATTCTGAGTAAATCTAAATCTTGATTGGTTCATCTATTCATATAGGATGAAGTTCAGTAGAATTGACACAACATCAATTTAATTTGAGACTAAAAAAATAATAATGATAAAGCTAAGCAAATGCAGCATCAAGGACAATGCAATAACATGAATATGCAATAAACGCAAACTTGAAAGCGTCGCAATAAGCATGCGAATGAACGGAAAGTTTCCTTAAACCATGACGCATTGATCGGCAAACATAATTTACAACAAATTAGAAATAGCTGTCTTTCTAATAGTTGTAATACTTTATGCTGTAAGCATGATTTATTCAGACATATCTATTTACAAAAGTTTCTGTATTTCCTTAACTAAAGGCCTGGACCCATATTTATAAAACCTTACCAGAGCTAGTTGTCAACTAATTACATGAGGAACAGTACAGAGTAAGGCGATAACTAGGGCTATGAGGGTTTTATGAATATTGCCCCTGTATCTTATTTCTTTTCTACAATCGGTGATTAATCAGTATGCTTTATTTACAGCAATTGTAGTTTATCTATCTACCATGGAATAGGAGTGTTTATTCGTTCTTTTACCCATTGTTTGACATCGGTCCCCTGTGTGAGTTGATGGACAGTTGCACATGTAGCCGGTGGATGAAAGCCCGCAGGTTCCTCCATTAACACACGGATTTGAGTCACATGGAGCTGTACAATGAAAACACATACAGTACATGATACAGGACTGTTAAACAATATGTTTATGCAAACGTTCATGTTTCTCTCAGGCGCTGTAGCACATCATGGGTGATACTGGTGATTAGTGGTATGCTGGTGCGCTCATCTTGATAAATTAAAATCATCATTGCTGGAAGTGTGTAGGCCATCGTTCAATGTATTGTCGTATTGAACTTTTAATACAATGATGAACTATGTATTTCATTATGAATTACATTGTTGCTAGATTTATATTGGAAAGCAGAAATGTTTGGAAGTGAACTGTACCCCTTTTGTACTCTGGTTTTAAAGATGTTTGGGGTATATAAACAATGCAAAGGTTCAGGAAATATTGGTTATCAAATTGAAGCGACGTTTCTACATGATCGAATTATTTCATTGTGGGTTAGAAACTTAAGACTTTGGTTCAGAGTCCCATTAAATAAATTTGAAAGAACACTTCTTATCGGATACCGGTCAGTCTTTTGAACAAAAAAAGATACAATTTCTTTTAAAGACAATAAGATATTTGAAACATATTTACTAGCTTACGACGATATTATTTACGTACTTTGTGTGCATGTTGTTCCAAAGTACGGCGTATTGCATTGGCAGGAGAAGGATAAGAAATCTGACGGCGAACTGCACTGTCCACCATTCTGACACGGTGTTTGGAGACACGGGTTCACTGCATAGACGTGAGGATGAACGAAAATAACGGTGATTGTTATTATTATCATTATCATCATCACTATGAATTTTCAATGTATAATAACCGTTTCCAATTGTCTCACTGTTGTTATGAAATGATTCCATTTTCTTCATCATGCACGCCTATCTATGTTTAGAAAAAAAAAATTAATATTAAAAAAAAAATTATAATTCAAAAGGAAATTAACTTTTGGAAACAGGTCAATGAATTTTGATAAATTCAGCTTTAATGGCACAAATTTGTTACCATTCAATAAATAACTTTACAATGAATAACTTAATTTCATTAATAATCACAACTCCGATTTTATTATATGAATAATAGTTATGATAGTTATAATAGTTA
Organism: Paracentrotus lividus; assembly: GCA_940671915.1. Lineage (NCBI taxonomy): Eukaryota > Metazoa > Echinodermata > Echinoidea > Camarodonta > Echinidae > Paracentrotus > Paracentrotus lividus. The sequence continues at coordinate 19,019,770 of CALNVZ010003434.1, read as the reverse complement.
TGACCATGATTGTAATCACAATTATATAATGTATTTTAATACATTATATTAAGATATAATTAAAATTGCATAAAGAGTTTTGAAATAATTATAATAATAATACAAATCTTAAGGCGCTATTCAATAGGGAGGAAATGTAGTCTTCTGCACTTTTTAAAATTAATAATAGTATTTATTATTAGTAGGAAAGTTTTCTTTTCAAAATGCCATTATACTATGGTTTTCATATAATCACATTAAATAATCACTTGTACTATTATCAAGTCGAGTACAACAACTTACCGTTTTCACAATTCATTCCAGCATGAGTTGATGGGCACGTGCATGTGTACCCACCAATTTGTGAAATACACATCCCTCCATTTTGACACAGGTTTGCTTGGAGGCAGAAATCTGCAGTAGATCCGAATGAAGATGGAAATAAGCAATAAATGAAAAATAACACATGTAAAAACATTTATTTGCCATTAAGGAATGTACAAATTAGAAAGAGGCTAGAATAATTCAAACCTTGCAATGACCGTGTCGAACTAATATAAGGTAGAATCCCGCACAAGAAGAAGGCAAGACGGAATCACCTCTAACCCACAGTAACATGACTTTTACCTCCGATCAGGATGACAAAATCACGATAGAAAAAAAAAATAAAAGGGATAGGGCATATGAAGAGGTCGAGCGATAAAGAGGAAGAGCCACACATACACACATACACACCCACGCACCACCAGATAACATGAATTTTCAAACTTAATTTAGAAGGTTAATTCAACCATAAGTCAACAAAGAGCAGGGGCCGAAAGGGTTCATCCGAGTAGTTCATTCGACGTCTGAGAATTTTGGGCACTAGATGAGATTGACACACGGAAACAAAGAGATGCAATGCGTGAATGCAATATGAGCAAAATGAAAATGACATTGCTAAGAGACTGGCGAATGACGATCACATGTCAATTAATAAAACAAAACAAACAACAACATCAACAAAAAAAAAAACAAACAAACAAACCCCCCCCCCCCCCAAAACTCAGGAAACAAAATGGCCCGTATCCTAAACTGAAGACTGAGGGTGGTACCTCACTTCGCAGAGACATCTCCGCGACGGATAAAAAGTATTAGAGACGTCTTCGAAACTTAGGGAAAAAACTGTCTCAAAGCAGTTTCAAAGAACCGTCTCAAAGTAGTTTCCGCGACTCTTGAAACGTCTGGGAGACGTCTCCGTGACTTATCCGAAACCCGTCACAAAGTTGTTGCAAAGTAGTTTCCGCGAAGTGAGATACCAGTAGCGGACGCAGACCGGAGTCACACAATGAACTTACCGGGCCCACGCGTAAACATAATAAAGTCGCTTTTGCCCCCAGACAATTGGGCCCCCGAAATGCATTCAATTCGATTTTCTTGGATCCGCGCCTGGATACCACCCTAAGTTTGCATAAGTTGAAGTTGATCGGTGCCCTTGTGTTATCCTTTAGTCTGAAGGATAACACAATAGCCCCGCACAAACTTCAATTGATACAAACTCAGTCTTCGGTTCAGAATGTTATATGGGCATCGGTATGGGGATGTGAACTATGTACTGCAACACTCACTACGCTGTGAAGATGCACAAGAGAAAGAATGAGCCGGTGAAACGTGTAGACATAAACAAAAAGGTTTTAATGATTCTTCGTTGACCGAAATGTGCGAAAATCGAACATTTCCTAAAGCATAGATTATCATGGTTAAAAGTCACAGAAAGAAAAAAAAAAAATCGTCGGTGGAATGAAGTGCAGAATTGCCGAGTGAGATTGCCAAATAAATCTTTGATCACGCCTTCGTGTCAATAGGTTGCCGAGATATTATAATGTTAAGAAGAAAAAAAAAGTCTTTAGAAAAATAACCCGCAAACATCCCAGCAGAGTTCGTCCAAAATGAGCTATGTTTCCAGAAAAAAAAAAAGGCTTTACAACTGAAACATACCGACTGGGACATCACAAAATTGGCCAGTGTATGAGAATGGACAGGTGCATATAAATGTGGTTCCAGATGGTGCACATGTACCGTTATTTTGACAAGGTGAAGAATCGCAGGGGTCTGGAATACAACGTGATTATTATACATTCTTTATATATTCGACAATCTTCATACAAAATACTCAAGCAAAAAGAAAAGGTGATGAAAAAAATGAGAACATTGTCATCCAATTCCTGCAAAAATAATACTCCCACTTGAACCCAGTCCTTTCAATAGAAAAGACTTATACAGTCTGTGTAAGAAAAAAATTCAAACAAAAAAACATACAGTCGGCGAAAATTTAATTGTGAAATCTTTTTAAAAAATGTGTGTAAATGGTACCAAATTAAAGCCAAAAGATCTTCCTTGCTGATTCGCTATGTTTTGTATAATTTGCTTTCATAAAACAAAGGTTATCACATTTGCTAAATTTTGTGCGACGTGGAACACATCAAAATGACGCACTTCTGTTGTTCTGGAGCGCTGAATTCATGGCCATTGTGCGAAACCTACCCATAGGCATGGGACGTGGTGCGAAAAATGGATTTTTCTTGATTGTAGAAAACCAGTCATATCTCAAAAATCGCAGCACCAAATGTGATGAAAATATTGCAGAAGAGTGTCTGATTTTGCTGCTTTATGGTTCTTTCATAAAACAATGAACATACATTTTTTTTCTCCCACAGTTTCTTTTGACTCACCCGTAGCGGCATTGACAGTGACAGTAAACGAACATGTATCAGTATTCCCGGCGTTGTCCTGTGCTGTGTAGACCACAATTGTCGTTTGTCCTGTGGGAAAGTTGTATCCTGGTGGAAAATTAGTCGTGAAACTTTGTATCCCGGATGCATCAGAGGCTTGAGGCGCAATCCAACTCACCGCGAGACTCGTTTGTCCCACACTGGCTTCACGAATGATGTTACTCGAACATCCTGTGATCGTCGGGGCCGTTGAATCGACTGCAAGATAATAATTGATACATTACAGTCTGTATCCAATAAAACTACAAATTCGCTTTTTAATTTATGCGAGTCCCGTAAGGGTAATCTAGAAAACACCCTATTCAAACGATCATGCTTTAAAAAAAAGCTATTTTGGTTTATGAACCTAAAGTTCAAAAAAGTTTTATATGGAATCATTCTGATGTGAGATATTTTCAAAGTATACACGTATACCATATTAACTCTTTCCATTGACATATTCTTTTGAATAGGATGTCCCCGTAATTGACTTCCAAAATATTATCTTGAATCTAAAAATTAAAAAAACAAAAACAAAAACAACAAACAAACAAAAAGCAAAAAACACCCAAAATCAACAACTATCAGCTCAGAAAATACTATCATATACTTTTTTGTTTCAGCTGCAAGGGATATTTCAGAAATGCAATTTATTGTACAAAAATTGGGGTATGTGACTTCTCTGCAAATTAATACTATATCGGTAACAAACGATCTTTTCTAAATACAAATGTGGATTATATGATTAGTATGTTAGCAACATAGACGGGTCTTTAGGACCACCAATAATGGTATGTTGGTCATTCATTGGCAACTTTCACTCATAGATTCATCATTAAACAAATAATGTGTCACACCATACATAGAGCACTGGTCACATACTTACACATATCATTTTAAATATGCAACAAACATCTGCAAAGATATCACATTATCATAGACAGCATGAAGAAAAAGTAATAAATAAACGAAAGAAAACTGAGAAAGAAAAAAAATCAGTCAATGTTTATTCTGAATGTAGAAAAGCTAAGAGCAAAGTGTTCAAAGAACATGAAGAAAACGTTCCATTTGAATTAAAATACCGGAAAGACCCAGAAATAATAATTTGTTACACAATGTCATTGTACTGTGAAATAAAATTGTGTTACACAGTTAGAAAGCATATTAAAGTCAAATCTATTTAACTACAAAAATATAACCATAGTGTATTACTATGGTAGGGAATACTTCAGGACTACTTAATGTGTATGCATACTATCAAGCTTATGAAATACGGACACTCTAGATGGTTCTTGAATACTTTTGAGTTCGTCTCTCTTTAGCATGCTAATATAATTGCTTGACTTTCTGTCATAGAAGTAAGCACTGAAATACCATTGGGTAACCTAATATTGTTTCTACCATCTAGACCTACTGATAATTCATCAAACCTGAGCAGAAGTAACCGGTCGAACTTGGTATGCATGCCGCACCGTTAAAACAAGGGTTGGAATCACATGGAGATACTGCTAATGTGGTACGGTGGTAACATGTGCAAAGATACAAGATTAACATATTAATCTGTGTGCTTAACAATTAATAAATGTATTCATTTCAAAATTTATGATAATAACGATAATAATATCAATTAAAAGTGTGATGATGATAATTGTTTTAAGAATTGTCTGTAGACTTACCGAAATGTCATAATTTGTTTGAATTGTGATATAAATATCTTTCCATGCATTTAAACCGCTATTATTATAAATCAGTGTACAATGTTTAAAATAAAAGACTTAGCAACATCAAGCAGCAGGCCTATGTGAAAACGATATTAACAAGTTAAAACAAACGTATTAAAAGAGCTTTGCTATTAAAGGAAAGGTATTAAAATGACAATATAGTATAAATAAATAAACATATTTACACTATATTGTCATAGTATAAATAAATAAACATATTGTTCTCCTTGTCCACGTTGTATAAACAAATAATTATTCCTTAGTTATACAGTGCAAATATTATTTCCTAGAAAAAATGAACATGGCCAATGTTATAATAAATTAGTAGTTACGTTAGTTTAAAACAGAGCAAATAAAGTGTATTATAGAAAGAAAAGGAAACTTAACAGAAAGCATCTCTCAGGTTACCACCACTGTTCCTCATTATCGTAGTGACAAACATCAAAATGCTCTCTTTCAAGTTCTTTCATAAAAAAATAAAAGAAATTATCTAATAAGCGCAAAAATTGTAGGCCTATACCATATATGTTACTGCCAACTACGCTTGTAGTAAGATTAGACTAACACTGTACTACTGGATCATAAAAAAACTAACTTTATACATTAATATTACTTTACCATCGAAGTGAATGGTTTTATCATTTAATAAAAGATCAAACTAATTCATTAAAGACATTTTGCTGAACGTACTGTTGAGGTCAGTATCAATTGATAATCAATTCATATAAACATGATAAAGCATATTTGACTCTGTGTGATGGTTTATAATAACTAAAAATCTGGCTTATCATAACATTTCAAAGAGGCAATCGTTTGGTCAAGCAACAATAAATTGTTTCATGATGTTTTATACCTGACGACACTACAACCGTCACTCCAAACTGGCAAGACGTATCCACATTGCCAGCATTATCTCTCACTGTAAATGTAACTGTTGTAGTGAAACCAACTGGTAAAGGTGACCCTGATGTGGGATTCGATGTAATACTTGCAATACCAGAGGGATCAGAAGCCGTGGGTTGGGACCAAGTGACCGGCAAAAATTGCACTCCAGGATTTGCATTAACCCTACGGTCAGTCGGACAGTTAGTAACCGTAGGAGGTGTATTGTCAACAGTTGAACCTGTAAAAAGAAACTATTATGTAACTATTACAGCGTATTACACATTTTGTGTTATAGTTTGCTTTTTCTCTGATTGACACTTTTCTAATAAAAATGTTCCAACTCCATCCCAGTAAAATTCATATAAATTCCTCGGTTGAGCAAAAATGTCACACGGTTGGGGATGAAATTAATTGCTGTTACATTTAATCGGATGTGTAAATATAATTTGAATTGTATCAATATATATTGTGTTGTCTAAAAGATTAGATACAAACGAACTCCGTGTATTTTCCCTACATAAAGTATTAGCGTACGCGATTTTGTCCAGAGATTGGAGGAAAATGTTACCTCGACCTCAGGCATGACGCTCATGGCGCTTTACAAAGAATGTTTTGCACATTAATACCCTGGTCATAGCTTAGCAGCCAAGTATGTAGCGCTCAAGCATATCGGGTATCCATTTACACCTGGGTAAGGAAGATAATATCTTGTGCATTAGAACCGGTTAATGATTATTTTTTAAGACCACTTAATTTAGCATTATAGTGTATAAATAGAATAGGATAATTTCTACGATTAAAAAACACCAACGTTTGATATACTTTTTGGAATCTTAGATAGATTAAATACCTGGAGAAATAGTAATAGTGAATGTGCATGACACATCAGAGTTTCCAAAGGTGTCTGTTGCTGTATAAATAATCGTTGTCGTAAGTCCTGCAGGAAAGGCAGTTCCAGGTGGGATGTTGGGCGTAACGCTCTGAACCCCTGAAGGATCGCTCGCTGAGGGCGCTGTCCATGTGACTTGTCGACTTCCTTGCCCAGGAAGAGCTGGCAGACTGATGTGACCAGGGCAGTTTGTGACAACCGGTGGAGTGATGTCGGCTGTGAGTAAATCATAAGGCGAAAGTGTGATCTTTAAACACCGTCTTATTATGTTGAAAAAATAATGAATTATGATGAGGAAATTTAAAGGACTACAAGATTATCATTTTATACACCTCAATAAAAATGTATATTACTTTATTTTATCGTCACCATTTCTATGAAGTTCACAGAGAACTAATCCATTTACCCGCACCCGTAAATGCGTTTTTTTTTTAAATCTTGAATCGTAAATTTATCATTCAAAAAAATTTAAGCAAACTTTTCAATTTCTTTTCTTATTACTTAGAGGAACTAGGGTAGATGTAGGGAATACCTGCCTCTTAAGCTCATTTGCTTAATGAGCACATGAAAACGATAAAAATCACAAGAGAAAAAGATTCTCATTGCTTAGCTACATCATTCAACTTTATTTTCCAAAAAAAATTGAGGTAATCAAATATTTGTTGAGGCAGTTATATGCAAAAAATGACGTCATCGTAAATTGTCCGGCATTCCCTACAGTGTAGGAAATACCGGACAGTATGTTTTTACCCTTTTTTTTTGATAAAGATCTGTCTGGAAGCACTGATTTGAATGTAAACCATCAACTTAACGTGTTTGTATTGATTTTTTTATAACATTATTCATTTTTAGAAGATTATATGCATTTTACTACAAAATTTCAAAACACTCAGAATAACTTTATATCTCATGTAGATCATGACATATCACAATAATAATAAAGAGAAATAGACATTTCAAAATTGTCAAACAATTTAATAAATAAATATAATACATCATATATGCAACTTACTATTTGATCTACATGCTTAGCAACTCAACCCGGAAGTAAAACAAACAACTGTCCATGTGGTGTCCGGTATTCCCTACACAAAAAAATGACTGACTAGCACTTTTCAACACACTACCACCCCAATACACAGGCTTTGTACAGTGCAAACACTCCATACACGTTTGGCCCACCCTCCACACATGTCCATATTGCATGCAATAGAGGTCACGCCCCAATTCTATTTTTATACCATCACATTCTCTAAAATGTCAATTTTTACATCAGGCCAATTTTCAGGCTGCAAATTTTCCTACCTTGACAGATTGTAGTAACTTTCTCGGAGATTTCTCACTTGTTGTTGTCGAATACAGCATTCAACATTCTCAGACAGACCACCTGACCAATAGATGCCGGTATTTCAACTCAGTTGATCTTATGTTGGCAGCTAGGGCTGGACATGTGGTGACCGTCCGATATTCCCTACTGTCCGGTATTCCCTACATCTACCCTAATCATTATTTTTTTCTTTTGATTTAAAACAAGAGCTTGTAGATCTTACAATAATACAATAATAATATAACTTCTTTCTATTCAGTTCGCGGCCTACATACAAAATTGTTTACTTTTCAATTCAATTACGTATTCATTTCCATCTCAGTAACAAAAAAAATATTAAGCAAAATAATCACCTTCTTATTAAAATGACAGGCAAACCATCACTTCCCAGGCGAACTGTATATCTATCTCCTCCGAAGCAAAGCAGAGGAGAGATAGCGTGTACAACTAGCTTGCTGAGGAATTGATAGTTTGGCTCGTCACTTGAAAGTGATGATTGATGATGGGAAAACAACAATTTATCACGTGATTAACTATTGACCAATACTCTTTCTTCAAGATTCTTAGTATATGTGGATTATAAACATGTATATTCATAATTGCCAGGAGGCGACAGTCCCTAAAAAGGCAACGGGATAGACTTTTCTAGCCTAGAAGTCACATACGATCACGGAGGGTAATTTTTTCAAAATTCTGGTAAGTTTGTAAAATAGGAACGGATGTAAATTCTGCTGTAAATTCTAAACTGTGTGAATGTAGCATATATGGATAGAATTTACATCGGTTCCTATTTTGTAAAACCTTTTAGACTTTTGTGAAAATTTCTCCGTGCGTACTCGAGAAGTAAGATTAGTCCCAGCATTTAGCATTTGCTAGGGTGTAAACCCAGGTTAGGTACATCCACTGATGACAATCTGCACTGTGAACTGGCAAGACCTATCCTCATTGCCTGCATTATCAGTTGCGAGATAAACCACCGTTGTAGTGGTACCAGTCAAAAAGTCTGTCCCTGATGGGGCCGATGGGGCGAGACTTGCCACCCCTGAACCATCATCTGAAGCTGTAGGTTCAGCCCAAGTAACTGGCTGTGAGGCAGTGCCAGGGTTCACGTTGACAACGATGTTTGTAGGACAATTGGACACCGTCGGCGGAGTAATATCCACTGCGTTTTAACAGGCGGGATGAAACGACAAATAGCAGATACGTAAGGTTTTACAAAATAGAAAGATGAATTCTCACTAATTCTCAGAGAGTGAAGTAAAAAAACTAGGGATAAAATTGGTATCGAAATATGTTAGCTCAGAAATAATTTAATTAATAATAATAATAACATATTCTTATATAGCGCCCTTCCAAATAAATTGCTCAAGGCGCTTCACATAAAAAAAGACAAAGTAAGAAAGGTGCCTTGCTCTCCAAGTTGATATTGTAAAGATGATAAGGAAGACGAGAAAAATTCATTAGGACACTACCATGACTACTGTGCATCTTCCTAAAATTCCTCTTAGACTTTTTATATTCCAAATTAAAGAAAGACAGGTGTTTTAAAGCATTATTAAAAAAAAAAAAAAGATTCCCTGCTAGAAATCTCTAAAAAAAATCTCTTATATTAATATCTGTTTGCTTTTTAGATTTTTTAGATTTAAATGTGGGAGGTGACCGTGTCTTTAAAAAAACAACTACATAATGCCAAGGGTATAACAATCATAATAAACATTTTAACGATGTTAGTACTGTAATATAAGTGTATCTACTCTAGAGAACTAAAATAAGTCTATGCAGAAGTAAGTCTAATTACTTCAATGGTTAATCATATTCATTCTAAATTTTACATATTAGTCAGAAGAAAATTAGTTATAGAACAAATTTTAGAACCACAGTAGTTGGAGGAAAGATACGTACCATTAAAGAGCTCTTACGTTCGCAAGAAGATTCAGCAAAACTCAATTCTAGTACTTAACGAATCAGCATAGACTCGGTCATGATGCATTAGATAATAGTTTGAGAAATAGTAAACTATAAGTTTCACAGTTGTACATGCGAGTCTCATAAGTGATTTTTTGATGCTTGTTTCCGAACGTCAAGGTTTCAAAACCGATAACGGAGTGTTATGTTATTTTATAGATGTAGGCTACTGATCACAGGGTTAATTGATTACATGTTTCTTCAGATTTCGTCCTTTATTACATGAATAACTTCACATAGAATGACTCTTTCATCCATTCTTTTACATTCCTCTATATCTGTCATGCAATTTCATAACCTGTTAGTATATAAGGCTATGAGTTAAGAAAAATATGTTGGATATTTCACTGATGAGAAAAATTATTAATAATAACAAGAGAACATATAAATAGTGCCGCTGATGACTCGATGTCTACGCAAGTACGGTTAAGTGAAGACCTACAGAGTTGACAATTTTTTCAAGAGTTAACAAGTTTAGCAAAGGTAGTTATCAAGGGAGCGCACACAGACCTAGGAACTGGACCTAAAAATTAAACAACTAGGATTAGATCGGTCGAAGCTTACAGGCGGGAACTTTGAAAGCAGCGAGCTAGAATTGATCGCGCCTACCTTCCGTCGTGATTCTAACGGTGAATGAACACGAAGTATCGGTATTGCCTGCCAAATCTGTCGCTGTGTACTGCACATTTGTCGTAGTATCAGCAGGAAAATTCGTCCCTGATGCAACATTGGATGTAAACGAAAGTATACCGACGTTGTCCGTAGCCGTAGGTTCGGGCCATGACACCATTAAAGCTACCGTTCCAGCCGGTACTATTTGGACGATGTCAACAGGACAGCCTGTCACTGTCGGAGGAATGCTGTCCCCTGATGCCGACACTATGATGTGATGTAAGTGAATGCATTTTTTGAATGAACATCTATTCAACAATATATTTACCCTACAAATGCAAGGTTATTTTGGGGTAAATTACACGCAAATACGTAAATTACATCTTAATATCAACACACAAAACCCTCACCCACACTCACACAACACCCTCAAACAAATACACACAGACGCACCCTCACAACCTTTATCTCTCTTACACAGACACACATACATACACACACAAAAAAGTCATGTACCCTCCCGCACAACCACATACACACAAAACACGATTTTCAGACATCATGTTCCCCACATTAATCCACATTTCAAAATATCAACTGTATAAAGGCTATTCAAGAAGCTATAGCAGGGTTCATACTAGCATTCTAGAGCTCGTACAGGCTAGCCATTCTGGCAATAAACTACCTCATAGGAACATATTTTCTATTTGACCCTAAAATTATTGACACTATTATTTGTTAAATTTGTTATTTAAAACAACAATATAAACAAGGAAAGCGTAAAACCACAAACTGTTATAGTCTTTAAGAAAAGTAAAATAAAATAACAAATATTAGATCGTGTTAGACAATCCCACTTTGAAACGAAGATACAAAATAAAACGGGTAATCATTATTATTGTTATTAAATCACAGAGAATAAGCTTAATTACAAGTCATTGCAATGTAAATGAACGCGCGTAAATAGAAAACCTTATATTTCTTAGTTGACTCTAGAATGTCAATCTCCGGCGAAAAAAATTCAGTTAAATAAATAAATGAATAAGTTTATAGGTAGGTTTAATAAATAAATAAAATAAAAAGTACCATCCAAAAGTCCTGTAGAGCATTGGGCAAATTTTTTTTAATGTTAACATCAACCATTTACCATGTTATAAGAGGCATACGATGCACACAATTTATATGGTGGAAAGAGAAAAGTAATATATATTGATAATTATTTTCGGTGAAACAAAACAAACGTTGATTTAGAAGAATTCACGATGGGAATAAGATGCACGCATCGCGGTAGTCGTGGAGAAATATAATGCTGTTAAAGACACAAACGAGGCAAAAAACAAAATAAAAAAAAAAAAGAGAGAAAAAAATATCAAATTAAGAATTAAAAGAAACTTCGCTTTATTAATAAGAAGAAGGAAACCACATATTCTGTCATGAGTGAGTGTAGAACAATTTATGTGTAGTACGCAGCAATTGTACCAATTTCTCGCAAACCCTGGAAATCAAATAAAAAGGAAAATTTAAGGAAAAAGAAATATTAAAAACATATACATTATATGATTTGACAGTGAGGATAAGTTAGTTACATTGCACTAACAAGTAAGTTTAGTCACAATTAACAAAAGCAACCTTATTAAGTTATTAAAATAATTTGGCTATCGCTATGTAATTGATTAAAAATTTCGTGAGGCTTACTTTTAGAGAAATTAAACTAATGATTCAACCAAGTATCATTAAAATGAAACAACGTAATTCTGAGTTCTTAATACGATCATGGCTAATGTGTGTAAACTACATCCCTGATAATTATTCCAAATAGAATTAAACAATTTGCCTTAACTCTCAAATAGTTGCCAAGATTGAAATAATATTACATCCATATTTAATATTAGAGGTACAAGATGACATCTCAAAACATTTCCCCTATTTTAAGACTCCTTTTAAAAGGGGATGCATTCCATGTTCATCTTCATTTTGAAAGCAGCTTTGTAAATATGGTTTATTTTATAGTTGTGTTTTTGGGGGCATTTCCACAGGCAAAATACATACAAACAAAGGTTAAATGAACCAAAGGTAACCAGATTTTTATAAATATTGTTGAATATGAATTTTTAACCAGCCATAGATTTCTGACGACAAGCAATAGAAGAATAAAATTGATTATGTTTTGGAAAGACTTACCCGAACAGCTAGAACCCCCGTTAATTCCATCTGGACAAGAACAGGCATACGCTGAGATGCTAGCATCAGTTACAAAACATGTACCAACACCGCATGGCGAGCTGGAGCATGGATCTAAGACAAACGACAATTAACTCGTATTATTATAAACTAAATGATATTTTTTCAGGAATAATTACACGCACACGCACACACATATAAACACGAGAGCACCCGCGCGCGCACCCAAAGCACATAATGTACTCACCCTCATTCAAGCCGCCACTTTCACCCTCACATACTCTTGCAGGTCCTACAAAAATCATTCACTGACATGCACATTCACATACACGTTTCACACATAACACGTTCACCCTTTTACATCACTCTCACGGCGTAAATCCGTAAAGAATGCTTTTCATCAGGGGGGGGGGGGTGGGGGGGGGGGATGGGATATTACATATAATACCTAGGAGCAGGGCCTTTAATCAGAATTTTTGCTGGGGAAGGTTTGAAGGTCCTATCTAGGGTAAAATTTTGCGCTGATTCCGAAAATGTGAGTCTTACTGATCGTATCCATGATACTTCGGCCTTTTCGGCCAATTTTTGTCCTAAAATGACCATTTTGGTCACTTGTGGTCAAGGGTATTTAATTGATATAATTTTTGCCGATAAATGGGATTTTAAAAACCTATCTAATGTAAAAATATGCGCTGATTCTAGAAAAAGTAGTTTTATTGACTCTGTGGGTCGTTAAAGGGGTCATTTTGGTCAATTTTGGCCCATAAATGAAGTTTTTATCTTTTTTGGGGCCAAAATAAGACCAAAATGACCATCAGAGTCATCCAAGTGATGGCTTTCCCACCTCAAAACCATATAAAAAAACTTCCTTGGGTCTAAAACAATAATTCCATACCATTTTCCTTAAACATTTGGACATCCCTGGTCATATAAGCCAGTTTGACCGTAAGTGACCATTTTGCAGTTTTGCGGAATTTTGTACCTGTATGTATTAGTGTATACAATGTGTATACATTTTACATGTGTTATCCTTTCTTTCAAACTCATTTCATTAAGGAGTTGACTTGTGGTGAAGAAGTGAGAACGATTTTCCCCTGTAAAATTTGTTGCAGATTTCAAAAATAGAGGTCTTATTCAACATACCCATAAGGTACTGGTCACTTATTGGTCACATATTGGCCGAATGTTGACCATTAGCCCAAATGAAATAAAATACTATTTACAATTTAAACAGCGCCCAAGACATAGTTATACTGCGTCTCTAAGCGCTTTGCACACATTGTCATTATCCCGGTCATCAGAATCCGATTTCCCCTCACACAATGTGTGCACATTCTCCACTCTCTACGTAGCATTCCTGTCATGCACTATTAAAAGAAAAAAAGTGTGTGATATTTGTTTTCACAACAAAAGGCATGCACAAATATAAGTCTGACAATCTGTCTATCTAGGCCTATTCAATGTGATTTAACCATAGTAATGTCCACTTTAATTTGGCGGTTCTTATCATTTTGACCCGCACTGACCTTTCCCATATGCGAATGGTCAATATTAAAGTGGGTCAATGGTAACAACCGCCAAAGTGAATACAAGTAATATACCATTTAGACTATAACGCAATACTTTTATCGAGTTTAATGTTTGTAAATGCTCATCCGCGGCAAAACTTATTATTTTCCCCCAATCATTAAGTTCTGGTAATTTTGGCCGATTTTTGGTCAAAGGAACATGCACGTAAGCACTATAATTTTATGCCATTTTTATTCTAAAAGGAATAAGATTTCAATCATTAAGCGTATATTGTACAATTAATTGTACGCAAAAAATTACAATAATTGTACACTGTCCGTCATAAAGGTGGAATATTTTTTTGCCGCTATAGCGACATGATTTTGCTCTGACTCTAATTTCTTGAATATGTTTGTCCCTTCTTTTACTTTTTGGGACCCTGGCTATATCTTGGACATTCTCCAAACCCTTCACGTGGACCTTTCTCCAAAAAAGTTTTGTCAACCCCCGTGATGCCCATTTTTGTCATTTTTTCTCATTTTGGGGCCCCTTTTTGTTTTCCCTGCCGATCAAGCCCCCCTCGGTCCTACCACCAGGAAAAGCGACTGAGGTGTACTGTTTTATATTGTTCTTTAAGTTAAATCTATATTTATGGGGACAGGCTTAGGTCTCTTGTGTAGGGGAGGGGTTGAAGTAAAAAACGAGATTGGTGAAAATTCGGAATATTTTATTCCATCTTTAT
>CALNVZ010003434.1:18974888-18985620 GCA_940671915.1 Paracentrotus lividus | reverse complement strand
AAATAGGGGTAGTTTTCAATTCTTGAGGAAAATTAAGGAAAAAAAAGGTCCGAATGTGGTCCGAAAACCTGTGAAACTAGGGTATTTTTGATGGCTCCCCTCCAAAAGCCTAAAATTTCGAGTTAAAAAGACACTTTGTAACCATACAGTTGTAGTTCAAGTTGTATTATTGAAGTACATATATCTTACATCCTCAATATAACCATTTCTAGCTTGTTAAATATAAAAATAAGCATGGATTATCCCTAGAAATCGTTCTTCAACACCAGATGGCGACAAACACGTTTGTGAAAATAATTAAAGAATTCTCTCAAATATCATCTTTTGGACACTCTAAATGCATGAGTGGATAAGAAATAATATAAAGTTGATATGTCACATTCTTAAGACAATATCGTGCATTTTCATTTATTACTTTGAGCCCCACCCCCTCCCCCCCCCCCGTCGCACCCGCCAAAATCTATACAAATTGGTAATATCATAGGGTATTCTTTTTTGCATAAGTTGTTATTATAGATACGTTGTTCATGTATTGACTATGGAGTCCTACTCTTTCGCTTCAATATGTATTGACAATGTATACATTCTTAGCATGCAGCAGAGTTGAGGAAATAAAACCTTTTAAAAATGGGGGGGGGGAGGAAGAACAAAATAAAGAACAAAAACAGAAATAACATAACAACAAAAAGCAAAAAACAAAAACCGACAACAGCTACCATATATATAAAATCAATTGGTTTCCAAATTATCGAGGGGTTTGGGGAAGTCATTGAGTGTATATTCGTTCGATATCAAAACATTGAGTTTTTATATTGGAACATAGATTATCTTTTAGCAGCCGGAAAGGTGATTCAAAGCAAAACCGTGCCTGACCTCATGGGTACCAGCAGACCTTTTGCACAAAATATATTGGGGAGCTGAATGCCTCAGATTCTTTTAGATACAAAAAAAAAAAATAGTTTCAAACGTTTTTTGTGATTCTCAGCAAACGACTTATAAAACCTACGACACATTGAGAGGGGCGTTACGCCGAAAAAAATTTAGATAGAAAGAATAGAAGAAACATATATATCAATTGATCTTGCAAGAACGTATTTTAATTATGAATGGTGAAAAAAATACGGAAACAAAGACAATGCCCCCCCCCCTAGATACATCGCTGATTGAATGAATCGTTACAACATCATATAATTTCCAAACCAAAGAGACAGGTACAATACAATAAAGAAACATACTATCTCCCCCAACACACCAAATATTAACAGATCTGGGGGGGTACACAAAGACTTACGATTATATAAAAGTTACGTTTAGATTGATTTTTTTTCGGTAGCCTCATCATGGAAGGATGCTCCAAAGTTGATCATATCCAAATCCTAATCCATGACTGTACCTGATTTTCAAAATGAGGTTACAAAGAAAAATCAATCGTAACTTTTGATCAATCGAAGTCTCTGTGTTACATCCCACTGTTCATATTTCAAAGGCGTGCCCTTTCCCCTCTGTATATTATACCATACAAATATCAGAACCAGAGACAAAACATTTTGTTTAATACTGAACTTGCATTAATTTGACGACGGGCGGCATGAAATTACGATGAAATTTGGCGTGCATATTAGATATGCGCAAAAGGATAGAGCTCACAATTATATCTTTAAAACAGGAATTGTTTGTTTGATTTGTTTAGTTTATGAAATTATAATATAATCGATACAAATTATATTCAAACGTTACATTTTTCTTATTACAGAATACAAATATAAAGCTTTACCTTACGAAAAGAACCCCAACTAACCCCACATTGGCATTATCAGATAAAAATTCATCCATCTCTATTTCTATTCCTCTGTCTTCCACTGTCTGGTGATTTTTAATTTTTTGTTTTTTTGTTTTTTGTTTTTTGTGTTGTTCTTTTTATTCTTCACTATTTCTTTGCTTAGGAAGTCCAATACAAAACATGAAGCTCACATCGCCCATCAAGAATATAGTTATCTTCATCGTCAACCACGGAAAGGCTCACTTCAGAGGAGGCGAAACCGGGGGGTGGGGGGCAGGAGAGGACGCTGTGACCCCGCTTTATCATCCACCTTAAAGATGTGCTCTTTTTCTTTAGCTAATAAAATGTCATTTTTGTAATAAAAGGGCACTTTAATACTAAAATGGTGCCCCATGTTACCTCACACAGTATGTCTTTTAAAACGCCAATTTTTCGACTCGCGCTTTACGCTCTGGTTGATGTTAATAGGTATAATAATGCAAATTAATCTCAATTTTCAGCAAAAAACAAAAAACAAACCAAAAAACAGTTTGCGCTTCGCGCTTGACATAATTTTTTGTTTAACATCAACAAATTACAAAGCCATTATTCTTAAAAAGCAACTCCAATTTTTGAGCTCATTGTTTTCGGCTTGCGCTTCGCGCTCGGTGATGTCTAAATAGGGTATATAATGCAAAATTAACTAAATTTCAGCAAAAAAACAAAAACAAAAAACCGTTCGCGCTTTTGCGCTTGCAATAATTTTGTTTAACATCAACAAATTACAAGCCATTATTCTTAAAAAGCATAAATTTAAAGGCAAATTTTCTGTGCAACCCCTTCATAACCGAACACTTTTTTCTCTTAAGTCTCTGATTAAGTGCTTTTTGTTTTTTTTTTTGTTTTTTTTTAAAAATTTCCCCACGATAGTGGTCAAGACGATTCAAGTCTCTGAACAAAAATAAAACACTTTTCATGGTGTTAATTTGGAATTTAATTAGACATAAATAACTTTAAACTGAACATGGATCGATTAATGACTACACTTAAACTTCATGATCATAGTGATGATGATGGTGATGTCATTCTGAAGTTGATATGGGTCGCTTTCCAACAAAATTGTCAGGAGACCCTATAAATTGAAGGAACTAAATATATCACATACTGTTCTGCAGGTCCAACAACCATTGGAGAAAAGGAGAAAGAAAATTATAGCTCAGCACAGAAACTGGGTTTTGATCAAAGAACCTGGTGAGATATAGTCAGGCAGCCAGCTCAAGATTGGTTAGCTGAACGAGGTACCAGTAGTAAAGTATTGGAAATATATGGGGAAGAATCCCACATTTACTAAACCAACGTCTGGCAGTGCATCTCTGCTGCATTAGGTCCTACAGCCGGGGGCGTCCAAAAATGAGTGCCCATTTTAAAAAAAATTCTATTTTGAATAAAAATAGCAGAATTCATTTTCTAACACACTAACTTTGATGTCAAAATAAAGAGATATTAGATTGTCTATACGCTTGTTGTCATTTTGAAATCAGACTGAAATCGAAAACAGTGATAGTTTTGATGAAGAAATGTTTTTTTCTCACTTTTTTACGCAAATATTTTTGTTCCTTTTTTCAATAATTTTAATAAATAGTTGTATAAAACATTGATGTTTGTAACTTTCTAAAAACTACCTACGTGCATGTGAATGATGCTGTAAAAAGAAGGGAGTTATATCTTATTCCGATAAAGAATTATGATGAGCTAAAATCAGGAACGCAATATAGACAAATATCAACAATTTGCCCCGTGACTGAGAATCACACAATACCCGCACGTGTATTATGAAAAGCTGATTGTATGCGATGGCTGTGAGTAGGCAAACAAAAGTGCCAAAAATGCGGAACATTTCGATACTTGTTTTGTCTGCTAAAAGCTATCGCATGTTATCGGCCTTTCCTAATACACGTACGGGTATGGCATTCTTCTTCGATATCGGGCAAATTGTATGATTTTTGTCTATATTGCGTTCCTGCCTTTAGCTCATCATAATTCTTTATCGGAAATAGATATAACTCCCTTCTTTTTACAGCACATTCACATGCACGTAGGTAGTTTTTAGAAAAGTTACAAACATCAATGTTTTATACAACTATTTAATAATTATTTATTGAAAAAAGGAACAAAAAATATTTGCGTAAAAAAAGTGAAAAAAAAACATTTCTTCATCAAAACTTTCACTGTTTTCGATTTCAGTCTGATTTCAAATGACACAAGCGTTAAGACAATCTAATACTCTTTATTTTGACATCAAAGTTAGTGTGTTTAGAAAATGAATTCTGCTATTTTTATTCAAAATGAATTTTTGTAAAATGGGCACTCATTTTGGACGCCCCGGCTGTAGGGACCTAATGCAGCAGAGATGCACTTGCAAGACGTTGGGTTTAGTAAATGTGGGATTCTTCCCCATATATTCAATACTTTACTACTGGTACCTCGTTCAGCTAACCAATCATAGAGCTGGCTGCACTGGACTAATAGGGTTACATAAGTTACTTCGAAGTTGCAATTATAATTTACACCTCACAATCTACACTGTTTCGTCATAAAGGTGGAATATTTTTTTCTGTCTCAAGCGACATTATGTTGCTCCGTTTATTAATTTCTTGAATGTGTTTGTCACCGGTTCACTTTCTGAGATCCGGGTAATATCTTGGACGTTCCCTCAACCTTCCCGGGGATTTTTCTTCAAAAAAGTTTGTCACCCCAGAAGATGGCCATTTTCGTCATTTTTTTTTATATTTGGGGCCCTTTTTTGTTCACACGATCCACCAAGGCCCTCAGTCCTACCCAAGGAAACACGTCTGAGGTGGAGATTTGTTATTGTTTTTAAATTAAATCTAGATTTATGGTTACAGGCTAGACTCTTTTGTCTAGGGAGGGGTGCAAAAATTAATAGTTTTGAAATTGAGGGTTCAGAACATTCATTTTCACACCATGGAAATTTCTATCTTCCCTAAATTGTGTTGTAAAATCTCAACCAAACATAAGTCAAAATAAAATATTATCAATAATGACTATTTACAGCCTTGTCATCAAGGCTTAAAAAAAATTTAAGGGCAAAATGATGATATTTAAGGGTTAAAGGTGGGTTTTCATTTCTTTTGTTTTCAGCATAAAGATGGAATAAAATATTCCGATTTTTCACCAATCTCGTTTTTTACTTCAACCCCTCCCCTAGACAAGAGACCTTAGCCTGTCCCCAGAAATATAGATTTAACTAAAAGAATAATATAAAACAGTTCACCTCAGTCGCGTTTCCTGGGGGTAGGACTGAGGGGGCTTGATTGGCCGGGAAAACAAAAAGGGGCCCCAAAATGAGAAAAAATGACAAAAATGGGCATCACGGGGGTTGACAAAACATTTTTGGAAAAAGGTTCACGTGAAGGGTTGGGAGAATGTCCAAGATATAGCCAGGGTCTCAAAAAGTAAAAGCAGGGACCAACATATTCAAGAAACTAAGGTCAGAGCAAAATCATGTCGCTATAGCGGCAAAAAAATATTCCACCTTTATGACGGACCGTGTATGTAGGATATATCATATACAAGACTAATTGCAAATTACATTCTTCCTTTGAAATGGAAGGTGTTCGGGAAATAGACGATGTCTTCCAATCAAATGTCAGCATTCCGGCACCATGTATGATGTCATGCTAGTACTCCAACAAAAATTTGCCATCAGTATTCTTATTGATATCGAGACGGCAGCCCGACAAGAAGGATTTTATAGTTACAACAAATGATATTCACTGGTGGTCTTATAGACTTTCCCTGTAATCATACTACAAAATATGTGTTTTTCCTTTTCCATTGGATTTATTTCATTAAAAAAAAATATATGACTCCGAAATTGTACATGTTGTATACCAATAATTCTTTAGATTAGACTAAGGTTGTGTTATGTGTCAAGTGTGAACAAAAATATTACAGCGCCATTTGTTTTTATTTCAAGCAGACGATTAGTGCAAATCAAGTTGTAAGAAAAAAAAATCAAAACGCACTGTTTGAGTAAACTCCCTTTGTAAAAGTATTAAATTTCTAAATTTCTCTTAATTTTAGTGATCTGAAGTTGATATTTAAAAGCATGTTTGGAAAATGTATAAAAATGGGTTTGTCGCCCTCTGTTGTCGAAGTAACATATACATCTGTTAAAATACTAAATTGGGGTATACTTTTACCTTTAAAAGTCTATAATAGGCTTGAATAGCCATTTAAATGGTATGTGACATTTATTTCTCATTCATTCCAATGATTAATACCATTTTTACTCATTAATTTTGACATTCTAGCCCAAAAGGAAATAAAAACGCCATATTTTTCTGAATTTTATTCATCCGCCCTTCATTTTCCCCAGTTATTGTGCAATTTGAGACCCTTAAACGGTAAAGGAAGTAAATATTCATGATGCAGTACTATTTAGTGTGAATTCCTTTGACATTTTTGACTACTTGCCACCCAAATTGGAGAAAAATTTGCGAATTAGCTTTGAAAACACAAAATTTACACATTGGGCCAAAATGCCGCCCCTAAAAGGCCCAATACGAAGTGAAGGCGGGGTCTGAAAATTTGACCCCTCCATTTTTGGTTTGGTGGGACCCTTTAGAAGCCAAAACAATCAGAAAATTAAATTTGGCAGCTTAGTCCTACGGAATAACATAACATACCCCACTATAAGCGAATTCAACTTTTCCTTGACGAGTTCAACTCTAAGAAGGTAATAGCTGCTATATACATGTATACATATTTTTTTTTTTTCCAAAGGTAGCAATTGATAAGAGTTGAACGTTCGTTTTTAGTTGCTACGAGTCTTCGTGTGAGAGACTATTGAATTGAATACAATGGCCCGAATTCACAAACGCGGTTTAGTTAGTCCATGGTCTAAATCAATTGTGTAAACCACGGATTTAGACCATGGTCTAAATTTTTGTATTCACAAACCACCTGATTTAGACCATGGACTAACTAAACCACGTTTGTGAATTCGGGCCATAAGTGTTCATTTCTATTCCAGCTCTAACGTGTGTAAGTTCACCTTGTCAAAATGGCGGCACTTGCTGGGAGAGTGCTGGGGCAGGTTATGTTTGTGTGTGTGCAATTGGATTTACAGGATCAGCAGACTGTGGGACTGTGAGTGAGTAAATCACGACAAAAACTATTTCCTGTAAAATGCATTTTCTCTGTTGTGTTTACAGTACATAATACAAAATATGTGGAAATGTTGTACTTTGTTCATATTGAGAAACGTACAAAGACAGAAAAATTGTCATGGAGTTAATTTTAATGATACTGAGGAAGTATTTTACTTGTCATGACTAAACAGGGATTTTCATAACGGGAAATGACCATGGATTGATTGCGAATTATTTCCCCCGTTTAGAGTGATTACTATGATTAAAGTAGGATTCACTATAAACCATGTAATTTCTTCAATAGACCCTTAATCAATTCACAATAAAATTTCAGAACATACCTAAATCATAATCTACCATTTCATTTGACTTCCAGGCCTATTCAGCTAATGCGGCGGTCACAACTCGCCGTACCATCGACGTGCAACTCCCTACGATGGATTTCGTAGAAAATTCGTGCAGCGGAGGTACCTCGAAGGTACAATGCACGCACGACGTGCCGGAAGTTTTTACAATTATATTACTATAGAAACGCAGGAATCGCAGAAGTTAACCAGGACCTGTGCGTGCATTGCACATGCATCGCAGGCTACGTCGATGGCACGTGCCCCGTAGCCTACGACGAGTTGTGACCGTGGTTCTCACCTCTAACATGTTTAAAGGTGGTATCTCACGTCTCGTGGACGTCTCAGAGAGGCTTCGAGACGTCTTCGAGACTGAAAATCTCATATATGAACATGTTCTCAGTGATTAGTCTCAAACCCGTGTCACTCTAGTCTTAAACCCGTCTGAAACCCGTCCCATGGCAAGTGAAATACCATCAATAGGCCTACGCCCGTCAGGGTTCCCAGCCCATCAGGGAAATCACAGAAAATTATTTTACTTTTTTTCCATTCAGGGAAAAGTCAGGGAATTTGATTTTTTTTTTAAATGCCACAAATCAGGGAAAAATCAGAGAATTTTGATATTGGCCCAAAAATCGAAAGTACGTTAGTCAGTCAGACTAGTGTTTTATACAGAAAATGGTTCAATACAACAACATTGAAAACGTGCGAAACTGGAAATGGGTTAAAATAATTATCAGGGAATTTTGAGATTTCATCAGGGAAATATCAGGGAATTTCGTTTTATTGAAATGCTGGGAACCCTTGCCCGTATTCTGATATGCGGTCTAGAAGTAAACTCGAGTACGACTTTTTGATTGCATAACTTCAGAGAGGTCATATTGAAAAGGGTTAGAATATACAAGCTAAGAACAGATTCCAGACAGGATAGTTTTAAGTCCAAACGACAATAAATGTATCTTTATTCTAAGACTCTTGAATCAAAACCATAGCTGCCGCTAGCTTTTCCCAAAGTCACTTCCTTCTCTACACAGTCTGTTCTCCTAATCACAAGGTAACCCGATCACTCGAGTGCTAACAATGATGTGTGCACGTATTTGATATCTAATCCCTTACAATATTGTACCGTACTCTTCCTTTTTTTCTTGCTCTAGCATGTACGCCTTCGACTTGTCAAAACGGGGGAACATGTACTGATGATTTAGACGGTTTTATCTGTCTATGCCCTGCAAGATACACTGGAAACAGATGCGAGATCCCATCAAGTAGACTGTTATTCCTTTTATATCCAAGTCGTTTTTTCTTAAATTATACACTATGTTTTTATCGGAGATGAGTATTTGCCTGCGTTTCATTTAATATGTTTTTACTATTAAAGAATCAAGTAAAAATGTGAAGGGGAAACCAACATTGCCCTTTCGAAGCAAAAAAAGTGCATAATAAAATTATTCTCTTTATCTTTTCAAAATAAAAGTATATTCAATGAGACTCAATGCTTCCACAAAATTGTTTCTTATGAATTCGTGATGATTAATATCAATTATCGTCTTCAGATGTGTTAGATCGCAGAACACCCTTTTGTCGTCATCAGATTATACATGAGCTAATCTTGATGAATATAAACAAGGACCAAAAATGAAGTCAGATGAATTAGGAAAACAAGATTAATCATTAAATGTATAGTTGTATTGTAAAAGCTATGGCCTTATGGAACAACGACAATGACATTACTTTTATCTATTTTGGGGTTTCCTGGATAAAAATTTACTTTGAAATTCAAAATTGACAATATATAGTATACCAAAAAGGGAGGACAATAAGACGGACCTCTTTTCTACTGGATGAAAATAAAATGTTATGAATTACGAATAATCACAAAAGAAAATTGTATAGAAAATGCAATAACTTTAAAGAGAATTGACTAACAATGAAATGAATGCACACCCTGTCATTTCTGTATTTTGTCGACCCAGTACCGTCCTGTCATAGTTTCCCATGTGGAACTGATGGGACGTGTTTTGAGACTGATGAAGCGGGAGGATATGTTTGCTCTTGCACTCCGACTAGCCCTCCTACACAGAGATGCGATCCGGGTAAGTATACTCTCATTTGAGAAATAAATTAGTCGAGTATAAGCTAAATGATAATAACAATATTTGTCAAAACAATTTATCTAAAATATCATAATATCATGAAATTATTATCTGGAGTCATAATCTTTACGTTCTGAACTCTACAAACTTGTTTGATCTATTTGTTTCTAAACTTTTCAATAAAATTACCGCAAACATCCAAAATTGGGAAAAAACAACAACAAAATTATTAGCCTAATTCATACAGTTCTTACAGCTACTCTTTTTATTTTTTAATTAATCGTCTAATTTTTCGTATATGATTAAAAAAAAACCACACAATTATTTAGGCCCAGCAGCCCATCCAGCATTCTCTCTGACAAAAGGATTTATCCGTCCAATTGTCGATAAAATGTTAGAGCGATTTCATTCCTTCTAAATTTTTCGTTTTTTAAACCTTGCAGCCCCCCCCCCCAAAAAAAAAAACAAAACAAAAAAACAACTAACTCAAAGTTTACCATGACATATATATGCATTCTAAAAAAAAATACCAATGCGGTTTTCTGTCTCTTTCATAAGCGACCTGATATATGGAAAGCGTTGATTTAAAAAAAAGGAAAATCTTGTAAAATTAGGGGATGTGTCATCATTTTAGTGAACTTTTTATACCTATTTAAAATGTCCTTTTGTTAATATCATGTAGAAACGCCTTGCAGCTCTTCGCCTTGTCAAAATGGTGGAACTTGTATAGATGGTACCAATAGTTACACATGTCAATGCCCTACAGAATATACAGGAACAGATTGCGATGTTCAAGGTATGTTATGTTCGAAAACTTCGTAGTAATTAATACATTAATTCACTTATGTTTTTCCAGAATCAACAAGCCAATCAACTCGATTGATGGTTTATTCATTTAACAAGAGTATCATATTATAAACGGCAGAACAGATGTTAGAAAGTTATTGCTAACATTTACGACATACAGATTTATATTGTTATTTACGTCACAAAATCAATATGAGACATGAAGTAGAATCGATATATATTTAAGATTTAAATAATTGGAGTAATCAATATGTTCGTTCAGTTCTAGTGTAACTGTTTGTGGGTTTTCGGGGGATAAGGGAAACTAATACAGTTTCATTTGTGAAAATTCCATATGTGAAATGTTTTGGATGAAAACGTAACAAGATTATGACATTAACTATAAATGCACATGTAAAGATCAATCAAAAATCAATATTTACAGAGAGAGACAAAAGTAACATTTATAAATATAAAAACAAAGATTCATTGTGGTAACAGGATCATTAGTTTGATTAAGACCTTTTACTTATTAGATAATTTACGAACAGAGTTAATTTTTTTAGTGAACTT
>CALNVZ010003434.1:18945882-18958668 GCA_940671915.1 Paracentrotus lividus | reverse complement strand
AGACTAGCTTTAAAACTAGTCCGTCTTGACCGACTAGCTTTAAAGCTAGTCGGTCCATTGACGGACGAGGTTAGGTTTTCAGTGTATATAAACCATCAATTCATTATCAGTGTATTATATAACCCTCAATTAGAACACTTGCACACCCCCATTCTATAGTGGAGCAACCCAAATCCCCCATCTCAGTGGTCAAGCCATGTGGTTGGTCATCATTACCTTTTTGATGCCCATACAAGCTACATGTAACTGACCATTGTTTTCTCTCTTCATTATTATTTACAGAGAGAGTTTAACGCCCATCCCACCCAGGGAGGGGTAACAGACCTACTAAGTTCATGGCTTGGATCAAGTGCTTCCTGATTTTGATTGAAGGATGCAATGACTGTTCGTTGAGATGCTGCATTAGCATTAATTGTTGTATCCAGATGAATTGGTGACAACCTCACTAACATACAACCCATGTATTATCCCAGGGTGAGTGGTATTCCTGTACAGGACACAAAGATAGTATATACAAGCACATAATGACATGCTTAATTGTGGCAGTTCTCTTCAAAGAAGACATTGATTGTTTCTCCTATCATGAATGTGAACAGATCAACATGGTTCTCACAGCTCTAATGAACTGTAAACACAGAGTAAACCATGTCCACTAATTTCATCCCAACCAAGATTTACACCACGTTTGCTACCATGGTGTCTTTAATTGCAGAAACGATCAAAGACAACCATGAAGGAGTTATAGACACTTTTTTCCATCCTTTCAGGAGATGGAGATGACTGGACATCCTCCAATATCTTGACCAAATGACTGTAGCTTTCATTTCCCTCTTCACGTTACAAGAAGAGTTCAATATGTTTATAATGAACGATAAGTTGCCAGGAGGACATGACTTCTCTCCGCCGAGTTGAAATGCTTTCCCGAGAGGAACCCTGGTTAACATGGTTAAGGATACTGATATCGCTCAGGACACAAATCTAGCAACATGAAAACCGCCTTTGTTATAACAGTCAAGTCATAGATTACATTTTTCATGACATTCTTCTGTAATTGTATTCCTTCAGTTGGTGATATTCCAAATGGTCAGCAGATCATGCTGATATACAATTATAGAGTCATTTAGTATATGGAAATTTGTATATGAAACTTCCATAGCAACTCATGTTGCTATGCTATGGAAATCATAAAACTATTGGTCAGCTTACTCTTTCTGTGTTTTGCTTACACTATCATGACGATTATACAATTGTTATTGTTTGCATACATTTGTTCAATATACGCTTAGTGATTAAAATCTTATTCTTTCTAGAATAAAATTGACATAAAATTAGTGCTTACGTACATGTACCTTTGACCAAAAAGCGGCAAAAAAGACCAGAACTAATGATTGGGGAAAATAATAAGTTTTAACACGGATAAGCATTTACAAACATTAAACTTGATACAAGTATTGCGTTATAGACTAAATGGTATATTACTTTTATTCACTTTGGCGGTTGTTACCATTGGCCCATAGTAATATTTAACATTCGCATATGGGAAAGGTCAGTGCGGGTCAAAATGGTAAGAACCGCCAAATTAAAGTGGACATTACTATGATTAAATCACATTGAATAGATAGACAGATGGTCAGACTTATATTTGTGCATGCCTTTTGTTGTGAAAACAAATATCACACACTTTTTTTTTCTTTTAATAGAGCATGACAGGAATGCTAAGTAGGGAGTGGAGAATGTGCACACATTTGGGCTAATGGTCAACCTTCGGCCAATAAGTGACCAATTAATGACCAGTACCTTATGGGTAGGTTGAATAAGACCTCTATTTTTGAAATCGGCATCAACTTTTACAGGCAAAAAATCGTTCCCACTTCTCCACCACAAGTCAACTCCTAAATGAAATGAGTTTGAAAGAAAGGATAATACAGTCAGGTAAATGTATACACATTGTATACACTAATACATACATGTATAGCAAAATCCCGCAAAACTGCAAAATGGTCACTTACGGTCAAACTGGCTTATATGACCAGGGCTGTCCAAATGTTTAAGGAAAATGGTATGGAGTTATTGTTTTAGACCCAAGGAAGTTTTTTAAAATGGTTTTGAGGTGGGAAAACCATCACTTGGATGACTCTGATAGTCATTTTGGTCTTATTTTGGCCCAAAAAAAGATTTAAAAAAAAAAAAAAAAAAAAAAAAAAAAAAAAAAAAAAAAAAAAAAAAAAAAAAAAAAAAAAAAATCATTTTTTGGCCTAAATTGACCAAAATGACCCCTTTAATGACCCACAGAGTCAATAAAACTACTTTTTCTAGAATCAGCGCACATTTTTACATCAGATAGGTTTTTAAACTCTCATTTATCGGCAAAAATTAGAGAAATAAAATACCCTTGACCACAAGAGACCAAAATGGTCATTTTTGGACAAAAATTGACCGAAATGGCCGAAGTGTCATGGATACGGTCAGTAAGACTCACATTTTCGGAATCAGCGCAAAACTTTACTCTAGATAAGACCTTCAAACCTTCCCCAGCAAAAATGCTGATTAAAGGCCCTTGGCTCCTAGGGTATAATACAAAGCGCCACCCCCCCCCCTGATGAATAGAAATCGCAAATGGATTTACGCCAGTGATCCCTATACACCCCCTCCCCCGGTC
Organism: Paracentrotus lividus; assembly: GCA_940671915.1. Lineage (NCBI taxonomy): Eukaryota > Metazoa > Echinodermata > Echinoidea > Camarodonta > Echinidae > Paracentrotus > Paracentrotus lividus. The sequence goes on along the minus strand of CALNVZ010003434.1, from coordinate 18,956,009 downwards.
AACCATATTAATATTCACGTCCCGGAATCTTAGAAATACTCCCTATCACATGCTTTTGGAGGGGAGCCAGCAAAAATACCCTAGTTTCACAGGTTTTCGGACCACATTCGGACTTTTTTTTCATGATTTTTCCTCAAGAATTGAAAACTACCCCTATTTAAAAAAGTTCGGGGAAAAAAATTTCAGTGATATCTATGGATCTTCCCCCTACCATACGCCCTAAAATATACCCGGGAATGAGCCTACGAGTATGGTTGACCACCGAGGGGGGGGGGGGGGGGGGGGGGGGGGGTGGGCAATATACACGTTTAAAAACTGCGGGAGTTAGAAGCTTACGCTGCCATTATACATCCCCTTGCAAATCAATTGCGTTTGTAATTTTGAAGTACTCTTAGACTTAAGTGATTTCTTGAATATTCAATTTGGAATGTTACCATTGCTCTGTGAAACGTTGTCAGTATGAAAATGTAACTCTATCATAAAGCATACATGTACGTATGTGAAGAAATTGGCGTACTTCATATACCACACTTGGTGTTAAATTTAACCATGGAGGTAAAGGAGATGGAGAAACATCTCACTCATTCTCTTTGAAGCTACTTTGACGCCGCATGTCTGGCATAAAATATGCCACACATGAGTTTCATTGGAATTTTCTCGCAGATTGTAGACAAAAGATTTCTGCCTAACTACAGACTACTGGCCACTTAAAAAACGAAATATGCTTTTGTAATGATAATTACTTCTCGCTGCCTCTGGTCGGATAGTATGAGCAGACATATCGCTCTCTTTCACAGGGGAAAGCAAAAATATGTGTTGCAATATTTCTTGAAATATGACTTGAAATTACTCGACTGGCCGCATGTGGCCGCATATGTGACATATAACATCACAAATGATTATATTCCAACAAACTAATTTTAAATTTTTGTACTGTAGATGTTTGTGGAAATGTGTAAAATGTTGGTTTAAAAATTTTCGAATTCTGAGGTATTTCATATTTTACAACTACTATCATACAATATTTCGCCCAATTTTAGGACATAATAGGGCTTTGATATATATTCCGTCATGTGTTTAATATCCATGTTCTGTGATCAAATAAAATAGAAAATATTCCCAATTATTTATTTTCAACACAAATTACTTTTCAGTTTTCCTATGAAACTGGCGGCTTCACAGGTTATCACCAAAGGCTACAGTGCATCTGTGTATTTTTTTTGTACTTCTTTAAATATTTCAAGTGTCATGAATTAATTTGCATTTCGTTGTCACTCCATACTTTAAATCTCCTTGATTTAATACCCCAGTGTACGTATGTCAAGATATCGACGTAATTTGATTGATATATTTTTTTCAAAATCACTTTATCATCCAAACTTACCAAGCGTTCCGCAATTAGTCCCAATGTGAGTGGATGGACAGTTGCACGAATAAGAAGTACCACCGGTAATTGTACATGCACCTCCATTCAGACAAGGACTGGGACTACATGGAGTCGTAACTGAAAACACAGGAAAAACAAACATCCATGATGTACTTTAAATATGCAGAGATTAATATCAAGCTGTGTAAATAATAAATTATAGAAAATTTTGTGAGGCTCACTTTTATATTCTATATTGTCTTATTGTTCATCTTCTTTCCTTCTAAGCGCATAAGGACTTTGATTCATAATTTTTTATGATATGCGCTGTAAAAGAATGGTTCATTATTATAGGTTTTTCCAGTCAAGTTTAAACTATCTCTGATCAATTTGACATTTCTTACAAGCACTTACGTCCGAAATGTACTCGCGATTAAAAATCTAAACTTTATTTCAATGGACCGATAGCTTCGCTTCATGAGGTATCGCTTAATTTGAATGAACATTAACGAATTCGACTGCAAAGAGTTTAAAATTGACCGGAAAAACCTCAATGATAGAAATCACACAAATAAAAATAACACATGAGATCCTGAGATCTAATACGATTGTGGATGGTAGCCTTGAATTACATCCATGACCAAAAGAAAATTAAATCTTTTCATATCTATACATCTTTGTTTAAGAATGTGTGCCATTTAAACTTTTGTGTATTTTGATTTCCTCTAATACGATTTTTAATAGCAGAGAAGGCTCTGAATACACATAGAAGCACAAGGATATTCTGAAAATGATTAAATAACGGCACAAGGTGACATTTCAAAACATTTCTTTTCTTTTTCAGGATAATTTTGGAAGATGATGCACTTTCATTTTCAATGCTCAATATTTGTGTTAAATCATTGAGTATAGAATATTCGCAATTCCAGTGGCAAAATACATACAAACAAACAAAACATGATATACACCAAAGATCACAAGATTTTCTTTAAAGAATAAATATTGTTGAATCTGAAATCTCAACCAGCCATAGATTACTGACGACAACCAAACGAAAAGTTAGTTAATAATCTTTTGGAAAGACTTACCCGGACAGCTTGAACCTCCGTTGTTTCCATCCGGACAAAAACAGGCATAAACTGAGTTGCTAGCATCAGTTACAAAACATGTACCAACACCGCATGGGGAGCTGGAGCATGGATCTAAGACAAACGACATTTAACACGTATTATCACGGAGGTAAAAGAGATAGAGAAACATCTCATTCATTCTCTTTAAAGCCACTTAAAAATAAGCAAGCAAAAATACCCAAGTTTCACAGGTTTTCGGACCATATTCGGACGTTTTTTGCATGATTTTCCTCAAGAATTGAAAACCACCCCTATTTAAAAAAGTTAGGGATAAAATTTTCAATCTACCTACCTGACGCCCTAAAATATACCCTCTTTCCCGAATATTCGGGAACGAGCATACGTGTATGGTTGACCACCTGAGGGGGGAGGGGACGGGGCCTGGCAATATACATATTTGAAAATTGCAGGAACTAGAAGCTTACGCTGCCATTATACATCCCCTGCAAATCAATTGCGTTTGTAATTTTGGAAGATAACTCTATAACAAAACCTTTACACTATTTTGTGTAAAAATTGATATTTTTATATTTCTTTTTATTCCCTTTGTTTTCCAAATTTACCAGGTGTTTCGCAATTGGTCCCAGTGTGAGTGGACGGACAGTTGCAGGAATAAGAAGTACCTCCAATAATTATACATGCGCCTCCATTCAGACAGGGGCTGGGACTACATGGAGTTATATTCATGAAATACAAGAAAGATAGACATCATGGTCCAGTGGTGTATAGGGGGACGGGACCCGTATAGTACGGACAAGCTGGGGCGGCCCGACATGTAAAAAGAGTAGTACGTGATTTCTTGAATCTTCAATTTAAAATGTTCCCATTACCCAAACGTAGTAAATTAAGAAATGTGTAAATCTGCTTTGCTTAAATAGTATTTGTATCAAATTATTGAGTATAGAATATTCGCATTAAAAATTCGCCTTTTTTTTAAGATAAAAAAAAAAATTGTTGAATTTGAAATTTCAACCAGCCAAAGATATCTGCCAACAACGAATCGAAGAGTCAGTTAACTTCTTGCCCTCCACGTGTGACTTTAGTCACAATTGTACTTATTAACTACACAATCATAATAATTCATTTTCTCTGTAACGGTTAAGCTAGATGAATGGACAATTAATGATATGTGTAGTGTCGTGGCTGTGGATTGATTTCTAGTAGTTTATGCTACGCAAAAAAACAAACAAAACAAACAAATGTTGTACTATTTTTATTAACATAATAAAAAAGAAATGTCAACTTTTTTATGATAAAAAATTAATGTGGCATGCAACAATGTCTTGGATAAACCCACCCACACAGCTTGATCCTCCGTTGTTTCCATCTGGACACAAACAGATATAAGCTGAGCTGCTAGCATCAGCTGCTAAACATGTACCAACACCACATGGCGAACTGGAGCATGGATCTAAGACAATCTAAGACATTTACCTCGTATTATTATCTTGCCGCGCCACTTCTGCTTGAGCAGACACAGGGCCAAAATACCCCCTCTCCCAGATGTTCATATATTTTATATGGTAAAATGAGAGCTCATTTTTATCATTCAGCTAAATACAATTTAACTGCAAACAATCAGACAGGGCCATATTTCTACCCCTTTATTTTTCCTCTCTCTTCTTAATTCTCCTTCTCCCTCACTTTCCCCTCTATCTCTTCGTAAGAAGTCGATCACAGTTTCTCAACAAATCCTTTTATGCATGCAGAGTAACATAAGAATACTTTTAAAAATAATCAGGAGAATTTCTTACCAAACGTAAGACACATGGAAAGAGTATTCGTACTCACCCGGAATTTGGCAATTCGGTCCACCATTATTACCATCCGGACAAAAACATATGTAAGCCGAGTTGTCAGGAGAAGTTACCACACACGTCCCGCCACCACACGGTGAACTAGCACAAGGATCTAAGATAGATATTTGCGATGGTAAAGGTAATTTTTTTTTTCTTGCGACGTCTCACAAAATTCAAGGTTTTGAGTACTTTGGAAAACGTACATTTCTCTGAGAGAATTTTATGAAATCTTTTTATGAATCTATTTGGCGTTGATATCACAATACCATAATTCATTTTTTGAATGTTTGACTTAAAAATGAAATATAGATAATAAAAGCATTTCATGAATACAGTTTGTATACAAATGTAACTTTTATGGACAATCTGATTCATTAAAAAAAAAATCATAAGCTCGGGCAACGTGCTCCCATGATTTATGATGGTGGAAAAAAAAACAGATCAGTGATATTATAAAGGCCTACCTGGAGTTGGACAGGTCGTTCCACCGTTGTTACCATCCGGACAAAAACATGCATACGCCGAGTTGTCAGCAGAAGACACAAAACATGTCCCTCCACCACAGGGTGAACTAGCACAAGGATCTAAGACATAATTTAATTCCATTCATCAAGATAGGTATCTTGTCTACCAGAAGATTTCCAACAAAAAAAAAAAAAAACAAAAAAAATAGTTTCAGTCAAAATGATAAGAATTAAAGCATTGCTACATAACTGTTGTAAAACGAATGTTCCTTTTGTACACTCAAAAAATTTTCTGTATATTGACAGATTTGTCATGCCTTGTTCATATTCTATAGGCGCACGGATTTATTATTATCTGGCTCTGACTTTCCTGCCTTGATACGCCGCTAGGTAATTCGAAGGTTTGTCTTTTACCGGCATCTATTTACCTCAACCGGTCAGATCGAAAAAAAAAGGAAATGCCGATTAAAGTTACTAAGAGGGACGTTAGTATTGTGGTACAGATATTTGATGTAAGTTCTAAACTGGTTGAAAGTTGCAGATTCGAAATCTATTAATACTTAACAGTTCACTTAGATTAGAATGAGAATACAAACACATACTTCGTTTTCTAGAAATCAGGTAATATGCAATCATCAAACATTTCTTACCCGGAAAAACAGAGCAATCATCGCCAGAGAACCCGGTAGCACATGTACATACGAATGATGAAGAACCAGGGGTGACTTGCATGCAGGTACCTCCATTTTGGCAAGGTGAGCTACTACATGGTTCTTTTCATAACAATGTTCAAATCGGTTATTCTCCCACATATATACATTCATGTTTAAAAGTAAATTTAGATAAATATGAAGAAGAAGATCATGATAAATGTAAAAGTTGACATAAAAACAAAATGTAAAATTCACGAAGACAATTCAGGAGCCAAGGGTAGGTACCATGATGAGCAGGCCCTACTCATCGTTGAAAAAAAAAAAACACTTAGAACAAGGAAAATTAATTGTAAAGAAGGTTATGGAGTTAATAGCATGCAAAATGTTGAAATCTGAAATGGATAAAATGAGGACATGGATAGATATTTTTGTTAAATGTGAACTATGTTTTAGAATATTTGATGCATCACGTCGAAATCAGTCCCAAGTCGCCGAGCAAATTCAGCAAAGCGTGGAGGAAATCAGCAAAATAATTTCAAATGTCTTGTTTCTTCTGTTTTTTTTTTTTTTTTTTTTTGGGGGGGGGGATAATATTTCTTGAGTTTCTGAATCTGCAATGTTTCATGTGTGCTCTGTAAAAAAAATGAGTACAAACAGCGATGGGAAAGTATTTAAAAAATGATTATATTGCCGATATCTTTGACTCTTTTCTGGCGATTTGTGTTTGATTTTGATGTGATGAGTCACATATATAAAATGAGTCGAAGCTATCCCGTTTCGACATTCAGACCAACATCTACGCTGTGATAAAAAAGGAAAGTGTCCGGGAGAAATATTGACACAATTGATAAGTGCATAAGAAACGACCACAATATTTACTATCTACATGTTCTATATACCAATTCACTATCCGGTATAATGCTTAATGCTTGCTATCTTTACAACATTACACTACAGAAATGAAATTATAAAACAAATTGTTAATAGGAACTGAAAATATATTTTAGCCTACTTTGAAGCTAGAACAGAAAGCAATTGACAAATTCCAAAAGTACATCATAAAAAAGCCATAGATACAGTGCATCTTCATTCTACTGTATAGTCTTGTTTAAAGCACGCAACACAATACCATTGACAACTGTAACAACCATATCATCAGTACAACTATATATGTCAAAAGTATATGCCACCCATGAACACAGGATTGGACATTATGAATAATTACACGCACACATACGCACATACTCATCTTCATTCACATGCCACTACACTCACCCTCACACACTCCGATACAAGTCCCCCACGGACATGCGCAGACACCTACACGTTTAACAAACTCACTCCTTTTTTTTTTACATCCCACGTACATGTACATTAAAACCTGCTAGAATAAGACACTCATACCAAATTACACTCTCATTTGTCAATCAATAGACTAGTGTTTGTTTTTTCTTAATATAAAAAGACTAGTACGTGATTTCTTGAATCTTCCATTTAAAATGTTGCCATTACTTGGTTTAACGTAGTAATTTTGACGTTTTTCATATTTTAAAACCCTTTTATCATCCAAACTTACCAAGCGTTTCGCAATTAGTCCCAATGTGAGTGGACGGACAGTTGCAGGAATAAGAAGTACCACCGGTAATTGTACATATACCTCCATTCAGACAAGGGCTGGGACTACATGGAGTTGTTACTAAAAACACAGGAAAACAAACATCGGTGATGCACTTTACAGACATTTGTATTAAAATGTGTAAATCCAGATTAATTTTATTGTCACATTTGTTTGCTGTTCTTAACATAATTAGCATTATGCCATTACAGTAATAGAAGTTTATTATTCGATGTTCTTGACTCCAGTATGGACTTGATGTAGAAAGACTGTATTTTTGGTTGTCAATCGGATTAAGAAAGTTTTCTAAAGGATTGGTAACAAGGAAAACAAATTAAGCTGATATAAATCCCATTATAAAATTTCCAGTACTTCACACACTTGAAACTTAGTTCCTTCCTCATAATATAAATTATTGAATCATCAACTGAACAGTACAAAGACTCTGAGTTTGATGATATAAGGGAACAGTCATTCTTTTAGCTCTGATGAGTTGAGCTGAATGTATTTCCCCAATACTTGTTTACCTGGAAATTGGCAATTGTCTCCAGTATGTGTCGATGGACAGTTGCAGGTAAAACCCGTATCGCCTCTTAATGTACAAACACCTCCATTTTGGCATGGGTTTGGATTACATAGAGTGGTAACTGAAAACAGAGAAAGCAGGAATATTGTTCTAATTGACGCTTTAATGAGTATCTAGCTTTCGCAATACTTGATTTGAGTGAAAAAAAAAAAGAACAATTTACAACACAAATCGGTGAAATAAAATTGGAGAACAATTGAATAAATATATAAAAAAAGCTATAAGTAATTCAAAGTTGAGACACCTAAAATAGAATAAATCTGAAATTGTCAAAATTTGTCATCTGCATATCGCGAAAAATATGTATCTCCGATTTGTTGTCATAATGTATCCCAAGCTTATTTTTTCCGGGGTCCAAAAGGTCACGGGGACCAATGTACATTGTATTTTGACAAAGTTATTTATTTATAGAAAGAATCTAATATGTTTTAGAAGATGCAGGAAATATATCAGATCTTACTTTGTGCAGGGTAAAATCGATACATCAAAATAAATGTAGTATAACAGTAAAAATCTTAATTCAAAATAATGGTAAGTGTGGAATATGCAGCAAAGAGGTGGAAGTCGGTAATGAATACAGGTCAATTACAAGATTATAACAACGTTATGTGCCCTAATATGTTAGAGTGACATAAACTAATAGCCTGCATCAAAGCATTATTCCTTTAGCCACCTATGCATAATCAGTTTACATATTACAACTTTTATATTGTTGTGAGCGTAACTTTGTATATACCATACATGTTATTGTAACTATTTTCATTGATACCGATTATAGGACATAATTTAGTATTTGTGAATACACACAGTGATATAGAAAAGCTAATAAATGTATATATTTAGATGCTCTCTCCTACAATGTTATTATTGTTCAATGTAGTATTGGTTATTTGATGATGTGCAAAGCGTCATGGTATTAACCGCTATAGAACTTTTTGTTTCACTTTAAATATCTGTATCATTATCATCAATGCTATTATTTGTATTAACATTGTTATTATTATTATTAGTAGTAATATTTAATACAAACAGCTTTGATAAATCATTGTCATTCCAAACAAATATTTTCTTTATGTGAACAATTTGTCTGTGCTTGATACAAATTAATTAATGACGTCACGCCATGAAAGAATGACGTCACGCCATGAGAGAATGACGTCACGCCATGAAAGAATGACGTCAAGCCATGAAAGCTACAGGTTGTGAAGTGTAAGTGCCTGCGCTCAAATCCTTCGAAATCCGATCAATCGGCAATGGTTTGCCATAAAATTATATGAACTAGGATGTGTAGTCATAAAAGCAGAAAACCACCTGGATAGAGAACCTTATCTTCTTCGTCAAAAAACCCGGAATTCGAAGTTTCAAAATCTTATCAACGTAAGACTGGTTCAACACAGAAACCAATGACGGAACCCAAGCACCATTCCTGTACATAAACCCATAAGCCCAAACCACGGACGACAACGCACCCCGCCCTATACAGAGGACAGTGGACACCATAGGGGTCAAACGGGTGAGTCTACGATTACGTCAGTCAATCGCACTGAATTTTAGATTCCATGACAAGATCATGAAGAAACTTGATGACGTAAATTTCAATGTCATGTCCATGCGAGGAGAAATTGCCGAAATCCGTAAAACGCTTAAAGAAGTTGAAACCTCCGCTGCAGCTATGCTGCGGGGCTAGAAAAATTAGAAATATTGCTTTGCCAAAAGTAAGGAAGGAGGGAGAAGAAAGTGTGAATGAGCTTAGAGATCTAATTCTTGCCAATGGAAGTGCATGATAGGAAAATGAATCTGCTATTGTATGGTGTGGCCAAAAGCAGAGATGAATGTGTTTCAAATGTCGTCAGAAAGATTTTCAGGAGATAGGTTTTTCACAGGAAGAAGCTCAGAATATCCTTTTAGCAACATGCTCATCGACTTCCCCGACGACTTCAACCAGGAGAAGATAGGATACCTACACCGGATCCAATCATTCGTGCGTTTCGCACTTATGAGAGATCGCGACGCAGTTCTGTTAGCATTTCCAAAAGTTTCCAAAAACCTGATCAAAGGAACGCCACGTCCAGCGCTGAGAATCGTTACCGAATCTACCCCAAAGTTGAAAAAAGAAAGATATTTGTTGGAGAAGGCAGATATGGATATCAGACGAAATGAGCAAAAATCAACAAGGATTCAGATTGGTGAGGTACTAAATGCTGCGACTAGAAAGCAGAGAAAAGGGAGCAGCAACGGCATGGAAGCAAGTAGTTAATTGAAAAAGAAGTAGAAGATGCAGATGAAGAAAAAGAGATCAAAGTGATATATGAAACGTATCAATGAGTAGACGAAGATACATACGTCGACAGCACTCTCTTGGGAGACTAAATGACTTTACTTTGAAAATTAAAGTTTTGTTTGTTAAAGTTACAAAAAGGATGTTTAAAAAAAAGAAAGAAAGAAAAGAAAGAAGGAAAACAAAGACTAACATGAGCTCTTTGAAAATTGATTGGGTACTATCGAGCTTTAAAT
>CALNVZ010003434.1:18921503-18936856 GCA_940671915.1 Paracentrotus lividus | reverse complement strand
ACATCCACGTACATGTACATCTAAACCATACGCTATAGAAATAAGACACTCATTACCAAATTACCCTCTCAGTTTCGTCAACAATACGACTAGTGTTTGTTTTTTCTTTAATATAAAAACAGAACTAGTACGTGATTTCTTGAAATCTGTCCATTTTAAACATGTCCTGCCATTCTGTTTACACGTGAGTAAATTTTGGACGTCCTTTTCCATATTATAAAACCCTTTTATCATCCAACTCTACAACGCGTGTTCGCAATTATCCCAATGTGAGTGACGCGACAGTTTGCAGATAGACAGTACCCGGTAATTGTAATCATACTTCATTTCAGACAAGGGCTGGAGACCTACACGTGTGAGTTGTTACTAAAAACACAAGAGGAAAACACAACATACGGTGATGCCTTTACAACCATTTGTATTAAAAATGGTGTAATCCAGAATTATTTATTTGTTCACATTTTCTTGCTCGTTCTTAACATAATTGCTTATGCCATCTACAGGTAATAAGACGTCTTAATTAATTCGTTTGTCTTGACTCCAGTATGACATTATACTGTAGTCAAGACCTGTCCTTTTTGGTTGTCCCATCCGGACATTAAGAAAGTTTCTCTAAAAGGCGATTTGGTACAGCAAACACAATTCTAGCTGAATATAACATCCCTTATTAAAATTTCCTAGCTACGTCACACACTTGAAACTTATTCCTATCCCTCTTTTATAATCTATTGGATCATCAACTGACAAGTACAAAGACCTGAGTTTTGATCGATATAGGAACAGTCATCTATTGAAGCTCTGCCATGACAGTTGAGCTGAAATGTAAGTTTCACCCAATAGTTTACCTGCGGAAAAATTGGCATTGTCTCCGTATGTGCGACATGGACAGTGTCAGGTAAAACACGCTATCGCCTCTTAATGTACAAACACCTCCATACTTTCTTGGGTGCTGCAATGGGTTTAGGCAACTTACCTGAGTGGTAACTGCAAACCAGAGGAAAGCAGGCTAATATAATGTTCTCAATTGACGCCTTTTAATGCCCGTATCTAGCTATTCGAAATACCTTGATTGGTGAAAAAAAAAAAGAACATTCTACAACACAAGACTCGGCAAATCAAATTGCGAGAACAAATTGAATATCTATCAAAAAATGCATATAGTAATTCAAAGTTGAGAACACCTTATGAAACTAAATCTGAACATTGCTTTCAAAATTTGTCATCTGCATCATCCGCCGAAAAATATGTATTACGGTCGATTTGTTTGGTCATAAGCTATCGCCAAGCTTATTTTTCCGCGGGTACCAAAGGTCACGCGGGACAACTGCTACATTGTTTTTGACAAAGTTATTTATTTATTGAAGAATCTAATTGTTTTTAGAAGATGCAGGAAAACTATCAGTCGTACTTTGGCAGGGTAAAAATCGTACCAATCAAAATAAATGTAGGGGATAACAGTAAACAATCTTAATTCCAATACTGTAAGTGTGGAATACTGCCAGCAAGAGGTGGAAGTCGTACATGCATACCAGCGTTTCCAAATACAAGATCTAAACAAACTTATTGCCCTAATATCGTAATAGCAGTGAACATAAACTAATAGCCTGCATCAAAGCCATTATTCCTTTACACCCTAATCAATAATCAGTTTTCACACTATTAACTTTCTATTATTTGTTGTTGAGACGTACACTTTTACTACACCTACATTTATTGTAACTATTTTCAGTTGATACCGATTAATCAAGGCCACTAATTTAGTATTTGTGAATACCACACAGTCGACTATCAGAAAAGCTAATAAAATTATATATTTAGATGCTCTCTCCTACAATTTATTTTTCAACTGTAAGTATTGGTTATTTCATGACTGTGACAAGCGTACATGTACTTCAAGCCGCTATTAGAATCTTTTATGTTTCACCTTTAAATATCTGTATCATTATCCATCAATGCTAATTATTTGTATTACCATTGTTCATTAATTATCTATTAGTAGTTTCTAATAATTACTATACAACAGCTCTTGCAGAAGTCACATTGTCATTCCAACCACACAATTTTCTCTTCTATGTGAAACAATTTGTACTGGCCTTGATCAAATTAAATTAATGACGTCCACCGCCAAATCAGAAAGAAATGACGTTCCACGCCATGCAGAGAATGACGTCACGCCATGCAAAGAATGACGTCAAAGCATAAAGCTACAGGTTGTTGAAGTGTAGGCCTGCGGACTCAAAAATCCTTTCGAAACTCGATCCAATCGGCAATGGTTTGCCATAAATATTTATGAAACTAGGACTGTGTAGTCATAAAAAGCAGAAAGCCACTTGGATAGAGAACTTATCCTTCTATCGTCAAAAAACCCGAAAGAAGGGAATCAAGTCCTTACAATCCTTATCAACGCTAAGGACTGGCTACTCAACACACGAACCAACATGGACGCAAACCACAAGCCACCAAAATTCCTGCTACAATAAAACCACTAACCCAAACCACGGACAGACCAACGCACCCGCCATATAACAGAGGACAGTGAAACACCATGAGGGGTCAACGGTGAGTCTTACGATTACGTCAGCATACGCACAATTTTTAGATTCCATTGACAACGATCCAGAAGAAAACTTTGATGACGTTAAATTCAAATGTCATGTTCATAGCGAGGAGAAATTGCTGCAAACCGTTAAAACGCCTTAACAAGTTGAAACCTCCGCACTGCAGCTATTGCTGCGGGCTAGAAAAAATTAGAAAATATGCTTTGCCAAAAGTAAGGCAGGAGGAGAGAGAAATGTGAATCCCAGTTAGAGATCTAATTCTTGCAATGGAAGTGCATGATAGTGAACCTGATCTCTATTGCTATGGTGTCGGCAAAGCAGAGCATGAATGTGTTTCATGTCGTACAGAGAAGATCTTAAGGAGATAGGTTTTTCACCAGGAAGAGCTCCGACATATCTTTTAGCACCTGCTCATCGACTCTCCCACGACGACTTCAACAGGAGAAGATAAGCCGATACTACACCGGATCACAACTCATCGTCAGCGTTTCGCACCTTAGAGAGATCGCGACCGCAGTTCTGTTGCATTTCCAAAGTTCCCAAAACTGATCACAGGACGCCACGTTACCAGCAGCTGACAGAATCGTTCACCGCACTCTACCCCAATGCTTGAAACAAGACAAGCATATTCTGTTGCAGAATGGCGAGCATCAGATATCAGACCGAAATGAAGCAAATCAACAAGGATCAGACTTCGCTGAGGACTAAAGTTGCGACTCGAAAGCCAGAGAAAAGGGAGCAGCAACGGCATGGAAGCCAAGTAGTTATTGAAAAAGAACGTAGAAGATGCAGATCCGACAGAAACAAAGAGATCAAGTGATATATGAAACGTATCAATGTAGACGACATCATACGTCGACACACTCTACTTGGAGACGATCAAATGACTTTATTGAAAAGTAAAGCTTTGCTTGTTAAAACGTCTACAAAAAGGCATGTTTTAAAAAAACAGAAAGAACAGAAAAAAGAGGAAAACAAAGGACTAACATGACTCTTTGAAAAACCTTTGAATTGGGGTACTATCGAGCTTCTAAATACCACGATTTATTAATTCTTGATGCGATCTGCCTCATGACCATGTTACATATTGATGTAAAAATGCACTTTATTCGGAGACAAATTTTGATTATATTCCTTTACTTTATTTCATCTATTATTATATTTTTTGTTATTTCAGTAAACTTTGTCAACAAAAATGCACACGCTCAAACTTCGACATTATGAAGTGAGATTAAATTGTACATTTTTTAATTTTATTATTGTGTTATGATCCAAGGACGAACATTGAATATGATATTGCCAGATCACCGTTTTTATCGGGCAGCAACTTAACAACGAGGACTACTCTTTTCACTTTAAATGATTAAGGACTGCTCGCATCAAATGTATGACTTTAATTGTTGCACTGGCTATCACGAGAAAAAGAATATGAAATTTTCTAAGGACATGACAGAATTTACACTCAATTACTGATATCTTTCTCTAAATATCTTAGTGAACGTGCTTTAACGAAATAAACACTTTAATCTCCGGTGCATTCTTTAGGAAATTTGGCTATTAAACACAGCGTGTCTAATTTGGCCGGTTTTTTGGGGAGGGGGGGTTATCTTCAGGATTGACAACGAACTCCAGGCCTTTGACCTGCCTTCTATATTTAAAAGTAGCTATGTTCTCACAACAGGAATGTTAGGGTATATCCCTACTTTCTGTAATCATTGTTTACTCTAGCTAACAGGACTGGACCAATATTGGGATGTGATTATCTCTTGATCCTTACCCTTGATACAAACTTATCCAGGCATTAAAGAAGGAAATCAGTGTGCTTAATCTTGATGATATAGTTCAGGGCAAACGGATTATTGTTCAACGTTCTATAGACTGCACAACATTTATTTACAATCTCAAATAACTGAAATAATATATGTATGATCTTCTTGCTACCATGAGAGCGTCTATTTATTGTAATTCACAATTCCAGGACTAACAGGAGTTGACTGTACCGCTGATTAACATGTACATACATGGCTTCAAAAGTTTTTGTGATCGGTCATATTGTTCGGCCGACTGTTCAATCGGCTTTAAAAGACTTCGCAACCTGATATTACTTGCATCTGAGAAAAGATTCTTCTTTTACAATGTATCAAATCAAGAAAAGAAGGAGATCGACGTCAACTTAAGTACGTTGCCATAATACTCTATGCATCACATTCGCAAGACCATGAAGGACATTCTAATCTTCTGCTAACGACATTGCAGACAACATTAAACTGGACGCGTTTCAGAATCTTTTTTGCTTTGCTTGAATGTGGCAGATACCATTACTTCCTT
This sequence comes from Paracentrotus lividus, assembly GCA_940671915.1. NCBI lineage: Eukaryota > Metazoa > Echinodermata > Echinoidea > Camarodonta > Echinidae > Paracentrotus > Paracentrotus lividus. The sequence continues at coordinate 18,931,970 of CALNVZ010003434.1, read as the reverse complement.
CCAATAGGGTATTGATCGGATTTTTAGGCATCGGCGCGAATACAGGGCTCACTATGTGCGAGCTCCTTCTTTCTGCTTCGTCTACTGTCTCGCTACTCAGAGCACATACTGTCTGTTTTAGTCGCTGTATTAGTCTTTGGTAGTGTTATTGTCTTGATGCTTTACAAAACAATAAAAAATACCACGGACTCTTGAGTTCATAGTTTCATGTCTCTTTAACCTTCATATATGACAGGTAATCAGTGATGTTTCTTTATTCAACTGTCTCGAAGGTTTTGGTCAATTATGACTTAAAAGAATGTTATCGTTTTAGAAATATGTCAAATCTAAAAAAAAGTTTCAAATTCTCATCCTGCTACTGCAACGATACTCAATTTTCATAGATTGACGAATTAGACTATATCAAACGTTTTTGGCGGGCGACTAATTGTTATTTTCTAAGCTCAAAAAACATCCATGCAGGGTGTCGCATTTTGTTTGAGGGAAGGAATAAATAATTTTTAAATCACATTGAACAGATCCTGCTTAGAACGGAAATTCTCAGTTGCTACTAGACCATAGAATGTTGATCTTATACAATAACTTTTATCTCAATATACGGCCCTAATATCATGACAATGTTATTTTATGCAGATAATTTGAGCAGAATATGCTTAGCAAATTTAACAAATCCATTAACAATATATAATGTAGGGAGATTGCGAACTTGGTCCAGGATTTTAGATAACGCACACACACTGATCACTATCATATATCATCGACTGATAACAAATGCTAAGGCAAAAAGCTGATCTTGCTCAAATTAAAAATGCATTTGAAATTTCAGTATGACCCCTGCGAAGAGAATAAACATATCGACGAAGCAAAATGTTACATAGGGCACACTCTTTTAAGGCCGGCCACGACTGGATTATTTATCTTACGTAACATCTGAATTAAATGCGCATGTTAAACAAATCAGAAATACTAGCCAGGATATAGTCTGCATCATTCTTCTTATGGTTAAGTTATGGTTGAAATTGTAATCAATTTAAAAAATCTGTTCCGACGCTATTCGGAAACTTCTCAATACTCAATTGTTAAAGGCGATGCATCGAGATAATAGTAAAACAAACTAAAAGATGTTTTCAACCAAACGCACTTAAGACATATTCAGTCACATAATAACATGATTCTAATATGAATCGAACAGACGAGGAACAACAGCCTACCAAAGTGAGTCTACAATAACGTGATACAACTATTTCTTTTCGATCACGTTGTTGATGTAATCACGGGAGGTGTGAAACAATTTCATATTCAGCTAACAAAAAGACAAAGACTTGTAAAATTTAGACAACATTGGAGAAAGAACAATTGTAGACTTGGAAAAGGCTATCGTTAAATCTAAAACAGATAAAGATATGGAATATGATTACAATAAATGAGAAAAAACTCCGTCTGGCAATCCTGAGAAAAAAGAAAAAAAATGGAAGCGCAATAAAGATCCGAGATCAAATCTAAAATGGACTGGAACCTTCGGCCGAGAACCATCAACAATATTTTTTTCAAACCTTAGAAAAACAAATCTGTGAAGATAACGAATACAGAACACTGCAATACCTAATCCCGAAACAAGGAGAACTTATATCCACAGGTGGACCATCAACACTTTAGAACATTGTTTCAATTTTATTCTAAAAATTTGACAGGAAACAAATCGGTATAGTAGATGTGGACCTTAATACACAATTTTAATCGATGAAGGTATTAAATAACAATTAACTGAATGCCAAATGTCACACAACTAGAAGCGAGAGACTCTCGGTCGAAGAGCAGGATCTTATAATTGCCTTTAAAAAAACATTGAAAAATCAATAAAATCTCCAGAGCTCTATGGCTTTCACCGCAGAATTCTTTTTTAAACACTTTTGGCAAGAAACATACACATCTTCATTACGCTATAGATATTTGCAATTCTGCTATTCAATCCGGCAAATGTCATCAACCACACAAAATTAGAGTCATCTCATTTAATTCCCAACAGGAACAAAGAATAGCATTCACTTAAACAAAAATTGCGAGACCACATACTCTTTATAATCGGTCTCAGTGTAATAAAACCTAGGTTCTGCTCCTGTCATTGCAAACACGATTAAAAAAAAACTGTACTTGCAACTCTTATACATGGAAAATCAGCAAAGGTTTTGTTTCAGGACGCTATATTCGGAGAATATCCAGTTTGTTATCAAGACCTATTAATCTAATTGTCACTCAACTCGCACAGCATCATTCCCGGCATTAATTCTCACCTAATCATTCTTGAAGCCGTATTTGACTCAATTTATCCATGACTTCATTAGACAATAGTACTCACATTTCTTTAAGTTCTTGCGTGCCATCTATTGTTCAATTGGTTTTAAGTGATTCTAATGAAAAATGCTCAATCCTGTGTCGTGGTCAATGCGAACTCTGTCTCCAAAGATTCTCAGTAGATCGGCGCGGCTGTCGTCAAAGGCAGACCATATGATCTCCAATACTATCCTTTTTGTTATGCGCTGACTAACTTGGTCACTTTTGTTTAACGGCGATCAATTCAATTGGCTGTTTGAACTTAACCTTCAGACAAAAATTAATAGAAATAATTCCAATATGCAGACGATCACCCTTCATTGACAGTTGAAATGCATCAGCTAACGGAATTCTAAACTGCTGCTCTTGAATATCTTAAGTGCATACAACTCAATGGCGGGTTTTGAAAGTTCAACCTATCACATAACCAACACACTAGCAATAATGGATTGGACCAATAAAAAAAAGATGAGTATCTCTTTTGATAGAAACTTAAATTGCGTGGATTTGAATGATTATTTACTACAATAATACCGAGGTATGACCTTTTTACGGATTTAGCCACACTCAAATGACCTCCATAACTAATAATGAAAAATTTAAAAGAGATCCAAAAGTCCAACATGACATCATGGTTAACACGTTATTAACTGACTTCCTGGAAGACAATTACAGTTGTCAAATCACTGTTAAGATATCAACCTAAAATTAAATTACCCTTAATTCTCTCTCTCCCATCAGCATGAAGAATTTCTTTAAAAATATCACGCCTCAGTTTCATGATTCAATTTTGGGAGGAAACCAGATAATATGTAGAGTCAAATGTACGCCAAAGTCTACTCAGACGGCCGGCACGCTGAACAAATGATCACTATACAATTCTACATCTGCCAATCTTTGACAAACTTCGCTGGATCAGAATTGGTAACAATGGATTCATAGATAGTAATATTACTGTGTCTTTTGCATTCTTTTCTGCCGGGAATTCCCAAAACTCCTATAGAATTTTTATCATGAAGGGACATTATTCACCGACCACTGCAAAGAAGATCAAAGAAATGCTTTCTTGGAAAGAATGTTCCATGGCTCATAATATCCACATCTTCTCATCTATTCACTATCGATCCTAGTTTCTGCCAACCCCTTCACTGAAATAATGAACTACATTAGAATTCGTCAATAAAACTCAAATCTTTAATAGCTTTCATTGCTCTGTAAAAAGAGGTAATCCGATTTGTAACTGATACATAATTAGATGCAATCCGAGTGAATTTTTTTTTTAACGAAGTTCACGACCTGCATGTAATCACTACTATCATATCAATTTTCTTTTTATCGTGGCAATTATGTGATGCAATTCAAGAGAACAGTGGTTTATTAGCAATATTATACTTGAAAGAAGACTCAGCAGCCCTTATAATAACCAGTACAATGTCCACCTTGTTATGAAACACATATAAAAGGTTGCTCGCACATATCTATGCCAATTCTTATTCGAAAGAAAAGGCGGGCAAAACGTTGAATGCAAAGTCTTATAAATCGAAATGTATTTTTGACTTCGAATGACAAAAAACTGGGAACATATTGTTCCATATGGATTTCATTGCTCCGACTGCACTGTTGCCCCCGGATGTTCCAGTTTAAGGATGTTAAACATCGTAATTTTCATAATATACGAATGACATACTTTTTTAAAATCAGAATTAGTGTTCCTAAAACAAGACGATTGCACCGTTTAAGTAACGAACAGTTGAACACAGTTAGTCAATCTTCCGCTTGCCCGATTTTCACTAGTTAACCTATTGGGGAACTATGCCATTCGAACATGGCATTTACTGATGGAACTAGAAAGAATCACCTATTTTCACTTCACAGAAAAACTCACTTTGGGTTTAAGAGGTTCAAATAACCAATGCACTTGACAATTGACATATACAGTAGTCACCGTCGCACAGAGTGATCAGAATATACTTGCACAAATAAACAAAAAATCTCCTAGTCTTTTGATAATATCTAACAATTCGATTATAACCTAATTTTCAAAAATGAAACATACATTGCAGAATCGAATTTCTAAAGCTAAAAAGTTCTAGAAGGAAATGGTTTCAGTCTCACAAGAGACTGTTAAGTGAAGAGTTAGCATACGTAATGTTGTTACTACTTGCTTATCATCTTTGACAGCACTTTTTCGCAACTGAATTATGTAGAATGTATCATTACTATACTCTGACAGTTGTATCATTCTCACTTCGTTATATTTTTGAATTAGCTGTAAATGCTATATGAATATAACTGTACATCATATAATCGCTTTGAAAAATTGTAATTCTTCTTTCGAGAACTCAGAAAATAAATAAAACAATCCCTGTGGAGCAGGAAAACATTAAAAAAAAAAAAAAAAATTAATTAATTAAATCGAAATTAATTAATTATTTCATTTGTTTACACGACCCACAGGCCAATTGAACTACATGTACAGTCCATCCAGAAACAAGTACATCGAACTATGCGAGCCTTGTATTGAAATTGTTAGCTTACGTGATATTTATTTCATGTTAAAGAGTAAGTAATATTCTATGCAGTGATGCCAAATTTATACCTGGGCTGCCATGGACGACTGAGCACTTGAGCTTTCAAAAACTTTTGTAAAAAAGAGCTTGTACCAAGTTCTGGCAGAAGCATCCCTGGTTATCTGATCATTTATTCATTCATTAAGGTAAGCCTTTCTGAGTACATTTACATGGGACAAAAGGATACTAGGAGTTCCTTTTGCACAAAAAGGGTTGCTTTTGCCCAAACTTGGTACAATTTAATTTTGACACTCGTTTTTGAAACCCAAGCGTTCAGTCATCTGTTTAGTCCCAGGTTTAAGTTTGGTATTACTGCATAGAAAATGAGTGACTCTGGTACATGAAATAAAAATGAATGGTATAAAAGTTATACAATTTTAATATGAGGCTCTCAAAGTTGGTTTTACTCTTTTTCTGGGACGCACTGTACATTGAAAACACAACGTGGTATTTACTCTGTTTATCGCAGAAGATTCCAGTGAATCCTTCTAAACAGTTGCATCTGATGGCGCCGGAATTATCCGATAATGGTTCGCAAGTCCCGTTGTTACAAGTCATCGCTTCATCAACTGTGCATATATCATCTGGCAAGCGGTAGGATGGTTAGAGGTTGTTAGATAATATTGTTAAATGGTTAGGTTTTATTAATGTTGGGCAGGGGAAGGGCGTAGGGGTGGAAGAGGAAAGTAAGAATTATATAGAGAGATATTTAAAACGTAACAGTCGGTATACAACGTTCCAAAAATTGTTTATTATTTTCCACAGAGCGCTGTGTTGATCAGCGACAATCTTTACCAGTAATGCCAATTGCGAAAATAGTGATTAAAGTTAGCCCGTCTGGAGTGTTACCGTCTTTTTTAATTAGGGCTATTGAATGTAATGTGTTATATTACGAACTACATGGAGTAATTCTGTAATGAAATGAAATAGTGAACAAGCACTTTGTGGCCGTGTTCATAATTTACATTTTGAAGGAAAAAAAGAAGAAGAAGAAGCTTCTTTAATGTCTATTAATAGAACACATAAATTAAGCATAAACATAGAAAAGACTAGTAGAGCACATCTATTGTTATAAGCTACAAATAACAGAAATTTGACGACTCATGAGAGCACATTTATACAAACATTACACGGACCATACGGTAAGGGGAAATCGGGACAGGGTTAAAACATGCAAACAATTTTATACAAGCAGAGTTTTTTTTTAGATGTAATCTATTTTCATATTCAATTTCAAGTGTCTAATCTTCCATATTTTTGTTCTCAGCGCTTATCATTTCTGAATAGTATTTTGTTAGTCAATAAAGCACCATACTATACCAAAGAAATATGTATATAACGATAAATCCGTTTATCATGTCTTGATAAGATGAAAAGCAATGATTTTCTACTTTAAGGTAGTATTGAAGATAAATAAAATAAAAGCAGAATTGTTATATTAAAACAAATATAAATAATTTGTATTATATTTTCATTTAAGAGGAACGATGCCACTAAAATTTTCATATTGTTATAAGACACTATGTAAGATATTAATGTAGCTCATCCTACCTGTACCACAGAATTGGCCTGTAAATCCTGTTACACATTGACAGGTATACTGAGGGTTTGATCCTGGTGCTGGCGTACAACCTGCATTATTCTGGCACTGGTTATTAGCACACAGGTCGTCGGCTACAAAGAGATAAAGAAAAGGGAACATGAGCCAATAGGACACAAAATTGTGTAAATGGAGACATGTTGGTGATTAGATGAAAATTCAACGAGAAGGATATAATAGTTGTCGTGATTGTTCTTCATGATATGTTGCTAACGAAAAATCATGTAGCTTCCACGTAGGCCTATATAGAACATCGAGTATAATGATATTAAAAGCATGTTTGGACAGAAAGAACAGAAAAGAAAGTTTACCATCTTGTATTGACAGAGATGCATGTATGATGGCCATGAGACAAAACTCAAAACATGAGGATCATCGCAGCAGTAAATTACCATTAAAAATCTGATTAAAAGCAGGATTAAATATCAGAATGCCGGAAATTTCCAACAACTGAGGTGATACATGTATCTATCGTTAAAATTGCATAATATCTAACGGTAGAATAAATCACAAAAAAACAAAAAAAAAACAAGGCATTAAATCTGCATATAATTTCTTCGGATCAGTCTCGTCCTCTCTTTGTCTTTCTGTCTGTTCTCAAACTGTTTTCATCTTTTATATTCAGGGGGAGGGCAGAGGGGTGGTCAATATCTGGAAGCGTGCCTGATGTTACTATACATGGAAATTGATTTCTTGATTCAATACTAGTGTTACAAAGAAATCCTGACAAATCGGTTTAACATTCGTGCAGACTTGATTATTGAGGTATGCTTCTGCTCCGAGTGCTGTCGACGTAATCAACTATGCCCCATTCTGAAAGGCAATCTCCGACGGGCTCACGCATGCGGTCTGCACGCTGAAAAGACGTTAAAAAACCGAATAAAGAACGATCGCAGGTAGGTTGCCAATCGTTAAGAAACAAATAGTGAACTAAAATAGAACATACTTATAGAGTATAGAGGAAAGTACTAGCTCAACAAGTTTGATATAGGCCTAGCAAACTAATTCCAGCTGGTCAAGATAATCGAGAGCAGTAAATGTTGTATCCTAATAGAACTTGCCTATCCATAAAAAAAACTATATTACACACCCACACCCACACACCATTACAATAATCAATAAACACACAACAGTATACATACAAACAGATATGTGCGGAATCCAGGTCTTCTATAACAAGCGTGGGGGGTGAAGGGCACAAAATCGAATTACAAATTTTGGGCTACACCACCAACTTTTTTGCCCTGTATACACCGGGCGAGTCAAAAGTCACTCCACTTTACTCAGCTCACGCACACAGAGCCCGTAGTGGGGAGGCCGGGGGTGTAGGCTGATTTTCCTATTTTTTTGTGGCCTCTGGGCCCAATTACTTAGGTCATCATGATCTACTAATAGGGGTACAGGTTGGGGGTCCAATCGGCCCACTTGTCTATTTTTACTTCTTTTTTTTTTTATTTCAGGGGGGGGGGCATCACCTGTATACCGCGTAACCTACATATTCAACCATTTCTGAGAGGCATGATAGGAAAATGTGTGGGAAACCAAATTTCCGCTTGGCCGAACAATTAATGCTCCTTCCTCTAACGTAACTGTATTGTGATTAAAGCGAAAAAGCAAACTAAAATACCACTAAGGGTTTTTAAGATATTTTATATAAAATATGACCGATCTATTAAGATTTTAATAACATATTGAATTGGAACAATATAATTTATTTCTCAACCACATTAAACCTCTCATATGGACGACATATTGTAAATATATCAATACAACATATGTTAAAGCGAGGTAATCCAGTTAGCAAGCTTTCATTGAGGGAATTATCAAAATAATTTCAAGGTTTTATTATATATCCTGAATGTCTTTAAAGCACTTCCATGGATCTTATAGTGTCAGTGCGTCAGACGATACAAATTTTATACAATACAAAACCCACTTCCTCACACACGCATTCTCCGAGTGAATTCCAGTTAGCGACCTACACCAGGTACCTGTACGTTAGTCATAAGAAACCAGACACCATTTTACAAAGCTGCGCCATCATTCGACAGGATTGCTTATCACAGGATGTCTATTAGTCTAGCGGCGTTAGACAATACATGTTTAGAAGTGTAGGTAAGGATCGCCTAAATCCATGAACACACTGTCTAAGTCTAAGTACTCGGAGAAAGTACATCATACAAACAGGAACAACCGCTGCCTCAGTAGGCGTAAGCAGAAGCTTGTGAAACATTCAAGGACATTCTTTGTCAAGCGTTACTTGTCAACAAATATAGAAGACTGTTCGGGGAGGGGGGGTAAAAATAATAAGTACGGGCAATGTTGAGAAGCATGTTAAGAATGCAGTACTGCATCTACCGAACAAAACTAACACATAATAATGTATATTTATGTTGACATTGAGATCATTTATAAGCAGGTAACAATTTATGCATACGGAGGCAGTAATGTTTTCTTCACCATTGCAAATCTAATGTTAATTACCTAAATGAGCCAAATTCCCTATTCAAACTATGGTGAAGAAACTCCAACGCTTTTACCGTCAATTTACATTTCACACATTTATTAATTTCCATTAATTTGCCTATGCCCTGCCTACATGTCATCTGAAATGACAAATAGACGACAAAGCATGGACCGAGTGTAGCTTTTGTATTTAAAATCCTGAATTCGTTCACAACAACTATCTTGGGGTGTCGATTTCTTCCTATGCCATAGAAAACAGTCAGTTCATTGAACTTTTTTCATGCCTGTCCACTATACAGACCTGTCTCACATCTTTCTCCAGAAAATCCAGACACACAACTACAAGTGTAGTTCAAAGAGCCATCTACAGGGATACATGTAGCTCCATTTTCACATAAGCTGTTAGCACAAGGATCTATTTCTATGGATATAGAGGACAATAGTTCATGCAAATTGTTCCTTTCAATATTGAAAATATAAATTGTTTCTTTCTGAATGCAAATGGGATGCAAAAAAGATTATAAAATAATAAAATCCATAGCTTTTGATATTTCAGCACATATTTTAGATTTTTATTTTGTTTGCAAACGGGTTTGACAATTTCGGAATTTTCAAAATACAGGAAAAATTGGAAGGCACGTTGCCATCATATTCTGGAAGAATTTAGTAATGAAAGAAATGATAAATACGAAGTAATTACTGTTTTTATTGATTGATAAATGTATGCATGTTCTTGTAAAAAAAAAAAAAACCTATTTCGATATGCTTTCGAGTACCTATTTCACATCTTTCTCCCGTAAATCCGGATACACAACTACAAGTGTAGTTCAAAGAGCCAGCAACAGGGATACATGTAGCTTCATTTTCACACAATAACCCAGGGAGCAAAACCCCATATTTTGGAAGGAGCTGACATGTCGAGATATAAAAAGTAGTCCTATCTAGGATGGTTGTATAGACCCTAACCAACATCGCTAGGGCGGACTACTCTTCAGATCAGCTGCAGGAGGGTCTCTACGGGTGGGGGCGTCCAAAATAGCCGCCCCTTTTACAAAAATTAGCATTCTGAACAAAAATGTTTGAAGCAGAGTTTCAAATACACTGAATTTGGTATCAAATTAAAGATAATAAAATTTCCTACGATTTGGTACTATTTTCAATAAGAATCATGTTCAGTAAAGGTAAAATTTTAAGCGTTAAACTTGATTTTTCTCCTTTTTTTCAAAAAATTATTTTTAATCTATTTGTTGTTTTATCTCGTGTAATAATCATGTCAAGACCTAAAGCGCGAAACCTTTTTAGAAATATGCCCCAATGTATTGACAAGAGTATGTGAAAAAGAAAAAGTAATACTCGTTTCCAATAAAAAGTTATAACGCTATAAAGTTACAACTGCAATATACGGGAAAACGACGTTTTTGCCCCATTTATGTGGAAAGCCCATACACGTGTAATACCCTATTACAGTGCGCGCATGTGTATTGCATGGCGTGATCTAAC
>CALNVZ010003434.1:18892773-18917128 GCA_940671915.1 Paracentrotus lividus | reverse complement strand
ACACATGCGCGCACTGCAATAGGGTATTAGACGTGTATGTATGGGCTTTCCACATAAATGGGGCAAAAACGTCGCTTGTCCGTATATTGCTGAGGTAACTTTATAGCGCTATATCTTTTTATTGGAAAAGATTATTACTTTTTCTTTTTTACATACTCTTGTCCATAAATTGGGGTACATTTCTGAAAAGTTTCGCGCTTTAAGTCTTGACATGATTATTACACGAGATAAAACAATAAATAGATAAAAATTTATTTTTTGAAAAAAAGGAGAAAAATCAAGTTTAACGCTTAAAATTTTACCTTTACTGAACATGATTCTTATTGAAAATAGTACCAAATCGTAGGAAATTTTATTATCTTTAATTTGATACCAAATTCAATGTATTTGAAATCCTGCTTCAAACATTTTTGTTCAGAATGCTAATTTGTGTAAAAGGGGCGGCTATTTTGGACGCCCCCACCTGTAGGGACCCTCCTGCAGCTGATCTGAAGAGTAGTCCGCCCTAGCGATGTTGGTTAGGGTCCATACAACCATCCTAGATAGGACTACTTTTTATTATATGTAGATTACGTTATATTTTACCTCAAAAGGTCTTAATTACTTTGTATAATAGCATGGTACTCCCATACTTGAGTTATTGTAATGTTGCATGGGGTAACACTTTCAGAACACATACTGATAAATTAAAAATTCTGCAAAAGAAAGTACTGAGGCTTATAACGAAATCAAACTTCAGGTCTCCAAGCAAACCTTTATTCCTTAGACTGAAGTTGCTTCCTTTTGATGAACTCATATCATTCAATAGTTTGATTTTTATGTTTAAACTTCAGTTGGGTCCTCAAACCTCTTTATTGAAAGATCTGTTTGCCTCAAATTCGCAGATACATAATTACAATACTCGACAAAGAAATCTCATACACCGTCCTCATGTTAGAACTCATGTCTCCTTAAACTCCTTTCGGATTTTTTGTATAAAAGAATGGAATAGGCTACCGCTTGATATTAAAAACAGTACAACATTCTCAAGGTTTAAAATCCTTTGTAAATCATTATTATTTCAAAGAAAATAAATGTTAAATTCAAACTAAATTTTATTTGACTATACAGCCAACCTGTGTATGCCTGCTGTGTGTTGCTTGTGTTTTTGGATGTGTTTGGGTGTGTGTGCGTGTGTACCAGACATTGTAAATACGTTCCATATTATTCCTGTATTATGTATTCTTGTACATTATAACGATATATCTCATGTATATTTTAAGTGGGGCCCCTCTCACAAGCCTAGCTTCTCTTGGGGTCCTAAAACCACTCATGTTGTTATTCAAAACTCCTGTAAATGTATTGTAACTGTAATCAATGTATGATATGTTTGGTTTTGAATAAATTCATTCATTCATTCATTCATTCATTCATTCATTCATATCTCGACATGTCAGGTCCACCCTATTTGCTCCCTGGGTACAAGCTGTTAGCACAAGGATCTATTTCTAAATGAAGATGTACAGGACAATGTGATATAGGTGTTACAAGAAAGTTAGCTGGGATTATTTCTTTCATTTTTTGGTAATTTTTGTTTTTCCTCTAAGTGCATAAATCACGAATGATAGAAAATTCTTTTTTTTTTTTAATTTTTTTTTTTTAGTTCTTTAGTTGTTTGGAAATGGTTCTAATTCGGAAATTTAAAAATACAGGAAAATTCGCAAGGCATGAATCAAGTAGTTACTACATACCATAAAAGAATTAAGTATTGACAAAATTTGTAAATTTGTTTAATCATTTACCGTCATTTTAAACACTAAATCATCGTACACATTTTACTACGAGGAAAATCTATTCTGAAATAATTTTAGATACAGACCTGCTTCACATCTTTCTCCCGTATATCCGGACAAACAACTACAAGTGTAGTTCAAAGAGCCAGCAACAGGGATACATGTAGCTCCATTTTCACACAGATTGTTATCACAAGGATCTATTTCTATATGCGGGGAAGTTGTAAATGGGTTGAAAGCCAGCGTTTTAAAGTAATTCGATCGAGGGAAATGCAACATAGAGAGCGCCATCTAATATATGATCATTTTTCTTATACTTTAAAATACATTACCGTTTAATATAGTGGAATGGCAGCGGAGTCAGCAATTTTAATTTTGTATGCAGAAGTGTATAGAGCATTTACGTACGAGAATCAGAATAGCGTTCTCTATGTTGCAGTCCCACATTCTATTTGTGGATCATTATATTGCAAAGGATTTGCACGAAGCAAAGCATATTGAATATTACACTCAACTTATGACAGCCGGAAGATATCAAAGCTAATATCGGAGTACTCGCGATGAGAGAGGCTATTTGTGAATGCCATCATTACTCAGTATTACATGTATATTTAAATGTATTATGTCTATTTAGGATTTCTCTCAGCAAGCAAATGGATTTAATAAAAGATTATGAGTACAATGAAGATTGTTAATCCTTTATATTTAGAGTTCAAAGTTATATATTTTGAATAATTGGTATATAATACATCAAATATAATATATCAGAGTACATGATGATAGCGCAGTATTTTTTTAGTTTTTTAAATTTTTCTTTTGACGTACAAAAGTAATACAGTGATGGGGGTAGTCACTAATGGGAAACACACAACAATACAATACAAACACAAATAAATAACTACGTTAATCATCTATCTACAAAGCCAGATTACAGCAAATACAGTCATGTAGGTTTATGACAAATGATATAGTGTTGATAATATGATGGCCTTTAACATTACATGAAGGTTAAAATGGGATCTCTTGTGGTAATAAACTGAATCTGTACCATGGATCGAAAATCCGTAAAGGTATATCAATGGTGCACCTGATATTGGATGTAAATTGATATCGGCATAACTGCGGTGGATAAAAATCCAAAATGTTGAAATTGCAATCAGACTAAGTAATTCCACGACACCCGTTGATTGTGTCTACAACCAAAGAAACTCCAGTGTGTTCAGCAACGAAATACAATTTTCTTTCGAAACTTCACACAGGTGTTAGCTACTAAGGGGAGATCTATATATCACTGATTATAACCCCTCAGTTATGCCAATATAAAATATAAATGCTTATAGAGAGGAATGAAAAATGCATATGCACAGCCATTAAGATACCTGTTTGACATTGTGGTCCAGTGAAAGAAGGAGGACAGCTACACGTGTATGTCGTCATATCAGCAGAGTCTGTACACGTTCCACCATTACTACACGGATTCGAATCGCACGGGAAGACTGCTCGGACATTACGTAATCCAATAAATGATGGTTCAGAAAAGAAAGTGATATATGAAAAAACACACTTATGCAAACAAGACAGTGATATGTAAGAAAACATGAAATGAATTTGCTTTTATATTTAGAAAAGAGAAAAGACGGGTGAAATGCATTTTAAAAAACCATCGAGTGCTGTAAGAAAATCTACGTCATACGTTATATTTTCAAACATTATTTAAGAGAATAAGCTACATTGTATTTTACGTCTGGATTCTAAGGTTTTAGCGTATGTTAATGATGTTAAAAACACTGTCTATAAAATACAATATAAATCAACTTATTATAATTGTGCATGGTGTTTGTAACTTAAATTAGATTTGAACAATTAGTAGATTCTAAACCCTAAAGACATTTTGTATATCGTTGAAAGATATACAGTTCCTCCTGACACCATACGGTACATTCGAATGGGAATATTTTTGGACCAAAATGCGATTATATATATCTTTCCATCGAATTTAGTATATGTTTAATTTATAGACAATGGTGAATCATAAAAACATTAGATTAATTTTGAAAATTTTGTAGATTTCATCCAGAGGTTCTTTTAAGACTATCACAAAAAAAAAAACCACAAAAAAAACCCCCCGATGTTATCAAACTTGTACCCTAATAACAGAATTATAATTGTGAGAGAGTCACACTTACGAACAAAATGACACGTTTGTCCACTTCTCAATGGGGGACAGTTACAAGTAAAGGAATCTCCTGCCGGAACGCATGTACCCCCGGCCAGACAGGGGTTTGGAGAACACGGATCACTCGGTGGAGCTTGATATACATGCGGCAAAGGATTACATAATTTAGTTATATTTTAGATTAATGTCCGAAATATTAATTCTCGAATAAATCATTTGATCGTGTATTGTCTTCAAATGTTTCATTTAATGTTTAAACATTTAACCAAAGAAAATTTCCATTTTATTATGGAAAACAAAGAATGAACCAACGTTTCAATACGTTACTATGATTATAAGCAATCGCTTCACTCCTAGACATTATTTGTGGCTAATCAATGTATTTAAGAATTTAAATTCAAATAAATCAATTATCCTAAATTTTCTATTCGCGCTATAATGATAATTACATGATGATCTTGAAATAACATTGTAATATTGTGGAAAAAGGTTGTTGTAGCGTTTAGAATTAGTCACATGTTAATGTTTCAGAGTTATGCAAGTTCGTATCAGTAGCATGTTTTCTTTACCAGAATGATTTTTTTTTTGCCCCGTCTTCTATGAAGCATTATTCATTTGATTGTGCACTATTTAAATTTGACATGGTGTCACTTCTATCTTCTAACTTGAAACGACACATCTTAACATTTCTCTAAAACCTTAGGCCCAAGGATTTCCAAACTGTTTCGGGGAAATGATTTCTGATTTTGAAAAAATTTACTGTATGAGGTACAATGGAATATTATTCGATTTCACTTGTTTTCTAAATATGTTGGGGGTAAGTCACAATTATTTGTTTGGTTGAAAATCTGTTTTACAAATGCTTTTCCGACCTGTTAAATGTCAATGGTACCAAAGAAAACATTAAAGGCGTTACTGATTATTTGCATTTAAGCCAGTACGAACCAGCAGCCTTGTATAGCACCACCTCAGGTCCTCAACTACTCAAATCTGCCCTAATTCCTAACCCATAATGTAACATTCTGAGCAGTGTAGTCTTATAATATAGACCCACTTGAATGATAACACACTAGTTCACTACTTAATATATTCATACCACAATAATTATGTTACCAAGTGGCAAAACAAATACTTTCCCCCTCAAAACATTTTAGTTTCCCTATCAAAACTATTACAGTAAATTTATAGGCTAATTCATTATGTTTATTCCAAAAGGTATATTTCAAGACTAGCTATTTATAACACAAATTAAATTAGAGGTTTGGTCAGTTATCTTTAAGATTGACCTAGCAGAAGGGAAGTCATATAATTTTTATATGTTATATATATTAAACACAGATAGCTGATCTAACAAATTGGTATTAAAGTTTCAAATTATCATTGGTAATGATAATCGGAATTAAAACGTGCTTATCAATGTTAATTTCATGTGCTTATTTAGCGCTTTTTACTTAATTTATCAAATGTGTCTACAATATTACATATCAATATTAATTTTAGTTTTGTCATATTGGGACTTTATTATTTAAAAAAATCTTTATACGCTTCTAAAATTATGGTTTTAGTAATTACTTTCAAAATTATAATGTTTCAATGCAACAATCATTTACAGTAATTCTAGGTAAATTGGAATACTCGCATATACACATTATTATAATAATTATTAAACTATTCTTTTAATTACTTGTGCAAAAAATCCCGGTGTATCCACCGACGCAGTTGCAAGAGATGCCTCCTCCAACGCGACTCTTACAAGAAG
The DNA here is from genome assembly GCA_940671915.1 of Paracentrotus lividus. Taxonomy (NCBI): domain Eukaryota; kingdom Metazoa; phylum Echinodermata; class Echinoidea; order Camarodonta; family Echinidae; genus Paracentrotus; species Paracentrotus lividus. Next base: position 18,911,421 of record CALNVZ010003434.1, on the reverse strand, counting down.
CACCATTAGCACATGCAGCATTCATATTGCAATTATCTAAAAATCAAATAGCACATTATAGAGGAGAAAGCAAGATCTGACAAGCATAATATTAGACACTTTATTTCCACTCTATTAATGAAAGGTCAATATGATCAAATTTTGGGTCCACTGGTGTCATACACATTTTGTTTGGGCCCTACCAAAAGTACTGTGATAAATGAATTGTGTTTGACCCCAATGGACCCAGAAGATGTCATTTTGACCCTTATTTTTTTTAGAGTGTACATTACGCAGGATAAACGATCTTAGGAGTAGGGAAAGATAATGATGAGTAGGACATAATGGTAACAACTAAACAGTTAGCATAATAATACTCAGGTGAGCTAAAGCTGGTTAAAATAACATACACTAAGCAAAACCTTTACAGATATCTGTTTAACATTAACGAATGAGAGCTAACAAAAAAACAAACAAAACAATACAAAACAAGCAAGCTGGATATTGAACACGGATTCATATACACATTTATACATGACATTAAAGTTATCAACCAAAATTTCACTGCATTCTAAGAGTTGCATAATTTTCATCAGAATTTTCTGAATTTGCATAGTTGCTTTTCCAATATATTGTGATTTGCGCAAACTATAGCTGCTTGTCCTCATCCAACATAAAATACATAAATATAATATGTTCTCTTTAAACCCATTCACTGATTAAATGATAATTTATTCATAAGGTAATTTTATAATTCAACCGTGTATGGTGATAGTGTTTTCCCAAAATTTGCTCACCGTTACCTTAACGGTCATTAATACATGCTTTCCACAGTGCATGGAGCTTCCAAATATTAGATTTGTACTCATTTTTCTCATTTTTGTTGCCCCAATAAAATATCATTTTGCAAAAGATTTCATTGAATTTTGTTAATAAATGCGTATACATCTGAAAACCAAAAAAAAATATTGGTTGAATATAATATATTCGTATAATAAGGAGCCAAAGTTAATTGATTTCGCATTATGCCATGATTACAATATTATTTTGTGTGAACCATCAAAGTGGAAAACTAGAATTTGTTACTACTATCATAAATGCACACACAGGCTTGGACACAACAAACACGCTAACATCCTATGTACTAATCATACTACTTGAGCTTAATTCAATTTTGGATGCAAGGAATTTAACAAACATTCGAACTACTTTTTTTTTAATCGTGCGAACTAGGTTTGCTAGGTTTATAATTTAAGCTGAATTATTTATTCATTGATTGAACTACTGATGTACTCTAGGTTTGCATGCAGCACATTAACAATGATAGTATATTGGGCCACCTAAAGGTTCTATACACTGATACTTGAACTGAATGTGACATGAATTACCTTGAATATTATTTCCCCTCGCTGCAGCCCAAAACGTGCTCTGTGACTGAACAAAAGTTGCCCTAAAAGTTGAAACGAAAACAATTAAAATATAAGTCATAGCTCCAATTCAAGTTTTTTCAAATATGGAACCGAATAAAAATACAATTTCAATAACAAAGTATATTCAACCACATTGCCCATTCTGTTCTAAGGGTGTTATTGTTATTTCAACTAAACTGCAGGCCTATTTTTGTATGATTCAATTTGCTATGTCATCAGGCTGTTCCTACAACTATTGTACTGAAACTTCAAGAAATTATATGATGCTAACCGCTCAAGTATAAAATATTAAAATCAAGAAAAGAAAAGTTGGTGTGCATAACAATATGTGGGCAAAAAATAAAAATCTCCTGGACTTATCCTTTCATATTTTGTAAAAATCTGAATGAATAAAAAAGGAATTAATTAAATCCTTTATCCTTGTCTCCGTAGTATTCCCAAATAAACCGAAGGCCTACTCCAAACTATAAGTCCTGTATGTACTTGACCACCGTCTGTTTTATTAATTTTCATTATACTAAAAATCAATAGACCGAACTGACTCCAATTCAAATCAATACTCACATGATATAAACATCATTTCCGTTCAGATTATCAGGTGCTGTCCAAGTAAACTGGGTAGTATCTGCTTTGGGGTTTCTGTTAGTATGTGTTACTGCCAAGCCACCTGGTGGAGTGTCACATGTAAGAACCTGGAAATCTGTAGAACTCCCGATCGACCATGTTCCGATTATAGGATCGTCATCAGTGCCAGGTACATCTTGGCGAATTTGAAGCAGAATACCCAGTAAGGCAGGTGTGTTTGCGTTAGGTTTTGAAATCGTGACTGAAAAAAGAACGAGAAAAAGAACAATTATTAAAATAGAACACAGTTTGATTAATACAGGTGATCATGAACCCAACATTGAACTTCATCAAGTATGCAGTAGCGGATTCAGCCTCACGTCTCACAATTGAAAGTATTGCCCCTCGCCAATTGGAAATGCACAATATACTAATATATCGTTAGATTCCATTTAATTTTGTAAAAATCTTTTTCACTTTGTTGGGAGGTCTGAGGAAAAGGTGTAAGGAGGCGCCCACATTTTATACATAAACAAATATCATTCTAATTTTGAAATGAACATTGTCACAAAAACGTCGCTTTAATGGAAAGAGGGGAAAATATTGACTATTTTTTGTTACCATTGCTGGCATTATACATATTTATATACAATATAAAAGTTTGCATACTGCTATGACCATTCTTACATATTTTTGGTATCTTCAGTAGTTTAAGAAATTAATGAAGAATGTCTTCAGATTTCATAACTGTCAGAGATATCTTTTTTTTCTTAGCTAAACACTTCATGTACGATTTATGTATTTCTAATTTTAACAGTTGTGTTTGGTCAATGGCGTATAATCTGCTTTTTTATATTCTTTCTTCATGAAATTGTTTAAGTCAGTAATCTCATTTCGTCATATGATATCCGATGTGATACTGATCTACTATTTAGTAATCATTTATAAATATTATACATAAATATTGAAAAAAAGGCTAATCAATAAATCATCATTTACTAATATACCTGTAATGCTTTAACATAAGTATTATTTTTGAAATAAAAGTACCTAAATTAACAAATCTTTCATTTGAGTTTATTTATGTTTAGATTTCTATGTGTTATACTTGATCACCAGACCGCTTAGAGACACCAGTATAAAACGCTGTATAAATAAAATTATTATTTTTATTAGTATTACCATACACATATCTTTTGGAAATTTATCGCACAATATCAATGTCGATTATTTCTGTTTCAATCATTCATCTGGAAGATAGTTAATTATAAATCTATGTGGGACTACAAGCAATAATTTTATAAATCATTACTACAGGTACCGACATAATCGTGGTTGATTGTAATTAGCCTGAAATGAATTACAAAATCCATAAATGAAACACATTGTGCACATTTTTGTGGTATTATACATGTATATGTAATTGTGTGGCATAAAGAAATGTTTTCTTACAGATTTGCATATTTCGGGTAAAATTTTGTATTTTTTTTAGGTCAAAAGCACGGCCCGATGACTTCATCTCTATTTTAATCAGATAATGGAATATTTGCTTTCTGTCATTTTCTTTTGAAATCGAAGGTGTTTGCCCTTGTGCATCTCTTTGTTATACTTCTGGTACACTTGTGGTGTTCTAATTGACAAAAAGATATTCGTGATAAATATGCCAGAGACTACCATGATTCAATTTTAAAGAGAAGGTTTGGACTCGTTCAGGATCTCTAGGAAGAACAGAGTCATTATATTAATGTTTCTGAAGGAAGTGTTCCCTCCGTATCATTTTAAGTATCTGTATTATTTCATATTTTTGTATCATGATGTATCATGTCTAATTTTCATACGAAAAATAAAACCATACCATACCATACCATACCATGAATAACAAATGACTCTTTGAGCTAAAGCTTTAATCAAAATTGCAAACATTTAGGTCATACAGGAATCGCCAGATAATTTCTGAGATATTGACTAATTTCGAACCTGTCAACTGACAGGCCAACTGGCCTACAGGCATCCGAGTGAGAAAAATGACAATTTAAACTGAACATCACCATCGTCATAAGAGTACCTCGGTACGCCTTGAATAACACTGCAATCTATGGATGAAATAATCACTTTTTGTACTTGTTGTTAAAAGCAAAAAAATTCTTAACACATTATTACATGAACTGACAGAATTTTAGACCCCACAGCTTAGATTTTTACGAGCCTCCAAGTTACTAAATTCGTTTGGATCGACAGAGTTACAGAGAAATGATAGACACAATAAGATTTTGACAACACACTGTTATCCGTACCGGTCTTCTTTTCATACTTTAATTTTAAACATGACAAGAAGATTGATTGTCTTTTTTGTAATTATTGATATACTTAATTTTGTTTTATGTATCTCTTATAATTCAATTTTTAGAGAAAATAGTTCAACGAAGAAGAGATTATATGGTATAAAAACGAAAAAGGCTGAAGACAAGAATAAGTAGGCGTCCAAAAAATTATTGCTTTTATGGATATTGGGCCACAGTATGGTGAAGAATTTAACGATTGTGCATTATAGAAAGACAAAAAAGGTGGAAGTGCAGTACGAGGATGCTGAAGAACATGGATACGGCACGAACAAGAAGATTAATATAAACGAAGCAAATATATGTAGGGGATTACTTGCAATGCATGTAACCAAATAATATTTCAATTGCATTGCAGTGACTTTGTAAATTTGATCTTACATTACCTTGGTAGTAAAGAAAAAGTGCATGATTACAGTTTTATAAACCGCTTTCTGTCAATTACGTTTGAAGCAAATATACTTTCTACATTTTAGCTTCAATCATGTGGACATGAATTGTATGATGATAATGTTTTTTTTTTTTTTGCACTGAGTTTATATCTTTTCCCATACTTTATGATATATTTGATATTTGATATTCACATCAGTTTATTGAGTTACTGCAAAATCTGAAACAGACATTGGAACACTAAAACTAGCTTGAGGAAAATGAGTGCCCACACACACACACACACACACACACACACACACACACACACACACACACGCACCTATCAGCCTCTCTATTAACACTTACACACATACATATTAACCACTAATTGTGTTTTCCCGACTTTAGTATGCTGAATGGTACTCCATGATCTTTTTTCTTTCTTTTATTGGTAATTGGAGTCAAATAATGATATATCAAATACTCCATTTCATTATTATTGCTGACAATAGCAAAGTATAGTTAAATTTTACATTCAAGAACGAAAAGTGTGTTTTCATAGTACCAATCTAATATGACCGTTCATCCAAAACGTAACAGCTAATAATGGATGGGGTAAGATTGTTTACAAAATCAAATTACTCAATTCTTCAAATACATGTGACCTCGAATGCATAATTAATTCACGATTGGGAGAGTATCAAAAGAGGTACAATTAGGGTTGGACATGTTGGATAGGCTGAAAATGCCCTTTTTTGGGTTTTGAGCCAATTTTTTTGGGGGTAGGTTTTCGAAAATAATACGAATGAATACAAAAGCTTCACCTTCTTATTGTTTAAAGGTAAAAACCAATTTCACACTGGGAGCAACTTTTCACATTTTAGGTGCACATGATTTTGTGCCTTTAAAGATACTCCCAGTTGTAAAGGTCCAAAATTGAACCTGAAAAACAATATACTAACCAGCAGCCGTGTATATCACCTCAAGTCCTCAACTACGGAAATTCTACCCTGGTTTATAACCCATAATGCAACATTAAGTGTAGTCTTATAATATAGACCCACTTGAATGACAACACACTAATTCATGACTCAATACATTCATGTGCGATAAGTATATTACCAAATACACACCAAGTACTTGTACCCTAAAAACATTTTAGTGTCCCTATACAAAATTAAATTTTAGGCCAGTTCATTTACTGTATTATGGATAGTTATCTTAAAAGGTATATTTCAAGACTAGCTAATCATAATACACAGTTCATGAAAATGTTCATTAGTTCGCTCTAACTTTAAAAGATGCTCCCATTATGACATGTATAATGTGAAAAGTGGAACCTTTTATTTTATATCAATAACGTCATTCATTTATAGAATACACATCATAGACTAACAAACTAATTTAGTTTATTCTATATTCACAATTTATTCTTTTTACTGTCTTAAGTTACATTGTAGACAGTCATGAGACAATCAATATTGAGAAAGACATGTTCCTGAACGATAGGACAATTGATTGATTTCTCTCGCAATCGCCATGATATTAGTCTAGTTTGTTCCATAGGATTATTTATAATTGGTATAATCTTCATTGAGGTGGAAAGCGATCCAGGTTTAGTTCATTCGTCATCAGAAAGATATAATCTGGAACATGCAATACGAAATCGATATTGAATAGAACTACACAATTGTTAATTTTAATGTTATTTAATGTTATATTGAATTCACAAACATTATCCAATTGTCTAATTCTCCCGAAATAATATTATGTCAATTAATATAATGAGTATTGAACATGGGCATAAGAGGACGAGGCAAAGATAACTAAATTTAATCGAAATCCATTTTCTACGTTGATACTCCTAAAATATAATTTCAGACATAAGTGATATTAAAGAAAAGTCACTGGCGACAAAAGTGAATTATAACTTATTGCCAATAGGCCAAACGTAGACGAAAAAGAAGAAGAATAAACTCAACATAGATGGCTATTGAACGATTTACGATAAGAAAATTCTTTCACAGCGCGTAAACAGAGTGAATGCAAACAAAGGAAAAAAAATTGCTTATGAAAATATGGAATATAATCAGTTTATGTCTAGACAATATTGAATTATATCAATGTGTCACCTATCACATAGAATCCATAAAGAAAAATATAACTTACCGTTCAGAGGTTGTTGAGGTTGGTAGAACGCAGGACTCACGGACATGGTGTAAGGATTGGTCTCCAAATCCTGGGAAGACACTCCATGACCTGACGGTATTAAAGTCCCACAGGCAAAGGAAGGAGCACCTGCAGGAAAGGCATTACTCTTATGAACCTGACACAGGATAACTAGAAAGCAAAGTGATCCGATGATGGTGGGTGGAAGTTCTATCTTACCCCGCGCCATCTTTATAAACTATCACTACCCTCCTAAACGGGTAAACCTGTAAAGTTGATGCTACTTCCTTGTACAGTTCCACGCAGGTTGGTGATATTTGTCCGAATAATTATGGCGAATCAAACGTTATTCTTGTACTTAACGCACAAACCGTGTATTTTCTACCCGAATCCAGATTTTATTATATTCCTTGATTAATCCACAGATTTACAAACGTCAGATATGTTTGAAGGGTGTAAGTGACTAGTTCTACACGAAATATGGTGTTTACTCTTTCCTTGACTTCCCAAATACTGGGTGTACACGATCATTTTCATGCCTCAGCGATTTGTCTACCGCAGACCAGAATTCAATCCTTGTTTCGTGGGATGGGCTCAGCGATCAACTTTTTTGTCCCCGGTGTATTGTCTGCCTCATATTTTGGGCATTGATCATATTTATTCAGATATGAATAAATTGGAGGCATTGTGTGCGGGCGTGCCTAAATAAAAGTAACACAACAGCATAGTGACTGCGCTGCATTCAACAAGACTGTACTACTGCGTGTCACCTATTTGAATCTCCAGGCAGTATCAAATCAACTATGGAATACATAATTAAAACACACAGCAACACACTAATTTAAAATCAGTATAAGCACTCTCACATACAAAGGCCAGTGTTATCATGGCAATTTATTTGATTTGAATACAGTGAAATGAAAAAAGGTAAACACCTTGATAAACAAGGAGGAATCAATTATATTTTTTATGATAGGAAAACACCCAAAAGAAGACGGTAAACAAGATGAATCGTAAGGAAAAGACCATAAGGAAGGCATAGTCTTATACACGCCACGATAGACAATGGCACTCCAATCTACAAAATTCAAAGAGTCACTTCAGCTACTAGTTTTGATCGTAGTCATATTCCCCCATGCAACAGTAAAATCGTGTTTTTGTTTGTTTGTTTGTTTTTGTTTTAATTTTTATGTGATTTTTATATTCTTAAACGTCATGAACTTAGGCTAATGTATGTTTATTTAGTGTTGTTTTATAAAGAGATATAATTTTACCAGTGTATGGTTTATAGAGCATGAAACATAGATGTTCAATAGCCATGTATTACTGTTCAGCATGTGAACATGTTAGAACTAAAGGATTTTTGTGATATTATGTACTTCATAGAAGAAAAAGGTAGATCCGATGTTTATTAAGAGCAAATAACATTTTGGAAGGGTGCCGCAGTTGGCATATCAGGTAGCCGTGCGTGACATCTCACAAAGGAACAGTGACGTCATATAAATGCAAATTTATCTCCAAACTAAATTATGAACAACTTCCCTGAATAGTCTTTAAAGGGAATTATCCCCTCAGAGAAATTTAGCTTCAGTGAATGGAGACAAACCCCAAAAACAAATTGGGAAAGTTTCAGAAAAATTAGGCAATGAATAAGAGAGATATGAATTTTTAGATTTTAAGATCACTTATGATAAGGAGATACTCCAATTGGCAATGCGACCATGATGTGTAATGTAATGCAGGGAGATCTTTCCCATATCTATTGTACACATTGTACTAAAATCCTCGTTTTTCTTGATTCTAAAGGGAGAATAAAGAATCTTTTTATGGGATGACTTGTAAATATATGAAAGTCATAATATATCATGAAAAGAAAAGTTGTTCTATAATTAGAATGAAAATAAAGAGACATTTTGAATAGTTTTTGTGCACACCATATGAGGAGTTCTCCCTTTGTGACATCACAAATGATGACCGCGTTTCCAATGGGAGATTTCCTATGTCATTAGAGATCTCAATATACAAATACTCATATCTTTTTAATCATTTTATCCGATTTTCACCAAATCTTCACTAATGTGCTTATTTGATGATTCTGCATCCACAGTAAGCCAACTATCAACAAAGGGACAATTCTCCTTTAATAGTGTTCCACGAGGGATTAACTTAAATTACAAGGCTTTCAAATAACTAACTGACATTAGATAATTACCCTTATCAGAAATGCATATAGGCCTATGGATTTTTGACACTGGAACCATTGAATTTGAACTATTCCAATTTATATATTTATGGGTATTCTAGATAATATGAAAAAGAAGATAAACATCTGATGGTACTTGTCCGAGTGGATGTTGTCTGGAATAAGTTGTCCGGATAATAGTGTTGGTAGTCTTTCTTGCGTTATGTGTATTCGGTATAAGCTAATTAGCTAATTTCCAAATATCGAATAATTGTTTTAAAAAGCTTATTTAACAGAAATAGATCTATAGGTGTAATGATGAGAGGTGTTTAATGCCTATCTAAACGGATGAAACTCCTTTTTTCAGGACTGGGGGTTATTAAAAAGTCAGCAAAAATAGGCTTACGGGTATTATATAGGATAATAATCTAATCAGTTTGTCATTGATAAGGTACCTAAGGTAATTATTTCCCCCTCTTTCTTATTTTAATTCATTTATTTTATGTTTGTATTATTATTATTATTATTATTATTATTATTATTATTATTGTTATTATTATTTATTTATTTATTTATTTATATATATATATATATATTTTTTTTTTTTTTTTTTTTTTTTTTTTTTTTTTTTTTTTGGTGGGGGAAGGTGTGGACGGTAGAGTCACACGCCCTCATTTCATAACGCCAATGACGTTCCCCACAGTACCCCGTAGCAACGTCAAAATGATCTTCCACACTCTATTCTATGATGGGAAAGCCAACACCTCTCTAAGAGCACCAATGCCACTGCTCTTTGTGGAGGCGAGAAAGAAAAACATGGGAGGAGAATAGTACGGAGTGATCACAAAAAGAACACATAAATTGTCAATCGGTGTTCATGCATCCTTTTTACGTCAAATGAACCAAGAATATCCATTGCAAATGTTAATAAGATTATTTTTATGATGATATTACTGTATGTAGATTTTGGTCCATCTTTATCATTATTGAGGGTTTAAAGTATTTCGAAATAACCAATTTTAGACCAACAATAACAAAGAGGTGTTGTGGTCTAGTGGATAAGTCGCCGGACTGTTGTTCACATGAGGTACATGGTTCGATAGTGGATACATGGTAGAACGAAATATCTCAATTCATTGATACTTTCCTCCATGATCATGGTAGATAGGCTATAAGCTAGGTATTGTCTGTTAATATTTTCGCCACATCATTAACAAAGATTGTGACCTCTAGAATTAATAAGAAAAAAAAAGTCAAAAGTAATTTAAACTTAACTGAATGAGGGGGAACGGGCTTCAAAGACACAACTTTGCAAAGAAAATGTTATTCAGGCAAATTCGTTGACCTAATTATATCTCATCCTTGATAAACCTTTAAATAGTTGTAAAAAAATATTGTATAAATGGAAGGATCAAATAAAGGGTAAGAGAAATTGAACTGTACATTTTTAGATATCAAATATATACCCTATTTAAATAAAACGAGTGCATATAATCATATAATAAAAAAAAACAACAACTAATCATCCTCAAATGGCCCCCTCAGATGAAATCATAATTTACAATATTACAAATGTTCAATTTATTATTATTTAAATTATCATTTATTCGTCCCTTAAATTTTCGAGGCAAGAGTTATTGTGCTTTATTTAATAGATATCGTCCTGAAAGAACTTCAACAAAATCAGGGTTGTCGTAGAGGGCCTATTGCCTCTGATTGCTTCATGATAAATAATATTGAAATAAATGTAAAAATCCATGCCCTTAAATATTAGTGCCATTCAGATAAGTTTATGAATGTTGTAAAGTTAATATTCTTAAGGGGATTTCACTTGGGGCTTGTCGTACAGTTACGTAGTATTACAAATCGACAGCACCGACACACGCTAATACAACTTGTACAGGAATGACCAAAACATAGTTTGGAGAAAAGGGTACGCTATAGTCTATAAAAATAGTTCCCAGCAAAAATAGACAGAAAATATGAAAAAAGAAAAAGAAAATGTTCTCAGCAAATCAGATAAGGGGATCGTCAGTTGCTTCAAAGTTCAAATATTAAAATTACAGATCAGGGGGGCATTTCATCAAAGGACTTGTCGGACATTTTATCCGACAAATTTGCTCTTAGCCAATCAGATGCAAGCATTTCAGTAGCTTATAAACGTCCGACAAGTCCTTTCATGAAACGCCCCCAGCTAGTTAACTGTGACAAGCCTATGGTAATAATTTAACACTGCCCCACCCTCTATTTTTTTTCTCCATGTATTTTTTTCCGTTTCATGGTTTTCTGGATTTTTGTTTCTCTTTATTTTTCCCTTTTAATGATTTTTTTTATCTTTCTTTCTCTTTTCTCTAATTATTTCCTCATTTTTGTCCGGTTTACCCCACAACGTTATCGATGAAGAAAATCCACATAAGAAAATATACTTCAGGCAGACTTTGACATGGTTGGAAACCGGGTGCCTTGAGGTCCGCGGATAGGCCCTTGGTGTCTAGACCATACCCCTTTACGTATTCCTAAATTCATATCTAATTTGATTTAATTTGCGTCTGGCACTTACAATTGAGAAAACGACTGATTCTATAAGCCGAACTGGTTCCGGAGATTATATGTGATCGAGGCCTTAGCCGGGTAATTGCGCGGATTGAAGCCGAACAACGCTGTGTGGCTAAGAGCGTTAACCCTAATTGGATAGGGAGGGGGGGGAGCTTAATAGGCCCGCACATCAGACATTTTTTGCGATAAATTTGTATAACGCGAGCAAGCTGGGGCTCGCGTTTTTTTTTACCTTTTGTTGTTGAAGTCTTTTAAGCCAATATTGCGACGCCCAGGTACCTGGTTCGCGAGTTACGCATAATTTGTAACGTGCGTCAGAAGCAAAATTGCTCCAAAACGTGATTTCATGTTTTTTTTTCTTACGCATTTCTTTGTTTATCCTTTTTTCCCCCTCTTTCCTTATGTATTTCTTTGTTTTTCATTTTTTCACCTCTTTTCTTAGGCCTATGTATTTCTTTGTTTTCCTTCTCTCCTCCCCCCCCCCTGGAAAAGACGGTTCGGGCAGGTGTGAACACAAAAAAACAAATTATTTTGGTGATTGAAACAGTTCTCGTAAATTACGGGAATTTTTACTGATCGGGTAGGTGTGAATTCACCTCGGAGGAGTTTTTCTCTGGGAACTCGTCATCGGGGGACCCGTCCTCCGGGGGAGATATCCTTCGACGGAGTTGTCCCTCAGGGGAGTTGCCCTCCGGGGAGATATCCTGATACGACATAAAACAATTAACAATGTACTAAACCCCCCCCCCCCAAAAAAAAAAAAAAAAAAAAAAAAAAAAATCAAGAGAGAGAAAAAAAAATGAACAGCATTAAAAAAAAGGGAAAGAGAAGATGACAGGAAGATACACAATGAATAACATAAGGGGAAATATACGATTAAGAAAAAAGAGCACAATGAATAACACAAGGAAAGAGAGAGCGAGAGAACAAATAAAATAGGAAAGTGACAAAATGTAATAAATATTATATAAAACAATGAAAAACATAAAATAAGTTTGCCAGGTGGTTCATAATACAAGCTTTGTAGACTTATGGAATGCAGTGTAGTCAACAATGCCATTGTGTTTTAGTCATCCGGGCAAATCCGCACACAATACCTAAAATCTGAAAAAATATGAGGCATACAATGCATGGAAGACATGTAAAGTGTCGTGTGTACCAAGTACCTTGAAGGCCATGAAAAGAGCAATTTAACGCTCATTTTCGTGTAGAACAAGTCAATTAAGTCTTCTCCAACCACATTACGTTGCCTCCACATCCTTTTTTGAGTTAACTTTTTGGATTAATTAATTTGGTCTCATGGAGATTGTACAGACATTATCCTCCTGATCTGTGTGGAACTGTACCAGGAAGTAGCATCAAATTTACAGGTTTAACCGTTTCGGAGGGTAGTGATAGTATATAAAGATGGCGCGGGGTGAGATAGAACTTCCACCCACCATCATCGGATCACTTTGCTTTCTAGTTATCCTGCGTCAGGTTCATAAGAGTAATGCTTTTCCAGCAGGTGCTCCTTCCTTTGCCTGTGGGACTTTAATACCGTCAGGTCATGGAGTGTCTTCACAGGACTTGGCGACAAATCCTTACACCATGTCCGTGAGTCCTGCATTCTACCAACCTCAACAACCTCTTACCGGTAAGTTTTTTTCTTTAAATCATAATTATTTTGGTAGGTAACGTATCGATAAAGTACAGTATACCGTATTTTAATGGACTACATAATATAATTAACAATACATGTATAGATATTACAAAGATAAAAATTGATTATTTGTCTGTGCATGTATGTACCTGATGTGCACACCAACTCTTGTTATTGTTAGAATCTACTTTTTTATGTATCATTCTTGTGTGCATAAAAAGATAATGCAATAAATCATTTCAAATTAGTCAAATTGTCATTAATGAAAGTTCAATATAAAGCCACGCACTATTAAAGTCATTCTTTATCTCATTAGCATAACATTATGTCATCTAGACGCCACTTTTTTTTTAAAGTTAAGCATAACGGTAATATATCTCTGTATGATTGTTGCAGTTTCATATTCATTGACATGAAACTTCAAATTATTTCGCGTAACCTTAATGTCATCATCAGTCGCATGCCCCCTATTTTTCAATTTTCAAGCTGCGCCCCCCCTTTTCTCAAATCCGTTACTGACAAAAACACGTCCACGCCACTGATTGAGCAATATGATTATTTTCCCGAAAATCTATTCCCGTTAATATCCTATATATGAATATGATTCATGTATCCAGGAAGAAGAAATCAAAATAATACTACTAACTTTATTAGCGCTTTTCCGTTCAAAGCGCTTTACAGATATTACCCCGTTCCCGCCGTTCATATAGATTCTGCATCTTTGTGTTCTGCCAAGCCACCGCGCTGTATGGAATCATCCTCCCGGGTACCCACTTGAACCTGGGTGGAGTGGGACATAAGTGCCGGTGCTTGGAATCAACTCACGACCTGACTATGGATCTTGACGGCCGGGAAATAGACCATTAATTTCTCCACGGAACGGTTAAGAAATTGACTGCACCGTCCAATCAAACCAATCAGAAGACTATGTAAAAAAACCCCAAAATTGGGTATATATCCTGTAATAAACAACATTTTTTCCTTGAAATTTCCTGCAATTTAACCATAACGATCTGATTAAATTATTAGCAGGGAATTTGTAAAATTTATACCCTATATAATATTAAATACCATTTTTGTAATTTACTGCAATATGTGCAATAAGATTACAGGTGTTCTTGAAGCCCTCGTGCCCCCAATTGCGAAAAACGCAGTATCTACATTTGGCACAAAGTTGAGTATTAAGGCATTTTATGTTTTTTTTTCAAAGCCGCTCGAAACAAATTTAATTTCTTATTATCCCTTACTTATCAAATTGTGGAGTAAAAATCCTGCCTATTTCAGCCCCCCCCCTCAAAAAAAAATTGGTTGTTAATTGTTGTGTGTTGATGTTGTTTTTGTAGATTATGACGAATACGATGTAATAATTTTTACATTATGTTTTAAATATGATGTAATAATTTGTACATAGTTTTAAATATGAGTTAAATAATTGTAGGCATATGTTTACTTTGTTAAATGTATATATAATCAGCAGTAAGCAACTAGACGTGCGTGGCAACTAGACTAGCTTAGCATTTGTTGGCTCCATTTACAAATGCATATTATATTGAATTCTGTTTATGTATATTTTTTGCAATGTGGTAACAAATACAATACAATACAAAATGCTAGATACTTTGGGGGAAAGTCGAAGCGAATGCTCGGTTTCCCCATAAAAAACGCAGTATCTACATATGAGAAACAAAAGCGTAATTCCATCTTTTTAATCATCACTTACTCAGTCCTAATCATTGGCTTCATTACGCAAGAAAATAATATAATCAAATGTATAAATCGCAGGGGAAAATCAATAGACTTAGAAACAGGAGGCGCCTCTACAAACAAGGGCGCCCTCTGTTGTAAAGTCCCAAACTTCCTGAAATGGTCAAAGTACCACGAAAATCATATATTCTTGTAAAGTTGTAATTAACAACCCCATAATTGGCGTGTTTATCGGTTTTGTGTTTGTACTTTGATCTTAATTCAATAAACAGCTTAGAAACATGGAGGGCGCCCTCTACAAACAAGTGCGCCTCTGTGGTAAAGCCCAATACTACATGAAAATATGGCAGAAAATTACACAAAAAGTTGTAATAACACAATGTATCCTGAATATGCTGTGTTTATCATGTTCTTTGTCTTTGTACGTAAGATTTTAATTTGATCGATATTTATTATTTTCAATAATCTTTACAAAAAAATAAATAAATAATAATAATAATTATTTAAAGAAACAATCGAAGTTCGAGCCTATATCTTGGAATTCAAGACGGCGACCGATGAGTGTCGGATCGTTGGGGGCTGGCAATATTTTGAAAATTCAGGATGTCATACACTATTGTGCTACCAATTTCAATACACACGGTCATTTTAGACTCAAGTTAGAGGCATATCAATGATTTCATCGGCGGCCATCTTGAAATTCAGATGGCGGCCGACTGAGTGGTCGTTCGATAGGGGCCGGATTGTTTGTACCGGCGGATACGCGTATCCGCTCGGCGGTTATCGTTCCAAATGGCAGATATTCGTATTCATTTGGAAACCATATCTGCCGTTTTTGCCGTGTTTTCGATGCGGATTTGTTTTCAACGGCGTATTTGGTTCCATTATGTATAACTGGGTTTGGAAGTGTACTCTATATCGTAGTGGTTTTAGTCTAAGTTTACAGACCCTTTTTAAAATTTGTAGTTAAAAATTTAATATCACCGATGGAATGATCAGACTTGTTTATCCTGTCTATTTGTTTGTATTGCTGAGATCACAACACGTTGTCTAGTTTATATCAGACTTTTTTATCCTTTTTTTTTTTTTTTTTTTTAAATCCTTACTGTTTTTCAGTTGCTGAAAATGAAAGCCATCGTAGTGAATCTTTCTCAAACCCTAATTTAAACAATAATAATAATAATAATAAATAGATAAATCATTGATGCCGCTTAAATACTCTGAATGATGCAATATAGGATCTAGTTCCTTTTTTTTTTAATTATTCATTTATTTATTTTTTTGGGCGGGGGTGGGCAATTAAGATATGACAAAAAAAATCATTATTAAAATTATATGGCTCTCTTTGCCTTAACTTCCATGAGGCACTATTATCATCTTTGTATGATATTTTTTGGTGTTTACTTTGATCATTACATTTGAGTGTACTCTATATCGTGTGGTTTAGTCCTAATTTTACAGACCCATTTTTAAATGTGTAGTTCAAATCCATATCCTAATGAATGATTTTGTGCAACATATGTCTTAGTTTAAAACAGACTTTGTTTATCCTGTTTATTTTTTCTATTGCTTGAGATCCACACCACGTAGCTAGTTTAATCAGTCTTTATTATCCCCCTTTTTTAAATCCTTCTGTTTTTCAGTTGCTGAAATCAAGCATCGTACGTGAAATTTCTCAAAAACACTAATTCAAAAATAATAATAATATAAAAATAGATATCCATTGATGCCCTAAAATACTCGAAGAACTGCCCAATATAAGATCTATTCCTTTTTTTATTTATTCATTTATTCATTTATTTTTGGGGGGGATTGGGCAAATATAAGATATGACAAAAAAAAAAATCATTAATTATAAATTATATGGCTCTCCTTTGCCTTAACGTTCAACCTTAACTATTAACCTTTTTAAATTGTAGTCTCAAAATTATATCACTAAATGGAATGATTTTGTGCACATAGTCTAGTTCTAAACAGACTTTGTTTATCCTGTTTATTTGTTTCTTTTGCTGAGAATCACCAACGTAGTTCTTATTTCTCAAACAACATAAAAAAATTAAATTATTATTGATGCACCTTAAGGTGGCACTGGATTACTGCGGATTGATGCAAACTGTAGTCCGTTTTGAGGGGGGGGCAAAAATAAAGATATAAAAATAAATTTTCAGATGTTATATCGCTCTCTTTGCTCTTAACTTGCATATGAGCATTAGTTCAATTCATCTTGGTATGATACAAAAGCTTTTATTTTGGGGTGTTTCTTTTTTTATGATTATTTCTTTTCTTACAAAAAATTGAAATAAGGACAGGATTATGTATTGTGCCTACTTATAAAAAAAATATTAATGATTATCATCTGCGTATATCCCCATTTTTCACTCCAAAGCCCAGTTAAAGGCCCAACTGTTCATAACTTTACATCATCACTCGTGTCATTCATTGTTCACCTCTTTCATCATGTTTTCATTTATCAATATCGTTCATCTCTTCACCAATCGGTCTTACCATATCATTGTTCATCATCATCACTCGTAGTTCATTCTCATCATCATCATCTTTTCGTTATCGTTATCACCATCGTTCATCTCATCCTTCACCTCATCATCCATCCCTCTCTTCATCATCATCTCATGCATTCATCTCAGATCATCTTGCATTTTCATTATTGTTCATCTCATCATCTCATCCTTTCGTTATCGTCGATTTCCTTTTTCACGCATCTGTTCATCTCAATATCATCATTCACCTCATTATTCACCATCATCATTCATTATCCATTCGCGTATCGTGGGGGGGGAGCTTTCCGGCCTGCACCACCGGTAGCGCGCAGGGGCGCCGAAAAGAGGAGAAAAGGGTAGAAAGGCGAAGAAAAAAAAGAAAAAAAACGAAAGAGAGAGATGAGAGAAGAGTGAGATGAGAGCAGGAAGTGGGCGACCAAATTTACTCTTAAATTTAGGGCGTCAATCGATTGGAAATTTTAGAGGTGCCAATTCGACGGTAAACTAAAGGACGCCAAATTGAGATTTAACATAGGGCACTAAATGACTTCTGAAACGTACGGTGGGAGCGCCAAATCGACCTTATGGGCGCGGAAAATCGACCTTAAATTTAGCGATGGGAATGCCAAATCGACCTTAAACATAGGGCGTCAAATCGACCTTAAATTGGGGCGCCAAAATTTAGCTCAAATGTAGGGGCCGCAAAATTGAATTGAAACAATTAGGCGTGCCAAAATGACCTGCACGTCAAGGGGGCAGCCAAATTGATCTTAACACTAAGGAGTCTGTCCGATGAGCTTCAAAATGTCGGGCGCACAAATCTAACTTTCATTTAATTAGTGCTCCAACTTTACCTAACTTAGGGAGGGATGCCAGATATTATCCAGAAAACTAAAGGGTGCCAAAAAAAAAAAAAACCCAAACCAGAACAAAAACAGATAGGAGTAATGGTCTCTATGTTAGAAAAGAACAAAAGTTTGGAACTTCCATGTTAGCGAAATTTTTGCTCGCAATTATTCTCATTGAGTTAATTATATTTGTTTCCCTGAGGAACGCATTGAACTGTCCTGTTTCTAATCATTTCGATACCATTATAATGTATTTTTAAATATTAGTACTTTTTTTTTTTTTTTTTTTTTTTTCTTGGGGGGGGGGGGGGAAAACACTTCAACATGATTTAAGCCGTAAGGCCTGGTTTGCTTGGATCTCCTCT
>CALNVZ010003434.1:18866706-18892363 GCA_940671915.1 Paracentrotus lividus | reverse complement strand
CCACACGAGTAAAATACCACAACGAATCCTGTGGTTAAAATTGGGACCATTACCACACGAATGTACCAACGAATCACTGTGGTAAAATTGGACTTTACCACACGAATTACCACACGAATCCTGTGGTAAAAATGGACCATTACCAACATGGATTACCAACACGAATCCTGTTGGTAATTGGGACATTTACCACATGAATTACCCACGAATCCTGTGTAAATTGGGAACATTACACATGATACCACACGAATCTGTGGTAAAATTGGGAACATTACCACCAAATTTCGTGTGTAAAAAAAAATATTACCACACACCCATTACCACACAAATTTACCACAGGATTACCACACACCGTTACCACAGGATACCACATAATTACAACACGCCGTTTACCACAGGGATTACCCAGGATACCACACACCGTTTACCACAGTGATTACCACACGCCGTCCCACAGGAATACCGCACGCCTTACACAGGAATACCGCACACAACTAAAGAATACCACGCTGTAATTACACCAACATTTTTCCAAAAATAATTTTGGTCACAGTTAGTTATTTCTATATTCTTTGATATAATGCAAATTTCATAATTATCGCTCTCGATGTTACTCTGTGTTTTAGGAAATAATAATTTCCCGAAGAAATCACATCAAATGCAGTAATACTGTTATTAAGGTAAACTTAAAAAATACTATTTGTGCATACCAAATCTTTTATGCAAATGAGCTAATTACCATAATACCACATGAAAATACCACAGGGAATACCACACGACTTCTAACTTCAGCAGGGAAACTTGCACTTGGTGTAAATCCCACTTTGGACTATGCCCATTTGCGTCTAAATCCCTCTTTTTGTTTGTCTATGATCAGTTGGTCAAATTACCATTTGGTCTAATTAATTCCCATTGGTCTAATGTCCCTTACCTTGGAAAGCCAGTAGGCCTAACGACACGGGAAACTAAACCAAAATTATTGTTTAAGAACTATGTCACCTCATTGCTCAATATCAATAAACACACAACAACACGCACACACACACACACACACACACACATACACAAATATATGATAGTAGTGGTATTTTGATCCTGTGGTAACAAGTAATGTGGTATTCCTGTGGATATTATACCACACCGGACTTGTATATTTACCACATATTTCCTGTGGTATACACCTTTCACACCCACACAACACACACACACACACACATACACACATACACACACGACACCCACCTACACATATTGCAGTATATTCCTGTTATACATTCATGTTGTATCCGTATGTGGTACGGTACAGTGCTGGTGATGTGTGGTACTTATTCGTGTGTACTGACGTGTGGAATCTGCTCTGGCTATTGTTAGTTGACTAACAACTGACTATCATGGAATGTTACCACATATTCCGTATTGAAATATATTCCTGTTGTATTTTGTGCTCTTATTTAGGGACACAGGAATACCACGACACCCATTTGAATTAACACATATTACCACACTTTCTTTGTGTATGAGATCTTTCTATGGCAATCTTTATGTGGTAAATATAGGTAAGTACTACAGTCGTGTCAATAAATGGTCAGTTGGGAAATATATATGTTTAAAATGTATTGCATACATTCCTGTGGTCATGAGTATTCCTGATGATGTTTATTTTTGATTTAATTTAGGTACCACAGGAAACACCATAGGTACACTTTCATTACCACACGACTCTATTTTACCACACTCATTTCGCCTGTTAGTATTAGATATTCGGTGTGTACTTGTGTGGTTACTTTGTGTGGTACTCTGGGTACCACAGGACTCACCACGAGACACCCTTATCATTACCACATACTCTTGAATATTACGCACATTTCCTGGGGTATGAGATCTTCCTGTGGTATTTGGTGGTCATTTAGGTACCACAGGTAATACACAGACATCCATTTTAATTACCAACAACTCTGTTATTAAAAACATTACTGTGTATGAGATTTTCTGTGGTATTTTGTTGGATATATAGTTATTTTACAAGGCAATACCCGACCATTTAGAGTATTAGGATACATAGTCCCATATATTTATGCTTTTTGTATGTAATTTAAAAGCGTCAGCCCATGTAAAAGAATTTTTTAAATAAAGAATCAATCTATTCCTGTACCCAAAATTCACATATCAAGGTAGCATTTTGCTACAAAACAAGATAAAAGAAACAAAAAAACACTGAAAATTCAGGAAAGAAGATAATTGGGTTTATTAATTAATATGTAATCTTCCCTCAAGTGCCTAATTAGCAAATTGTTTTTAATGCCAATCGGGTATTGATTGTTCTAATTGTTAATTCAAAAAGTTAGATTCAGGCGGAAACCGTGCAAACTGCGTTACTAAAACATTTTAAATCTCATAGATATCTTATTTGAAGATTTTTTGAAAAATTATGTCAGCCTTGGGAGAAGACAAAGCTTGATAAAAATAACTGCCGCCCTCACGTAACAATATTAGCTGCCTCTTGCGTCATGCCTATTATTATATTGTCAATTTAATGCCCCTTCCACGAGCGGGCAATTGGTTGCATACAAGTAGGAACATACGTGCCCAATGAAATATATTTGGCGTGAAAGACATTACCGGACAGCTTGAACCTCCGTTGTTTCCATCCGGAACAAAAACAGCATAAGCTGGCGTTGCTAGCATCAGTTAAAAATGTACCAACACCGCATGGCGAGCTGGAGCATGATCTAAGACAACGTACCAATTAACTCGTATTATCATTAAACAATTGCTATTTTTCAGGATAATTACGCGCGCAACCAGCACATAATGTACTACCCTCATTCAGCCCCCACCCTTACAAAAAATGTCCTGTGAATTCTGATGTATTATTAACCGTTATCAGACCTTCTGAGCAATGTGATTTCACACTTCTATCGCCCGCAAAAGAGAGAGAGCTGCTCCATAAAATTCACTTTATCACCCTCGGGTCAAATAATGTCTATGGGAATTTGCGTGTTAAAAACAGCGGTTTCCATAAACTTCACATCCGAAACATCGTGAGGCGGCAATTAACTCGCGTGATCGCGAGCAACTTTGCAAATGTTTTGTGCATGAATTCAGCGCTGTGTGCATTGGAGCTCGCGACGTGCGTGCCTGGCCGCCTGAATTTTGTTGACCTCTTGACATTCTGATTGTAACAAACATGGCAGCGCACAGTTCGAAGACGAGGTTGCTTCGTGTTGATGACAATGAATTGATGGAATTTTTTGCAAGATAGGAAATGCATCATAATACTAAGAGGGCAACTAACAAGCAGCCATATTCTGAAGGAGTATATTTGCGGAAGAAAAACCTTCAGCTTGATCTGAACTGTGGAAAAAACCCCTTGATCTTTCTGCGAAGTTCTACGCGAGGTACGGCAAACGACTGGAACTCACTACAAAACACACAACTCTGAACAGCATCCGAGCTATGAACAGGTATATGATTTTCGTGTTCGCTCTAAGATGTTGATTTGGTAATAATAACAATTATGAAAATTTTGTGAACTTGACATTCTGATGTAAAACAAACATGCAGCGCCACAGTTCGAAGAGAGGTTTCTTCGTTTGATGACAATGAATCGTTGAATTTTGCAAGATAGGAATGCACCAAATACAGGAGGGCAACTAAACAGCGCCAATATTTCTGAAGGGTATATTGCAGAGAAAAAACCTTCAGCTTGATCTGGAAACTGTGGAAAAAAAAACCTTGGCCTCTGTTCTTGCGAAGTTCTACGTCGAGGTACGGCAACGGATTGGAACTCACTACAACAACAACTCCTGAAACAAGCAATCCGGCTGGATTGAACAGGGTATATGAATTTCGTGTTTGCTCTAGATGGTCTGATTTGGTTTAATAATAACAATATGACTATCTACTTTCGGGAGACACGACATTTTATGGCCCTGAGATAGAATCGTATGCCTCGTCTTCGACTCGGGCAATACGATTTCTACTCAGGCGCCATAAATGTCGTGTCTCTCAAGGCTCAGTCCATATTATATTAATGTCGCTGTGGTAATTACCACAGGACAATTTACCACACGAATCCTGTGGTAAATGGGACATTTTACCACACGAAAATCCCGTTAGGTAAAAATTGGGACATTTTTACACACGAATCCTTGGTAAAATTTGGACATTTACCACCATGAATTACCACACGAATCCTGTGGTTAAAATTGGGACATTTTTACCACTACGAATCCTGTGGTAAAATTGGAGACATTTACCACACGAATTCTGTGGTAAAATTGGGACATACCACACGAATTACCACACGAATCCTGTGGTAAAATTGGGACATTTACCACACGAATTACCACACGAATCCTTGTGGTAAAAATTGGACATTACCACACAATTACCACACGAATCACTGTGTAAAAAGGGACATTTACCACACGAATTACCACACGATCCTGTGGATAAAATTGCGAGACTTACCCACAATGGATTACCACACGAATTCCTGTGTAAAAGTGGACATTTACCCATGAATTACCACACGAATTCCTGGGGTAAAATTGGGACATTACCACTATGAATTTACCACACGATCCTGTGGTAAAATTGGACATTCACACCAATTCGTGTGGTAAAAAATTATTTACCACACACCCCATTACCACACAAAGTTACCACAGGAATTACCACACACCGTTAACCACAGGACTACCAACTTCAATTACCAACACGCCGTTACCACGGATTACCACAGAATACCACACCCCCATGCCTTACACCAGGATTACCACACGCCGTTCCCCAGGAATTACCGGCACGCCTTTACCACAGGCAATACCGCACACACTAAGAATACCACACCGCTGATATATACACCACATTTTGCAAAATAGTTTGAGTCACAGGTTTAGTTATTTCTAGATTTCTTTGATGATAATTGCAAATTTCATATTATCGCTCTCGATGTTACCTGTGTTTAGGAAATAAATTTCCCGAAAAGAAAATACATCAATATGCAGTGCTGAACTTTACTGTTTATTAAGTAAACTTAAAAAAATCACTTGATTGTTGCATACAAATCATTTTATGCAAATGAGCTAATTACCATAAATACCACATGAAAATACCACAGGAATACCACGACGACTTCTACTTCAGCAGGAAAACCTTTGTACTTTGTGTAAATCCACTTTGACTAATGCCTTTTGCGTCTAATCCCTCCTTGTTGTTTGTCTATGAATCAGTGCGGTCAATTACCATTTGGTCTAATTAATTCCCATTTGGTTAATGTCCTACCTGGAAGCAGTAGGCCTAAACGACACGGGAAAACGAAACCCAAAATATTTTTAGAACTACCTGTTCACACTCAATGCTCATAATATCCACATAAACACACACACACACGCACCACACACACACACACACACACCACACTACACAAATTATATGAATAGTTAGTGGTATTTGATCCTGTGGTAACAAGTATGGTTATTCCTGTGGTATTATACCACACGGACTCGGTTATATACCACATGATTTTCCTGTGCGTGGCTAATGACCACCTTATCACACCCACACACACACACACACACACACAATACACACATACAACACACACCCACCTACACATATGCGGTAATATTCTGTTATACATCATGTTGTATCAGTAATGTGGTAGGTACAGATGTGCGTATGTGTGGATACTTATGGCTCAGTGATACTGACGTGTGGCTTATCTGCTCTGGTATTGTGTTGACTAAACACATGACTAATATGGAATGGTTACACATATTCCGTATAGAAATATATTCCTGTTGTATTTTGTTGCCTCTTATAGTTACCACAGGAATCCACAGAACACCCATTTGAATTTACCACATACTACCACACATTTCCTGCTCGGTATTTAGATCTTTCTATGCGCATTTTATGTGGTTAATATAGGTAAGTACTACAGTCTGTGTCAAATAAAATGGTACAGTTGGAAAATTTAATTTTAAATGTATGCATACATTCCTTGGTATGAGATATTCCTTGATGTAATTTTGTGATTTAATTTAGGTTAACCCACAGAACACCATAGGTACACATTTCATTACCACACGACTCTATTTTACCACACTCATTTCCTGTAGTATTAGATATTCCGTGTGGTACTTTGTGTGGTATTTGTGTGGTACTCTGGGGTACCACAGGATACCACAGCACCCATTATCATTACCACATAACTCTGTGTTATATTACGCACATTTCTGGGGTATGAGATCTTCCTGTGGTATTGTGTTGTAATTTACGGTACCACAGGAAATACCAACAGACATTCATTTTAATTACCACACAACTCTGTTATTACAACACATTACCATGATGGCTATGGGATCTTCCTGTGTATTTGTGTGGATATATAGGTACTTAAAGAATTACCACATACACCATTTTTCATTTCCACACGACTCCATGAAAGTTACATCACATTCCTGTGAATAGATGAGATATTCCAGTTGTATTTTGGTTGTCATTACGTAAATTTAGTTCCACAGATACCACAGGTAACCTATTTTCTTTACACACGACTCTATATTACTACACTCATTTCCTGTAGTATTAGAATACTTCAATGTGAGTAAACTTAATGTGTACAGATACTCTGAGGATGCCACAGGAAATACACAGAACACACCCATATATCAATTACAAAACTCTGCGTTATAATTACACACCATCCTGTGGTATGGATCTTTCCCATGGTATTGTGTGGTAATTAGGTACCCACAGGAATACCAACAGAAACACCCATTATTTAACATTACCACACACTTCTGTTTATAACCAACACATATACCTGTAGTAAATGAATCTCCTGTGGTATTTTGTGTGGGTAATATTAGTACCTACAGGAAATTACCACAGACACCCATTTTATTTCCACACGACTCCATGTGAATTGTTACCCCCCACATCTTCCATGTGAATATGAGATTATTCCTGTTTTATTTTGTGTTGTAATTTAGGTAATTTAGGTTCCACAGGATACAACAGGATACCCATTTTCCCATTACCACACGACTTCTATATTACCACACTCATATTCTGTAGTTTAGATATTCATGTGTACTTTGTGTGGTACTCTGCGATTACCACAGGGAATACCACAGACACCCATTTATTATCATTACCACATAACTCTGTCTTATATATACCACAATTTCCATGTGGGTATGAGATCTTCCCATGGTATTTGTGTGCGTAATTCAGGTACCACAGTAAATACCACAGACACCCATTATTAATTACCGCACAAACTCTGTTATTAAAAACCATTACCTGTGGTTTTGAGCATCTTATCCTGTGGTATTTTTGTGTGGTAATATAGGCTTACTACAGGAATACCCAGACCCCATTTCATGTTCCACACGACTCCATGAAATGTATTTCCCCACATTTCCTGTGATATAGAGATATTCCTGGTTGTTTTTGTGTTGAATTTAGGTAATTAGGTTCACAGGAATCCACAGTAGGACCTACCCATTTTCATTACCACACGACTCTAATATTCCACACTCATTTCCTGTAGTTTATATATTCATGTGGTACTTTGTGTGGTACTCTGGGTACCAAGGATTATCACCAGACAGCCATATCATTAACGCAATAACTCTGTTATATACACACATTTTCTGTTAGGTATGAGATCTATCTTGTTGTATTTTGTGTGGTAATTTAGTACTACAGGAATACAACATAACACCCATTTCATTACCACACGACCTCTATGATTATATATACACACAGTTCCTGTGGTATGAGGATATTCCTGTGGTATTTGTGTGTAATTTGGGGTACCACAGGATTACCACAAGAATCTAAAGTTTATACCACACAATTCCTTTGGTATGAGATCTTCCTGTGGTATTCTGTGTGTATTATTAGTTACCACAGGATACCACAGGCCCAATTTTTGTTACACACGACTCATATGGTATATTACCACACATATCCTGTGGTTATGAGGTATTCCTGGTGGTAATTGGTTGCTTGTGGTTTAAAACCAGTTACCACAGGAATTACCACAGGACCATTTTTGTAAGGGCACTTTCACCCTCACATACTCTTGCAGCTCCCTTACAAAAATCATTCACGACATGCCACCAGTCACCGGGACACGTTTCACACATAACACGCTCAACACCGTTTAAACTCCTATACACCCCCTTCCCCCGCGCAACCCATATTCAATCTTCACGTCCCGGAATCTTTAGAGATACTCCCTATCCACAGCTTTTGGAGGGAGCCAGCAAAAATACCATTAGTCACAGGTTTTCGCGACCACATTTCAGGGAACCTTTTTTTTCATTGATTTTTCCTCAAGGAACTTGAAAACTACCCCTCATTAAAAAAAGTCGCAAAAAAATAATCAGTGAATATTATATCTTCCCCCTACCATAACGCCCTAAATATACCCGGAAACGAGCCTACAACGTATGAATTGACCACCGCGTCGGGGGGGGGGGGGTTGGGTGGGGCGCAATATACACGTTTAAAAAGTCGGGATTAGAAGATTACGCTGACATTACACATCCCCTGTAACATCAATGCGTTTTGTAATTTTGAAGTACTCTTAGACTTAAGTGATTCTTGATATATCAATTTGAAATGTCTTACCATATGCTCTGTGAAAACGTTGTCAGTATAGAAAATGTAACCCTATCACAAGCATTTATACATGTACGATGTGAGAAATATGGACGATACTTCATATACCACACTTGGTGTTAAATTATAACGTGAGAGAAAGGAGATGGAGAAACATTCTTCACTCATTCTCTTTAAAGCTACTTTGACACCGCAGTGCATAAATTATCCGCAATGAGTATTCAATTGAATTTCTCGCTAGATTAGTAGACGAAAGATTCTAGCCTAACTACGACTTACTGGCCACTTAAAAAACGAATATGCTTTTGTAATGATTAATTACTTCTCGCTGCCTCTGTCGGATTTAGTATGAGCAGACCATATCGCTCGCTTTACAGGGGAAAGCAAAAATAAGTGTTGCCAATATTCTTGAAATATGACTTGAAATTACTCGACTGCCGCATGTGGCCGCATATTGATATATAACATCAAAATGATTATATTCCAACAACTAATCTTAAAAATTTTTGTACTGTAGATGTTTGTGGAAATGTGTAAAATGTTGGTTTAAAAATTTTCGAATTCTGAGGTATTCCATATTTTACAACTATTACCATACAATATTTCGCCCAATTTTAGGACACAATAGGGCTTTGATATATATTCCGTCATGTGTTTAATATCCATGTTCTGTGATCAAATAAAATAGAAAATATTCCCAATTATTTATTTTCAACACAAATTACTTTTCAGTTTTCCTATGAAACTGGCGGCATCACAGGTCATCACCAAAGGCTACATTGCACCTGTGTATTTTTTTGTACTTCTTTAAATATTTCAAGTGTCATGAATTAATTTGCATTTCGTTGTCACTCCATACTTTAAATCTCCTTGATTTAATACCCCTGTGTACGTATGTCAAGAAATCGACGTAATTTGATTGATATACTTTTTTCAAAATCACTTTATCATCCAAACTTACCAAGCGTTCCGCAATAAGTCCCAATGTGAGTAGACGGACAGTTGCAGGAATAAGAAGTACCACCGGTCATTGTACATGCACCTCCATTCAGACAAGGACTGGGACTACATGGAGTCGTAACTGAAAACACAGGAAAAACAAACATCCATGATGTACTTTAAATATGCAGAGATTAATATCAAGCTGTGTAAATAATAAATTATAGAAAATTTTGTGAGGCTCACTTTTATATTCTATATTGTCTTGTTGTTCATCTTATTTCCTTCTAAGCGCATAAGGACTTTGATTCATATTTTTTTTGTGATATGCACTGTAAAAGAATGGTTCATTATTATAGATTTTCCCAGTCAAGTTTAAACTATCTCTGACCAATTTGACATTTCTTACAAGCACTTACGTCCGAAATGTAATCGCGATTAAAAATCTAAACTTTATTTCAGTGGACCGATAGCTCCGCTTCATGAGGTATCGTTTAAATTGAATGAACATTAACGAATTCGATTGCAAAGACTTTAAAATTGACCGGGAAAACCTAAATGATAGAAATCACACAAATAAAAATAACACATGAGATCCTGAGATCTAATACGATTGTGGATTGTAGGCTTGAATTACATCCATGACCAAAACGAAAATTAAATCTTTTCATATCTATATATCTTTGTTTAAGAAAGTGTGCCATTTAAACTTTTGTGTATTTTGATTTCCTCTAATACGATTTTTAATAGCAGAGAAGGCTCTGAATACAAATAGAAGTACAAGGATATTCAAAAAAATGATAAGATAACGGCACAAGGTGACATTTCAAAACATTTCTTTTCTTTTTCAGGATAATTTTGGGAGAGGATGCATTTTCATTTTCAATGCTTAATATTTGTGTTAAATCATTGAGTATAGAATATTCGCAATTCCACTGGCAAAATACATACAAACAAACAAAACATGATATACACCAAAGATCACAAGATTTTCTTTAAAGAATAAATATTGTTGAATCTGAAATCTCTACCAGCCATAGATTACTGACGACAACCAAACGAAAAGTTAGTTAATAATCTTTTGGAAAGACTTACCCGGACAGCTTGAACCTCCGTTGTTTCCATCCGGACAAAAACAGGCATAAACTGAGTTGGTAGCATCAGTTACAAAACATGTACCAACACCGCATGGCGAGCTGGAGCATGGATCTAAGACAAACGACATTTAACACGTATTATCACGGAGGTAAAAGAGATAGAGAAACATCTCACTCATTCTCTTTAAAGCCACTTAAAAATAAGCAAGCAAAAATACCCAAGTTTCACAGGTTTTCGGACCATATTCGGACGTTTTTTGCATGATTTTCCTCAAGAATTGAAAACCACCCCTATTAAACAAAGTTAGGGATAAAATTTTCAATGATATTTAGGGATTTCCCCCTACCTACCTGACGCCCTAAAATGTACCCCCTTTACCGAATATTCGGGAACGAGCATACGTGTATGGTTGACCACCTAAGGGGGGAGGGGGCGGGGCCTGGCAATATACACATTTGAAAATTACTGGAACTAGAAGCTTACGCTGCCATTACACATCCCCTGCAAATCAATTGCGTTTGTAATTTTGGAAGATATCTCTATAACAAAACCTTTACACTATTTTGTTTAGAAATTGATATTTTTATATTTCTTTTTATTCCCTTTGTTTTCCAAATTTACCAGGTGTTTCGCAATTGGTCCCAGTGTGAGTGGACGGACAGTTGCAGGAATAAGAAGTACCTCCAATAATTATACATGCGCCTCCATTCAGACAGGGGCTGGGACTACATGGAGTTATATTCATGAAATACAAGAAAGATAGACATCATGGTCCAGTGGTGTATAGGGGGACAGGACCCGTATAGTACGGACAAGCTGGGGCGGCCCGACATGTAAAAAGAGTAGTACGTGATTTCTTGAATCTTCAATTTAAAATGTTCCCATTACCCAAACGTAGTAAATTAAAAAATGTGTAAATCTGCTTTGCTTAAATAGTAGTTGTATTAAATTATTGAGTATAGAATATTCGCATTAAAAATTCGCCTTTTTTTTTTTTAAGATAAAAAAAAAATTGTTGAATTTGAAATTTCAACCAGCCAAAGATATCTGCCAACAACGAATCGAAGAGTCAGTTAACTTCTTGCCCTCCACGTGTGACTTTAGTCACAGTTGTACTTATTAACTACACAGTCATAATAATTCATTTTCTCTGTAACGGTTAAGCTAGATGAATGGAAAATTAATGATATGTGTAGTGTCGTGGCTGTGGATTGATTTCTAGTAGTTTATGCTACGCAAAAAAACAAAAAACAAACAAACAAATGTTGTACTATTTCTATTAACATAATAAAAAAGAAATGTCAACTTTTTATGATAAAAAATTAATGTGAAATGCAACAATGTCTTGGATAAACCCACCCGCACAGCTTGATCCCCCGTTGTTTCCATCTGGACACAAACAGATATAAGCTGAGCTGCTAGCATCAGCTGCTAAACATGTACCAACACCACATGGCGATCTGGAGCATGGATCTAAGACAATCTCAGACATTTACCTCGTATTATTATCTTGCCACACCACTTCTGCTTGAGCAGACACAGGGCCAAAATACCCCCTCTCCCAGATGTTCATATATTTTATATGGTAAAATGAGAGCTCATTTTTATCATTCAGCTAAATACAATTTAACTGCAAACAATCATACAGGGCCATATTTCTACCCCTTTATTTTTCCACCGCTGTTACCATCCGGACAAAAACATGCATACGCCGAGTTGTCAGCAGAAGACACAAAACAAGTCCCTCCACCACAGGGTGAACTAGCACAAGGATCTAAGACATAATTCAATTCCATTCATCAAGAAACCGAAAGACAGGTATCGTGTCTACCAGAAGATTTGCAAAAAAAAAAAATAAAAAAAAAATAAAAAAAAAAATGAAAAATCTTCAATACAATAAGAATAATGTCAAGGATATAATCAATCACATTTATGGTCTCTTTCCGAATGCGTTTTCATCATCTGAACTCAATTTTTGTTTCAGTCGAAATGATAAGAATTAGAGCATTGCTACATAACTGTTGTAAAACGAATATTCCTTTTGTACACTCAAAAATTTATCTGTATATTGAGAGATTTGTCCTGCCTTGTTCATATTCTATAGGCGCACGAATTTATTATTATCCGGCTCTGACTTTGCTGCCTTGATAAGCCGCTAGGTAATTCGAAGGTTTGTATTTAACCGGCATCTATTTACCTCAACCGGTCAGATCGAAAAAAAAGGAAATGCCGATAAAAGTTACTAAGAGGGACGTTAGTATTGTGGTACAGCTATTTGACGTAAGTTCTAAACTGGTTGAAAGCTGCAGATTCAAAATCCATTAATACTTAACAGTTCACTTAGATTAGATTAAGAATACAAACACATACTTCGTTTTCTAGAAATCAGGTAACATGCAATCATCAAACATTTCTTACCCGGAAAAACAGAGCAATCATCGCCAGTGAACCCGGTAGCACATGTACATACGAAGGATGAAGAACCAGGGGTGACTTGCATGCAGGTACCTCCATTTTGGCAAGGTGAGCTACTACATGGTTCTTTTCATAACAGTGTTCAAATCGGTTATTCTCCCACATATATACATTCATGTTTAAAATAGCGTTATGTGAACCCAGCCTAAGAAACGACCACAATATTTACTATCTACTTGTTCTATATACCAATTCACTATCCGGTATAATGCTTAATGCTTGCTATCTTTACAACATTACACTACAGAAATGAAATTATAAAACAGAGTGTTTATAGGAACTGAAAATATATTTTTTAGCCTACTTTGAAGCTAGAACAGAAAGCACATGACAAATTCCAAAAGTACATCATAAAAAAGCTATATATATACAGCGCATCTTCATTCTACTGTATAGTCTTGTTTAAAGCACGCAACACAATACCATTGACAACTGTAACAACCATATCATCAGTACAACTATATATGTCAAAAGTATATGCCACCCATGAACACAGGATTGGACATTATGAATAATTACACGCACACATACGTACATACTCATCTTCATTCACGTGCCACTACACTCACCCTCACACACTCCGATATAAGTCCCCCACGGACATGCGCAGACACCTACACGTTTAACAAACTCACTTTTTGTTTAACATCCCACGTACATGCACATTAAAACCTGCTAGAATAAGACGTTCATACCAAATTACACTCTCATTTGTCAATCAATAGACTAGTGTTTGTTATTTCTAAATATAAAAAGACTAATACGTGATTTCTTGAATCTTCCATTTAAAATGTTGTCATTACTTGGTTTAACGTAGTAATTTTTACGTTTTTCATATTTAAAAACCCTTTTATCATCCAAACTTACCAAGCGTTTCGCAATTAGTCCCAATGTGAGTGGACGGACAGTTGCAGGAATAAGAAGTACCACCGGTAATTGTACATATACCTCCATTCAGACAAGGGCTGGGACTACATGGAGTTGTTACTAAAAACACAGGAAAACAAACATCGGTGATGCACTTTACAGACATTTGTATTAAAATGTGTAAATCAAGATTAATTTTATTGTCACTTTTGTTCTGTAAATTTGTTTGCTGTTCTTAACATAATTAGGATTATGCCATTACAGTGATAGAAGTTTGTTATTCGATGTTATTGACTCCAGTATGGACTTGATGTAGAAAGACTGTATTTTTGGTTGTTAATCGGATTAAGAAAGTTTACGATTGGTAACAAGGAAAACAAATTAAGCTGATATAAATCCCATTATAAAATTTCCAGTACTTCACACACTTGAAAATTAGTTCCTTCTTCATAATACAAATTATTGAATTATCAACTAAACAGTACAAAGACTCTGAGTTTGATAATATAAGGGAACAGTCATTCTTTTAGCTCTGATGAGTCGAGCTGAATGTATTTCCCCAATCCTTGTTTACCTGGAAATTGGCAATTGTCTCCAGTATGTGTCGATGGACAGTTGCAGGTAAAACCCGTATCGCCTCTTAATGTACAACCACCTCCATTTTGGCATGGGTTTGGATTACATAGAGTGGTAACTGAAAACAGAGAAAGCAGGAATATTGTTCTAATTGACGCTTTAATGAGTATCTAGCTTTCGCAATACTTGATTTGAGTGGAAAAAAAAGAACAATTTACAACACAAATCGGTGAAATAAAATTGGAGAACAATTGAATAAATATCAAAAAAAGCTATAAGTAATTCAAAGTTGAGACACCTAAAATAGAATAAATCTGAAATTGTTAAAATTTGTCATCCGCATATCGCGACATATATGTATCTCCGATTTGTTGCCATTATGTATCCCAAGCTTATTTTCCCCGGGGTCCAAAAGGTCACGGGGGCCAATGTACATTGTATTTTGACAAAGTTATTTACCTAAAAGATTTATAGAAAGAATCTAATATGTTTTAGAAGATGCAGGAAATATATCAGATCTTACTTTGTGCAGGGTAAAATCGATACATCAAAATAAATGTAGTATAACAGTAAAAATCTTAATTCAAAATAATGGTAAGTGTGGAATATGCAGCAAAGAGGTGGAAGTCGGTAATGAATACAGGTCAATTACAAGATTATAACAACATTATGTGCCCTAATATGTTAAAGTGACATAAATTAATAGCCTGCATCAAAGCATTATTCCTTTAGCCACCTATGCATAATCAGTTTACATATTACCACTTTTATATTGTTGTGAGCGTAACTTTGTATATACCATACATGTTATTGTAACTATTTTCATTGATACCGATTATAGGACATAATTAATATTTGTGTTACACACAGTGATATAGAAAAGCTAATAAATGTATATTTATTTAGATGCTCTTACCTACAATGTTATTATTGTTCATTATATCCGTCATGGTAAGAATCTTAATAGGTGATTGGTCTAAACCCCGTCAATGGGGGTGGGGACCAAAAGGTAGTTTTTTCCAACACGTTTCATAATTGTGGCAATAATGCCACTATTCTGACATCTGACGTCACAAGCGGGAATATTCCCTTGAAGCCGTGGATAGTACCTGCGAATAGCCACGGCTCGATCAAACGATAGTGGCCTATCGGAGTGTCGAAGCTAGCTGAGAGCAAAAGACCCCATTTTCGTACACATTTACGGTTGCTGAACCCCCCCCCCCCAGCCTCGGCGGCTCCGTAGCCCCGATCGTGTGCTCGGCATGCCGTGACGTCATAAAGGTATCCACCTCTATGCGTGACGTAAGGTTTGTTTTGACGATGGTGCGCGTACGTGCATACGGTACGTGACGAGCGCGCGTGACTCATCAAATTTTGTTTACATTTTGATCTCGCGTAGTAGGCTAGATAGACGTAGACGGGATTTCAGTCATGTTTGCCGGAGAGTGCGTGCCTAGGATCATGGCAGTGCAGTGACATATGGATTATGGATAATTTTTACAAGTAATGTGTAAAGTAGTTTGGAGGATTTGATGATGATAGCAAGCCGAGGTTTTCGTCTCGTCTATTCATTCAGGGAGTTCATTGTAAATGGCGACAGCAACGCTGTTAGTTTGTCAGCGTTTGATCAGTGTTGTAGAACTTCTAACATTTAATAGTTACTTACGCAGAACAAGAATGTGATTGAACTTAAGCAGAGGCCCCCAACTTTACAAGAAGAAGAGACCCAAAGGTCGAGTGAGTAAACGCCCATTTATTATTCAAAATGTAGATCTAGACTAGATCTAACTTGGGTCTATCTAGGCCTATAGACCTCTCACTATGAAAATCTACCGTACCTGGTTTCGGCATTGTTTGAGCGTGATAAAATGGTTAAAGAGAGGTGATTTGGGGATGAATTAAGGGTTACAGCCCATTGAGAGCTATTCAGTTGCTAAGGGAGGGCCAGTGTGATTACTGAACAAAATTTATCCTATTTTAACATCCAATTCATCCATTTTGGATAATAAAGCTGTCACATCGTAAAACCATCAACTTCATAGCACATTCTTGTGGAGGATGAAAATAGGTTTAAAAAATAGTGAATTGAGTTTTGGCAGATTTTATTACCACGATGTCCTT
The DNA here is from genome assembly GCA_940671915.1 of Paracentrotus lividus. Taxonomy (NCBI): domain Eukaryota; kingdom Metazoa; phylum Echinodermata; class Echinoidea; order Camarodonta; family Echinidae; genus Paracentrotus; species Paracentrotus lividus. Next base: position 18,875,641 of record CALNVZ010003434.1, on the reverse strand, counting down.
CGTGAGTGCAGCTGCAAATACCTTTGGTTCTGGTGGGGCATTTCACATAACACTGAAAAGAAACTACTCTTCAACCATTTCTTTGTAATTTCTCTTTTTCTCTCTCTCTCTCTCTCCTTCCTTCATTTTTCTTCTTTCTCCTCTAATTTATTTATGTATTTCTTTGTCTTTCCTTCTTTCCTTATGTATTTCTTTGTTTGCCCTCTCTTTCCTTATGTATTTCTTTGTTTCCCCTCTCTTTCCTTATGTATTTCTTTGTTTTTCATCTCTTTCCTTATGTATTTCTTAGTTTTTCCCCCCTTTCCTTATGTATTTCATTATTTTTCCTTTATTTCTTTGTTTTCCTTTCTTTTCTTATGTATTTCTTTGTTTTTCTTCTATTTTCTTAAGTATTTCATTGTTTTCCTCTCTTTCCTTATGTATTTCATTGTTTTTCCTCTATTTCTTCTTGTATTTCTTTGTTTTTTCCCCTCATTCCTTATGTATTTCATTGTTTTCCACTCTTTTCTTATGCATTTCATTGTTTTCCTCTATTTCTTTTTGTATTTCATTGTTTCCTCTCTTTCCTTATGTATTTCATTGTTTTTCCTCTATTTCTTTTGGTATTTCTTTGTTTTTCTTCTATTTCCTTAAGTATTTCATTGTTTTTCCTCTCTTTCCTTGTGTATTTCATTGTTTTTCCTCTATTTCTTTTTGTATTTCATTGTTTTCCTCTCTTTCCTTATGTATTTCATTGTTTTTCCTCTCTTTCCTTATGTATTTCATTGTTTTTCCTCTATTTCTTTTTGTGTTTCTTTGTTTTTCTTTTCTTTTCTATCAGTATTTCTTTGTTTTTCTTCTATTTCCTTAAGTATTTTATTTTTTTTCCCTCTCTTTCCTTGTGTATTTCATTGCTTTTCCTTTTTTTTCTTATGTATTTCATTGTTTTTCCTTTCTTTTCTTATGTATTTCTTTGTTTTTTCCCCTCATTCCTTATGTATTTCGTTGCTATTCCTCTCCTTCCTTATGTTTTTCATTGTTTTCCTCTATTTCTTTGTTTTCCTCTCTTTCCTTTTGTATTTCATTGTTTTTCCTCTCTTTCCTTATTTATTTTATTGTTTTTCCTCTATTTCTTCATGTAATTCTTTGCTTTTTTCCTTTTTTTAAATGTATTTCTTTGTTTTCTTCCCTTTCTTTATGTATTTCATTTTTTCCCTCTATTTCTTCATGTATTTCCTTGTTGTTGTTTTTTCCTCTACTTCTTTATGTATTTAATTGTTTTCCTCTCTTTCTTTATGTATTTCTTTGTTTTTCTTCTCTTCCTTATGTGTTTCAATGTGTTTCCTCCTTCTTCTTTCGTAACAAGATTTCCGATGAATCAAAATGTGAAGTACCCCTGCATGAAACTGAAGAAGAAGGAAAAGCCTTCGAGGACAAATCGGGATAGCACAGTAATAAAATGTTGGGTCACCCCAAAATCACACTATTTTCACCCTCAATGCCCATCTTTGATACGTTTACGACCTGACAGGTAATTGCCTCATAAAACTGGAAATAGGGATGAATTTGGGATGAATACCTTCCCCTAGTAACGAGTCTCCTCCTACTTCCAAATTCATCCCTTTTTAAGCCACTTTCCAGGTACGCAGATTTTCATAGTGTCTAGAACCCCCCTTCTAGTCTAGATTCTAATTTCTAGTTCATTCATAGATGCAGGGCAGGCCTAACTGTTAGAGTAGACCTCTAACAAGTTAGGTTAGATCTGACTAACGTTAGACCCTATCCGGAGTAGATATCGGCCTCTAACGTTAGATTTCTAGAGATCTAGAATCTAAAGAGAGAGATAACCTTACTGTATAGCTTTACAATTGTCGTATAAGTCTCCCTATAGAATTTGATAATCTCAATCTCTTTTTAAATGATATAATCATAATTTCTGTAAGAGGTTCAGGACATGGTTAAATCAGATGCTTTCCTGTTATGATTTGAAATTACGATTTATATTGTAATAGGTAGATGTAACAAAATAGGCAGGCCGTGTAGGAATGTTATCAATCAAATGAGTGAAGAGGTAACAAAAGAATGACCTCTCCTTTTGTATCGACCAGTTTTTCGAATCAATATTATAGAAGAAATTACTGTTAATAGTACTATAATCTTGCCTCATTGGAGTAATATACAGGCCAGCCTGGCGAGTCTGTCCCAACGGGTTTCTGACATCTGAGTCAAACTCTTCACATACAATTACGTTATGAACTGCAAATAGCCTGCTTTTTACTTGGAGATTACAATATTGACTTGTATCATGTTACACTACCAATATCTCAATCACAATTTTTACGCATCCTCTTCTACATGCGCATTCAATGCATCGTTATCATAACCTACATTACTCGAATATCTACCACAAGCTTCAACTTCTAGTACATATAGCTTACTAATACGGATGTCGTTTTGTGAATCAGTGCATATTATTAGCGGTTAGTGACCATCTACCCGTGTTTTCGTTTTATCATGTTTTCATTCAATTAATTCGAAGGTAGGGCACGAATTGGTCTGTAACCTAAAGTCGACTTACTGATCAAGAATATATGCTAAGTTCAACTCACTTATTGGAAGTCTATTAGTTGCTATGACTTGTACATTTTGGATACTTGAACTACAACAGTTCAATTTCAATTTCATGTCTTTATATGACGAATGTTTTCTGAAACCCTTTACGTGAAAAAAGAATACCAGAAACCATGGTAACTCATTTTACTCCGAAGTTATGTAATAAAAGATACTACGATTTTAATCAGAAAGGTTTTTTAAAAAACCATACAATGAAAACAATTTCAGATATAAATCAATTTGTAACGTTTGTTACAAATAGAATAACGGAAAAGCAAAAAGATTATTACAATCAGAGATTCAAAGTATGTTAATCTGGACATATATGTCTGGGTCTTGGAAAGTTATTAACAATTTATTGGAAAAAATAAAAAATTCTACTACTGAATTCAAAGAAGATGGCATTATCATTTCAATGAAGCTGTTGCCCGAAAAGTTTCAATGACTTTTTTGTAAATGTTGCAGTCACCTCATGAATTGCTGTTCAGAATCTCATAACTTAGTGTCAGTCAGATCACTTTGCAATACACTCTTATTGAATAATAACCCAAATACTTTCTTTTGTTAAACCCATTTCTGAAATATGAAATCATTAATATTGTTCTAAGAATGAAAAATGGTATCGCAGTTCGCGTTTGATGATATTCTGTAACTGGTGGTAAAAAAAATGATTATTTCATTTTATATCTAAACTTTATTGTGTATATTTAATTTCATCATCAATAATGGTACATTCCTGACACTGAAAGTTGTAAAGTTATTCCATGAGCCGAGTGGATACAGTCAATTTCTAATTTGCGTTTTGACCTACACATTGTATTTCCCTTCTTTCCATATTTTCGATAACCTGAAAAATGTATGTATACACCGGCTCATAAGTTTTATCTGATAAGATTTTAATTTGCTTATATTCATACAGTTGAGAGTCTAAACATTCACGTTCTTTCTTGCACTTAATTGAGTTTAGCCATACCATTGCAAAAGCTATGGAAAATCGTGAGTAACCTACAAGGAGTGTGTATTAGGACTCTCTAGCCTTGACATCTAAGATCATAATATTATGCTAAATTATATTTTTATGGTCATTAGAGGTAATTCCTCTTATGGTTTCAGAGCTTAGTGTTGGATAATCGTAACATTCTGCTGTATTAGTTGAAGATTCTAATAATCCCATGCAAAATATTTTCATGCTGGGAATATCCGCAAGGGTTCATTGTTGTCCCTCCTCTTTTTTCTCTAATATTCAACAAATCTTCTTGTCTCACGTCAAGTCTATGTGCTCTTTGCTGGACGATTACTGAGTTCTCTCTTTTTTGCATAAAAATGAGGAATAACTCGTTAATTCCTAAACTTTGAATAATGAACTTGATCATGTTAGTAATATGGCTTAGATAAGTCACATAAATTAACTCCTAAATTTACAAACAAAACTCATATGATGATTTTCACTACAAAGAAATATTGAGTAGCACTCCCTAAGTATACAGTTTATCTAAATGGCTCTGACGATCATTCTATTAGTTCCAACATCAAAAATTTCTTGGTAATCCAAATGATAAACAAAATTGGTCCTGGAATGATAATGTAAATGATATTGAGTTAAAAAAAGTGTAGAAATGTTGGTATGTCTAACATATTAAATTTTCCTGCAAAGTATATTTTGTGTATCCTGATACTACAGCATTAATTATTCCTTTGTATTATATACTTGGCATTGTTCAATTTGGGCTGCAACGTAATACTTCACAACAAACCTTATCAAAATATACAACTGCTAAAAAAGAGCAAGTGAGAGTAATATGCATATGCCGCCTTTTCTTGCCACCAGTTAAACCTATTTAATCAGTTACAGCTCCTGAGTATGATTTGAAGTTTGTTCAACTGAGATTAGCAATGTTCATGTATCCTGTCACGAGGAATATTACATCTTCACTTACCGTTATCTTTCCTAACTATGAAACACATTCTACCTTTACTCTGTTCATCAAACGACTTTATATTTAACCTTTGTAAGAAAACGACTTCTCTAAATACATTTATTAGGCAGGTCTAAGCTTTGGAATTCTTTACCAGCTTCTCTCAAATATCTTGTCATTACGTCTTTAAAATGCAATTCAAGAGAAAGGTTATTACAAATATGGCTTTTTTTGTGATGTGATTTTTCTTTTTTTTTTTTGTCTTACAATTCTCTAGGGCTTTCTCGGCTTCAACCTTCCCTTTTCTCTTCTTATATGACCGCACAGACCCTCTTCTGTTATTTCGTATTGTAATGCATATTTAATCGTTAGGGTGCTGTTCGCTTTGCGGAGGCGTCTCCGCGGCGGATGTGGAGGTTTCTCTCTGCGATGATTGGATGTGTGGGCTTCTCTGGGACGTCTCCGGGCGTTCCGTGGGGCGTCTCCGGACAATTTGTGAATCTCGACGACCGCCTCCTGAATTTTTGGAGACTGATGAATTTTTTTTTCATAAAGTGTCGCGGAAGACGTCTCGGGGCGTCTCGGGGTCTCTGATACCGTTGTCCGTCGGCGGAGACAGTTTCTTGTTTCTGTCGCGGGTACGTCTCCGCGAAGTTGGAGAGTAGCACCCTTAGTCTTATTAATTATTCGGTTGCGTTATAATAACACAGATCATTACGATCTTTAAATCATGATCCCACTACATTTAGTACCATTGAATTTATCCATTCTGTATTTCTACGTTCTCTATTTAATCCGCAGCATTCTTAGCATAGTTTGTCACATTCATTATTTATATGGTTTCAAGCAACCAGTATTTACTATGTGTTATGATTGCTTTCATCATTATGTATCACTTGATGATTCTATGCTTTGGATTCCTTATCATTAGATGACTAGTAGAGAGTTAACAATTGTGAATCTTGAACATCTTGGAGATATCATTGTAATGCTTGCATAACTGGAAATGAGGTATGTTATGGAGATAGAGTTGGAGGTGATTTTGCTAATATATTTCTAGAGGACGATCCAATTATGTACTTTTTAGAAATAGACGATCGCGAGATTATGGGGATTTGAAGGTTAAATAGTGAGATAATTGCTATCTAACAATCCATTCTATAAAGTTTAGTTCTAGGTGACTGTATATAAAATATGGTTGATGATCTGGTACTTTGAAATAATAATCTAAAACTCATTATTCGATATAACGGCAGTACTCAACTTGTAATTCCTAGATAGTTGTCGATATTTCTTGTATATGAGTATATTGGTTCGCATGTTATCTACCATCTTCATTCTTTTGTCATAGTAGCTCCAGAAATTTCAAAATGTTCCAATTCCCTTAAATTTTATTCAAGTTTTAACTCAATTGCCTACGACTTTGCTCGTTTATTTCTACCTCAATTCGAGAGCTTCATATAGAAAGCATTAGCACACGTTGCAGCCATAACGTTATACATTCTTTCATTCAAACGATCGTAGAATTGATCGCTTCATGAGTATCGACGATTCCATGCTTAAGTAAAAGTAAATACTTAGCCGACATTTTGGAGAGAGCATAAAAGCACATTAGGGACAGGCCATATTAATCACAAAATTGTACCTTGGGAAAGCCGCATATTCTATAGTTATGAATTATATTGATTGTCTGTGCCATACATACTCATACAAGAAGGTTATTGCTTATAATTTCCTACAGGATTATATATTGTGCATATTATAGAATGTCCAACATTTTAGCTATAATATTATTAAATGAGTGTGATGAAAATCAGAGAGTTACCTACACTATTACAGTGTATTATATAAATTAATATTTTAAATATATATATTTCTTCTCATGTACAGAATGACCAGAAAGAACGCACATATCATGAGTGATAATTGAATTTAATTAGATATCCATATAAAGTAAGATCATAGTATCACCATTGTACAGGTAAAAAAAAGAATCAATTAACACTACACTAATTATTCCATTCTGTTTCAACACTAGTTTTTTCAATTTTCGGGCTAGTTGCACTGCTATGTCCTATAAAAAGGCATACGAGTTTAACTATATTTATTATCGAGCAGTCTTGTCGGACACCGAGGCTGAACATATACTCCCATTATCTTATATAATATACACGTACTGAGGAGCGTGAATCTCGCGATAGCATTATACATACACTTCGCATAGACACATTAAACATCATACACTTAGAGGTGAATCACATATGAATTATTATGCGAAAAAAAGCATAACAGGAGAAAAGAACATCGATATATAAATAAAAATCAGTTTAAAATAGAGTACAAATATGTCTTAAGAATAAGGACGTTCAGCTAGATTATCTTCTCTGAGAGACATTCACCATTACATAGTTAGAAGAACATTTACCACACCTATAATTGGAATAAATGTGGTGGTCACTTAATTCCAATACATTTTAAAGATATTGACTATTCTAATGAGATGTTTGATAACTTTATTAGTAGCCATAGTATATTAAGATATTTGCATTTATGATATAGTTGTAATTACAAACAAATCAATTCTTTTTGCGACGGTAGCCCAAATCGAAAAATATACATGTTGGAATTGTTTCTAATAATATTATTAAACATAGACTCAGGGTTAGGGGTTATGGTATAGTATTAAAAGGAATAGAATTATAGATTTTAAGTAATAAAAGAAATAACAACAAATAACAACTTCATTTATTTAGTCAAAAAACACTAAGGGAATAGCGGGAGTCGAAACCAAGTCACGCCTCACAGCGGTCACAGTTCCCTTACTCTCACACCACTACACCAACGAGAGATTGCGCACATGTCGAGGATTTTTTTATATATTTTGAATCATTTTGAATAGCAAAGGTTGACGTCCGATAAATTTATAGAGACGCATCCGCGCACAGGTGTGTCGTTATCGATTTTTTTTTTTTTTTTTTTTGAGTGGCTGTCGCAAGATAAACTCTTTCCTTTTTGATCTCTTTACATGAATATAACTCATGAAACTAACTTATAGGATCATCAATAGACTATAATCCATTCCGGCAAACACCATCCGATAGACGCGTGTTCCTGCAACTACAAATTAGCTTAGTATCCCCATGATATAAGCAGACAACTAAACATGGAATATGAGCATGTGGGGCTACAATAATCAAATTAACATATAATATTTCTTCCATGTTCGGGATTCGCGTTAAAAATATAATAATTGAACAAAAACTTTACTTGGTCTTTAAAATCATTTTACAACGATATCCTGAGATGGATCCTAATCCTTAGGCGTTGATTCGATGTTGTTTTGTTTTTTCCAAATGTCGGCATTGTCCGTGTGGTTTGGACACGCGATCACTGTTACGGTGCGCCGTACGCCCTAGCCTCTGACCATTAAATAATCATTTGCAGGCCTATATGTCATTTATTAGTCATTTGACCATGTAACAAGTCATTTGTTAAAATGTCTTGTTTATATTGTCAAAATGAACTTACCTAAACTAGTCCTGACGAGGGTATTAAGCCACTGATGCTGACTAATATTAATTAGTCGTTTTGACTAATTTATAAGCACCAATGACTAATTTATGTTTTACAGTTATGTAAACATACGGGAGTAAGTTGACAATGGTGTAAATCTCTTATACCATACTTTAATTTCAACTTTCCAGTTTCTTGACATCGTTAACAGTAGATCAAGTAGAGCTCTACAATAGAGAAAAGAATAATAGAAAAATAAAAATATTAACACCTGAAAATTGAGACAAAATTGTATTTTACATATGTAATGTAATTGGGTAAGTTGTTACATCACATGGGGTAGGTTGTTGTAACAACCTACCCCATGGTGATTTTACATACAGAAATCAACTGTAGCACAGTAATTAGGCAGAATTACAGGGCATGGCTAGGGGTATTAGTGACATACATGTACTAATATTTACAATACCACACTATCATCATGTGCCTTCAGTTGTAAGAGCTATTAAAAATTTCAATTTTTGTCAAAATTTACTTTGAATTGTAAAAAATGGTTTTTGTTGATTACTTTTTAATAAAACAACGGAGAAACCTCACGACGGCAGTTCATCACAGCTATGTGTAGGCTGTATATAGATGCCAGTTAGCACATCCTTCTTTGTTCATCTTAGCACACTGAGAACTGTAACAAACTGACCCGTGTAACTTCATACCCGTCTCCCCTATGGCCACCAGAGGGGGGTGGTTGGAACTATAGTACCGCGAACTGACGCAAAGAATGCGACTATTTTCCTGAGGGCGCAGCCCCGAAGGAAAATAGTCGCATTCGAGTCAGTGAGGGACTATAGTTTCACCAAAACTCTGAAGGCCGTATATAACTGGTTTATATCCGTCATCGGAAATAAAAGATTCTA
>CALNVZ010003434.1:18841767-18863511 GCA_940671915.1 Paracentrotus lividus | reverse complement strand
ATTTTTTTATATAAATTATAATTTTTTTTAATATAACCATAACCCTAACCCTAGTCTATGTTAATATATTAGAAACAATTTCCACATTGTATATTTTCGATTTGGTACCTGTCGCAAAAGAGATTTGTATTGTTTCACATATTTATTGCATACTTTATATTAGCTTATTAGTACATTATGTTGCATACTTTTATGTTTGGAATTAAGACACCTTTCAATATGGTGTGGTCATGTCTACTTTGAAAGAGACTTCAACAACTGCTTGAACCGCCTTTTTTAAACCACAAATGTGTACCATTTAAACTTGATTTTTTTTTTAATGACTTTTTTAAAGTTATGTATGTTATGTTATAATGTTAATGTCCAATACATGTATATTGCAACACTTGAATTCACCTGGCTGGATAAATAGGTTAGAGCGGTCCCGCAGACTGTAGTTATTAGTTAATTTGCCCCAAGGCCTGCAGCCCAGCCAGGTGAAAACGTGTCTTAATATTTTATGTGTTCTTTAATAATATTTTTTTATATGGAATCAATTTTATTTATATTGTATACATCTTTCTGGTGAATAGAGCAATTAATCAATAATAATAATTAATAATATAATAGTAAATAACTAATTTTAATGTAACTATTTTAATATTTTAGTAAATTTTGAAGTCAAATGATATCTTGTAAGGATAAGAATCATGATGAGGAGAACAAATATTTAAATTATTAAATAGATGCCTTCCAGGATTTTATAATGCCTGTCAATAATTCTTTTATTTTAATGGCCTTATTTTTCAGGAACATCGTTTCAAAGCATATTCACTGTGAATGAAGAATTCATGTATGGCACTTTTCCGTCTTGACGTGGTTTTAACAAATCGTGGACTGGCAAGATAATTTGAATTGGAACATTTTGAAATTTTCTGGACCTTTAAACTGCGACACTCTTCATCAATGGCCAACAAAGGAACAAGTTAGGGCAAGTCTTCGAAAGTTTTAGATATTTCAAGAACGCTAGAAAATTATAGGTGTAACTGAAATATTTAACCCCATCGACGCCTGTTCTAAGAAAAATAACTTGGTCATCTTAATAAACCATCACAATACTCCCAAGCTCTTAGTTGCAACATTTCCAAGGGGTACCTTCATTTGTCTCTCTCAGCTTGGAGGGTAGTGTATCAGATTAAAAAGTCACACAAGAATCTGGGTTTGCTTGAACCACATTGAACATGGCGATGGCGCATGGCTTGATCGTTGTTTTCTTATAAAGAGCAAAAAGGGGGGAGCAAACACTAAAACATACCACCATTTGTACAATTGGGGAAACAAACCATCCACCACCAACCACACCCCCACAGTCAAGGAACGTTCGCATTGGAATCCAGCAAGGATTACGTTGAACGTGCTATCGGACGATTAAGACTTTACTCAAGAGTATTGAATGGAGTTGTACCTTTGTTGAGCTAGGGGAATATTTGCTATTTGTTATTGCTGAAATTTCCAAGACAATCTAATTCAATTCATCTTTTATTGGTCCAATGGAAATTCATCTTGTCTTACATGCAATATACAAATAGTTGAAATACAATATAAAATTAAAGCAAATATACCAAAATGACATAAAGCAAAAAACACAGTATTACATAAGAAATTAATATAAATGAACGGTACAATTTGGTAATGCATAAGGACATGTATACAATGCATTTAATATTGTCAGTGTTGGGTTTTGGGTTTGAGAACATAAAGTTTCAATATCTCATCCAGAGATTAATTGAATTGCTTATTATATTTTAATATTTATTATTATGGTATATTTTTTTGATTTCCACACAGATTCGGATTTTCGATCATTTGAAGGAGATCAGAGATACAAACCCCTTAAAAAACCCAAGAAGCATAAAAAATATTTAGGCTGATATAGACACTTACCACTTATTTGTCGTTGATTTAATTGTTTTTAATTCATAAATAAACCACTTTAACATGCAACTGCTATTAAAGTGTTTATATTACAAGAAATTAAAATACATATTAAGAACGGAGGGAAATGAAATCCGTATTGAAATGAAATCCGTATAAATTTATATATATAATATTTAATTAGCTTCGTTTCTTATATACTTTCTTCTTCTTAGATATAACCTCCTATCCGTGTACATACAATTAGAAAATAACTGTTTCACATAATTTTTGTAACTAAAATACCATTCAAAATAGACCCTTTACATTTTCAATTTAATGACAAAAGTTTCCTACAAATCATTATCATTATACGGATTGAGTGAGGAACGAATGAGTTGAAATAGCGCTGTAGTCCTTGTTTTATTGACGCCACTCCTTACACTGCGAAGCAGTTTGGTAATTGCTTCGAGTGGTTGAGTGGTATCGGCTTACAATTGGATTGTTGCCGTTGGTGACTACCTTATCTGAGCAAACTTTATGCAAGTCCACATTCCTTATTTGTAATTCTTGCTTGCCTTTTTTTACAATTCTGCGCAGCTTGTCGGTATCCTTTTGCTTTGCCTATATACCAGACAAACACTGTCATTGAGAAATATGTACTTGGATTGACCGACGAATAGAACAATTGCCAGATATTCTCTATGAACGCGAAATTGTTTTTAGCTGTACGAAGGAAGTGTATAATCTGATTACATTTCTTGTAGGTTGCATTTGTTTGCTCACCCCAACTTAAGCTGAATCGTCAATTACCGTGCAGTATATTATAACAGGTACATTTCAACGAAACATCATTGATAAAAATTGGGAAGTCCTAACGGATCAGAAATTTTCTTCTTCCTGAAATCAAGATCATTTCTTTTGTTTTCGTCGGTTTAGTACACAGGTGTTATCATTTCACACCATTCTTCAAAGTATGCATAATACCTTCCTATACTCTTCTTCACTTTCCTTTAATCAAGCCTACAATGACTGTATCATCTGCATATTCAAGAATGTGAGTCGACATGACATTTGATACTTACCGAAACATCATTGATAAAAATTGGAAGTTGAATTCAGATACATGTATTTCCTGCATTTCTAAAATTTTTTTTTTTTTTTTGTTTTTTTGTTGTGTTTCTATTCTGATAATGTTCTTGTATTCAAACTTATATTGACACTGTACACGTACTTTACCTGTTGAATTTATTGCATGCAGTGAAGAACATGGCCATGTTATACATGTAATATTCAAAGCAATACATATACATAATTATCATATTTTTGAAGTGAGGTGATGATTGGGGAATTTCTTCATTGAAACCAATATTTTCGAATTACAATTTATGCGTTTTAATTTTACTTTTTTTTTAAAATATGAATTTGTTAATTAGACTTTTCCATTCTCTCCATCCTGGTCTCTCTCTCTCATCCCTCTGTCCTCCCCTCTTGTTCTCCTTTCACTTTTACTCTTACTCTGTGTCTTCCTCCGCCTCTCAACTCTCTATCTCCCTATTGCTATTAAGTGTATTGGCCTCACAATTTGCCTTTTAGTACAGTATAACACTATGATGTCTTACAGCTATTTACTAATGTAATCACCATTATCATACATCATTCAGAGTATCTGCTATTTCATGATAATTGTTTAACTATTAATGCTATATATTTTTATAAATTTATTTGTACTATGTAAAAATGAAATTTTTTAAATATGTTTTATCGATGTTAAAATGTATAGAACATTATTATTATTATATTATATTATTATTATTATTATTATTATATATTATTATATTATTATATATTATTATTATTATGTATAGCCCGATTATGTTGAATAGATTGTTTAAATCAAGAAAGAGATTTAGTTGCTTCATTCTTTTGTTTTAATAAAATATGGCCTTAAATGATGACCGGCTAAAATAAGTCATTTAGACTAATATTTGTGCTTTGTCTGAACTAATTAATTCTAGTCATCTGACTAAATCCAAAAAGTGTCTGAAATGACTAACTTTAGTCCATTTGACTAATTAATTCTGTCATCTGACTAATCAAAAGTGTCTGACAATGACTAAACTTTTGGTCATTTTGACCTATAATTTAGTCAATCTGACTAAATCCAAAGTGTCTTGAAATGACTAACTTTTAGTCATTGACTAATTAATTTCTAGTTCATCTGACTAAATCCAAAAGTGTCTGAAATGACTAAACTTTAGTCATCTGACTAATTAATTCTAGTCATTTCAGACATATGCCAGGACTAGTTTTTATTAGTCAAAATGACTAATTTATGTTTACAGTGTAATGTAACAATTGACCCCGTATGGTGTAACAACCTACCCCGTATATGGGGTAGGTTGTTACAAAAAAAATGTCTTCACTAATTAAGCTGTAGTTAATTAGTGTTTACATGTTTTCAAGTTTTATATGCCTCAGGTTTTAGCCAACATAATAGGCTAACTACAGACCCAATATGGAGTGCGTGAGTTCTTTCATTAGAATTATCTGGCCCAAAATGTGAATTTTGTAACGTCCATACCCGGTCTCCCCTATATAACTGTTCAATGTAGTATTGGTTATTTGATAATGAGCAAAGCGTCATGGTATTAACCGCTATAGAACTTTATGTTTCACTTTAAATATCTGTATCATTATCATCAATATTATTATTTGTATTAACATTGTTATTATTATTAGTAGTAGTAATATTTAATACAAACAGCTTTGATAAATCATTGTCATTCCAAGCTAATATTTTCTTTATGTGAACAATTTGTCTGTGCTCGATGCAAATTAATTAATTAAATTGAAATTAATTAATTATTTCATTTGTTTACACGACGCACAGGCCAATTGAACTACATGTACAGTCCATCCAGAAACAAGTACACCGAACTATGCGAGCCTTGTATTGAAATTGTTAGCTTATGTGATATTTATTTCATGTTAAAGAGTAAGTAATATTCTATGCAGTGATATCAAATTTATACCTGGGTTGCCATGGATGACTGAGCACTTGAGCTTTCAAAAACTTTTGTGAAAAAGAGCTTGTACCAAGTTTTGGCAGAAGCATCCCTGGTTATCTGATCATTTATTCATTCATTAAGGTAAGCCTTTCTGAGTACATTTACATGGGACAAAAGGATACTAGGAGTTCCTTTTGCACAAAAGGGGTTGCTTTTGCCCAAACTTGGTACAATTCAATTTTGACACTCGTTTTTGAAACCCAAGTGATCAGTCATCTGTTTAGTCCCAGGATTAAGTTTGGTATTACTGCATAGAAAATGAGTGACTCTTGTACATGAAATAAAAATGAATGGTTATAAAAGTTATACAATTTTGATATGAGGCTCTCAAAGTTGGTTTTACTCTTTTTCTGGGACGCACTGTACATTGAAAACACAACGTGGTATTTACTCTGTTTATCGCAGAAGACTCCAGTGAATCCTTCTAAACAGTTGCATCTGATGGCGCCGGAATTATCCGATAATGCTTCGCAAGTCCCGTTGTTACAAATCATCGCTTCATCAACTGTTATGCATATATCATCTGGCAAGCGGTAGGATGGTTAGAGGTTGTTAGATAATATTGTTAAATGGTTAGGTTTTATTAATGTTGGGCAGGGGAAGGGCGTAGGGGTGGAAGAGGAAAGTAAGAATTATATAGAGAGATATTTAAAACGTAACAGTCGGTAAACAACGTTCCAAAAATTGTTTATTATTTTCCACAGAGCGCTGTGTTGATCAGCGACAATCTTTACCAGTAATGCCAATTGCGAAAATAGTGATGAAAGTTAGCCCGTCTGGAGTGTTACCGTCTTTTTTAATTAGGGCTATTGAATGTAATGTGTTATATTACGAACCACATGGAGTAATTCTGTAATGAAATGAAATAGTGAACAAGCACTTTGTGGCCGTGTTCATAATTTACATTTTGAAGGAAAAAAAGAAGAAGAAGAAGCTTCTTTAATGTTTATTAATAGAACACATAAATTAAGCATAAACATAGAAAAGACTAGTAGAGCACATCTATTGTTATAAGCTACAAATAACAGAAATTTGACGACTCATAAGAGCACATTTATACAAACATTACACGGACCATACGGTAAGGGGAAATCGGGACAGGGTTAAAACATGCAAACAATTTTATACAAGCAGAGTTTTTTTTAGATGTAATCTATTTTCATATTCAATTTCAAGTGTCTAATCTTCCATATTTTTGTTCTCAGCGCTTATCATTTCTGAATAGTATTTTGTTAGTCAATAAAGCACCATACTATACCAAAGAAATATGTATATAACGATAAATCCGTTTATCATGTCTTGATAAGATGAAAAGCAATGATTTTCTACTTTAAGGTAGTATTGAAGACAAATGTCATCTTTTTTACACCATTCATTGTTCCCATCCCCACCTCAATTAAAATATCATTACTATGTTAGTTTAAAGAAAATAAAGCAGAATGAAAATAAAACAGATGTAAATCATAAGAACGATGTCACAATAAGTATACAAAAAATATGGATTATTGCGTGTATAATAATGTTGTTCTTCCTACCTGTCGTACAGAATTGGCCTGAAAATCCCGTTGTACATTGACATGTGTATTGAGGATTTGCCCCGGGTGCTGGTGTACAACCTGCCCCATTCTGGCATATATTACCAGCGCAAAGGTCTTGAGCTGCAAAGAGATACCAATATCAAAATAGTGCCAGCTATTTAAAGTCATTGTGTACAAAGATATATGTTTGTAATGGTGGTAAAATTTTATAGAGAAGGAGAAGAAACATGTGTATTAAGAAAATTTCATTTACCACGCATTGATAAGAATATGAAAGAAATGGACTGTCTGTAGTTTTTATAACAGCATTTGTTTAAAAAAAATTCTATTTTCAATAGCAATTTCTACTATATTATAGTTTGAGAAACTTAAAATAAAAGCAGAATTGTTATATTAAAACAAATATTAATAATTTGTATTATATTTTCATTTAAGAGGAACGCTGCCACTAAAATTTTCATATTGTTATAAGACACTATGTAAGATATTAATGTAGCTCATCCTACCATCCTATCCTCCATCGCAGCAGTAAATTACCATTAAAAATCTGATTAAAAGCAGGATTAAATATCAGAATGCCGGAAATTTCCAACAACTGAGGTGATACAAGTATCTATCGTTAAAATTGCATAATACCACTAAGGGGCAGATCAATCCACAAAAAAAAAGAAAAAAAAAAGGCATTTAATTGCATATAATTTCTTCGGATCAGTCTCTCTCTCTCTCTCTCTCTCTCTTTGTCTTTCTGTCTGTCTCTCTTTCATTTTTTTTGGAAGGGGGGGGGGTGGTAATATTGGAAGTGTGTATTATTATGGCAAATTGGAATTTCTTGTTCACTACCTGTGTTACAAAGAAATCCTGAAAATCCGGTTAAACATTGGCATGTATATTGAGGTGTTGCTCCGGGTGCTGGCGTACAACTTGCCCCATTCTGACAGGCATTCCCGGCGCAGAGGTCTTGAGCTGCAAAGAAGTTAAAAACAATAACAGATATTATGAGGTAGGTTGCCATCGTTAAGAAACAAATGTGACTAGAAATGACATCTTATAGAGTAGTTATGGACCGTCCAGTCACAAGTTTTGAGGCTGCAAAACAATACCAAGCGGTAAGAAATTCGAAGAGGTAAATGTTGTCCTAAAAAAGATGCTTCAAATAAAAAAAAACATATACACACCACACCCACACACATTACAATA
The DNA here is from genome assembly GCA_940671915.1 of Paracentrotus lividus. NCBI lineage: Eukaryota > Metazoa > Echinodermata > Echinoidea > Camarodonta > Echinidae > Paracentrotus > Paracentrotus lividus. The sequence goes on along the minus strand of CALNVZ010003434.1, from coordinate 18,855,812 downwards.
TCAAAATAACACACAGTTATACATAAAGTGGCGGATCCAGGATTTCATAACAGGGGGGGGGGGGAGGCCCAAAATCGGAATTTCAAATTTCGGTACACCCAAATTTTTTCCCGTTACACCGGGCGAGCCAAAAGGTACACTCAATTTTTATCAGGTCACGCTCACAGAGCGGTAAGCGGGGGAGGGGGGGGGTGTAGGTGTTATTTTTTCTTTGCCTTGGGCCATTACTTAGGTCATCAGTGTATTACCTATAAGGGTAAGGTTGGGGGTCAATCGGCCCACTTGTCTATTTTTACTTCGTTTTTTTTTTTTTTTTTTTTTGCTAGGGGGGGGGCTGTATCCGCGTCTGACATATTCAACTTTTCTGGAGGATGATGGAAATGTGTGGGAAAAACTTTTCCGCTTGGGAAAATTAATGTCCTTCTCTACTAACTGTATTGTATTAAAGCGAAAAGCAAATAAATACATAAAGGGTTTTAAAATATTTATAAAATATGATCTAATAAGATTTAATACAATCAATTGGAAATATTTAAATTTCAAACCATATAAACCATCATATGGAGACATAATTGTAAATATATAATACAACATTTAAAAGCGGTATCAGTTGCAAAGCTTTATGAGAATTATCAAAATAATTTCAGGTTTTATATATATCCTGTGTTTAAAGCAGTTTCATGGATTATATGTAGTAGCAGAGAAAAATATAACAATACAAACCCATTTCACAACGTTCTCCGGTGAATCCAGTTGGACACTCACAGGTGTAGTTAGTGAAAGAACCAGCTACATTGTTACAAGTTGCGCCATTTTGACAGTTATTGTTATCACAGGGGTCTATTTCTAGCGGGTTAGAAATAATGTTTAGAGAGGTAAGGATATAAATATGAATACATGTATAGTTTTAAGTACGGAGAAATACAACATAAACAGACAACCATGCAGTAGGCGTAGCATTGTGACAATTTCAAGGACATTCATTTGTAAGGTTACTTTTCACAAATATAAAGCTGTTTCGGGGGGGGGGGGTTAAAAATAATAAGTACGAAGCAATGTTAGAAAGCATGTTAAGAAAATGCAACTGCTACACAAACAATATAATGTTATTTATGTGATGAAGATATTTATAGCAGATTTATGATACGGAGGCAGGTATGCTTTTTTAATGAATATAATGTATTACTAATGACCAAACTTCCTATGAAATATGGAACACTCAACGCTTCGTAATTATTATACACATTTACTACATTTCAGTTATTTGCCTAATGCCTAATTATGAATAAAAATATGAAGAAAAAATGACACGGAGGTAGTTTTGTATAAAATCTGAATTTCACAAGAATCTTGTGTATTTTCTTCTTGCCAAGAAACAAGTCGTTCATTAGACTTTTTTCTGCCGTATATACAGACCTGTCTCACATCTTTCTCCAGAAAATCCAGACACACAACTACAAGTGTAGTTCAAAGAGCCATCTACAGGGATACATGTAGCTTCATTTTCACACAAGCTGTTAGCACAAGGATCTATTTTTATGGATATAGAGGACAATAATGCATGCAAATTGTTCCTTTCAATATTGAAAATATAAATTGTTTCTTTCTGAATGCAAATAGGATGCAAAAAAAAGATTATAAAATAATAAAATCCATAGCTTTTGATATTTCAGCACATATTTTAGATTTTTATTTTGTTTGCAAACGAGTTTGACAACTTCGGAATTTTCAAAATACAGTAAAAAATGGAAGGCACGTTGCCATCATATTCTGGAAGAATTTAGTAATGAAATAAATGATAAATACGAAGAAATTACTATTATTATTGATTGATAAATGTATGCATGTTCTTGTAAAAAAAAAACCTATTTCGATATGCTTTCGAGTACCTGTTTCACATCATTCTCCCGTAAATCCGGACACACAACTACAAGTGTAGTTCAAAGAGCCAGCAACAGCTAGGGATACATGTAGCTTCATTTTCACACAAGCTGTTAGCACAAGGATCTATTTCTAAATGAAGATGTACAGGACAATGTGATATAGGTGTTACAAGAAGGTAAGCTGGGATTATTTCTTTCATTTTTTGGGTAATTTTTGTTTTTCCTCGAAGTGCAAGAACGACAAGCATAACTCACGAATGATAGAAAACTCTTCTTTTTTTTTTTAGTTCTTTAGTTGTTTGGAAATGGTTTATCTTATTCGAAAATTTAAAAATACAGGAAAATTCGCAAGGCATGAATCAAGTAGTATATACCATAAAAGAATTAAGTATTGACAGAATTTGTAAATAATAATATACAGAGTTTAGATAATCATTAACCGTCATGTTAAACACTAAATCATCGTACACATTTTACTACAAGGAAAATCTATTCTGAAATAATTTTGGATACAGACCTGCTTCACATCTGTCTCCCATAAATCCGGACACACAACTACAAGTGTAGTTTAAAGAGCCAGCAACAGGGATACATGTAGCTCCATTTACACACAGATTGTTATCACAAGGATCTATTTCTACATGCGGGGATGTTGTAAATGGGTTGAAAGCCAGCGTTTTAAAGTAATTCGATCGAGGGAAATGCAACATAGAGAGCGCCATCTAATATATGATCATTTTTCTTATACTTTAAAATACATTACCGTTTAATATAGTGGAATGGCAGCGGAGTCAGCAATTTTAATTTTGTATGCAGAAGTGTATAGAGCATTTACGTACGAGAATCAGAATACCGTTCTCTATGTTGCAGTCCCACATTCTATTTGTGGATCATTATATTGCAAAGGATTTGCACGAAGCAAAGCATATTGAATATTACACTCAACTTATGACAGCCGGAAGATATCAAAGCTAATATCGGAGTACTCGCGATGAGAGAGGCTATTTGTGAATGCCATCATTACTCAGTATTACATGTATATTTAAATGTATTATGTCTATTTAGGATTTCTCTCAGCAAGCAAATGGATTTAATAAAAGATTATGAGTACAATGAAGATTGTTAATCCTTTATATTTGGAGTTCAAAGTTATATATTTTGAATAATTGGTATATAATACATCAAATATAATATATCAGAGTACATGATGATAGCGCAGTATGTTTTTAGTTTTTTAATTTTTCTTTTGACGTATAAATGTAATACAGTGATGGGGGTAGTCACTAATGGGAAACACACAACAATACAATACAAACACAAATAAATAACTACGTTAAGCATCTATCTACAAAGCCAGATTACAGCAAATACATGTAGGTTTATGACAAATGATATAGTGTTGATACTATGATGGCCTTTAACATTACATGAAGGTTAAAATGGGATCTCTTGTGGTAATAAAATGAGCACCCCTTATAATGAATCTGCACCGTGGATCTAAATTCCATAAAGGTATATCAATGGTGCACCTAATATTGGATTTAAGTTGATATCGGCATACCTGCAGTGGATAAAACTCCAGAATGTTGAAATTGCAACCAGACTAAGTAATTCCACGACACCTGTTGATTGTGTCTACAACCAAAGAAACTACATTGTGTTCAGCAACGTAATACAATTTTCTTTCGAAACTTCACACAGGTGTTATAAAGGGGAGATCTATATATTACTGATTTTAACCCCTCAGTTATGCCAATATAAAATGTAAATGCGTATAGAGTGAAATAAAAAATGCATATGCACAGCCATTAAGATACCTGTTTGACATTGTGGTCCAGTGAAAGAAGGAGGACAGCTACACGTGTATGTCGTCATATCAGCAGAGTCTGTACACGTTCCACCATTAATACACGGATTCGAATCGCACGGGAAGACTGCGCGGACATTACGTAATCCAATAAATGATAGTTCAGAAAAGAAAGTGATATATGAAAAAACACACTTATGCAAACAAGACAATGATATATAAAAAAACATGAAATGAATTTGCTTTTATATTTAGAAAAGAGAAAAGACGGGGGAAATGCATTTTTAAAAACCATCGAGTGCTTTAAGAAAATCTACTTCATACGAAATATTTTCAAACATTATTTAAGAGAATAAGCTACATTGTATTTTACGTCTGGATTCTAAGGTTTTAGCGTCTGTTAATGATGTTAAAGACACTGTCTATAAGATATAATATTAATCAACTTATTATAAATCTGCATGGTGTTTGTTACTTAAATGTGATTTGAACAGTTAATAGATTCTAAACCCTAAAGACATTTTGTATATCGTTAAAAGATATACAGTTCCTCCTCACACCATACGGTACATTCGAATGGGAATATTTTTGGAGCATAAAGGCGATTATATATATCTTTCCATCGGATTTAGTATACGTTTAATTTATAGGCAATGGTGGAATCATAATTACATTAGATTAATTTTGAAAATTTTGTAGCTTTCATCCAAAGGTTTTTTTAAGACTATCTAGATTTATTATTAAAAAACAAAACAAAACAAAACAAAACCCGATGTTATAAAGCTTGAAACATATTGCTGTTAACGATTGTTATCTAAAGCTATGTATCTCGATTACAGAATTATAATTGTGAGAGAGTCACACTTACGAACAAAATGACACGTTTGTCCACTTCTCAATGGGGGACAATTACAAGTAAAGGAATCTCCTGCAGGAACGCATGTACCCCCGGCCAGACAGGGGTTTGGAGAACACGGATCACTTGGTGGAGCTTGATATACATGCGGCAAAGGATTACATATTTTAGTTATATTTTAGATTTATGTCCGAAATTTGAATTCTTGAATAAATCATTTGACTGTGTATTATATTCCATATATACCAAAGAAAATTTTCATTTTTATAGAAAACAAAGAATGAACCAATGAGCAATCGCTCCACTCCTAGACATTATTTGTGGCTAATTAAATTTATTTTAGAATTTAGATTCAAATAAATTAATTATCCTAAATTTTCTATTCGCGCTATAATAATAATAATTACATGATGATCTTGTAATAACATTGTAATATTATGGAAAAGGTTGTTGTGGCGTTTAGAATTAGTGACATGTTAATGTTTCAGAGTTATGCAAGTTCGTATCAATAGCATGTTTTCTTTACCAGAATGATTTTTTTTTTTTTTTTTTTTTTTGCCCCGTCTTCTAAGAAGCATTATTCATTTGATTGTGCACTCTTTAAATTTGACATGGTGTCACTTCTATCTTCTAACTTGAAACGACACATCTTAACGCTTCTCTAAAACCTTAGGCCCAATGATTTCCAAACAGTTTCGGGGAAATGATTTTGATTTTGAAAAATTTACTGTATACGGTACAATGGAATATTATTCGATTTCGCTTGTTTTCTAAAAATATTTGGGTAAGTCACAGTTATTTGTTTGGGTGGAAATCTGTTTTAATGCTTCTTCCGATCTGATTAATGTCAATGGTACCAAAGAGGTATTAAAGGCGTTACTTGCATTAATTTGACATTTAAGCCAGTACGAACCAGATCCTTGTATAGCACCACCTACAGCTCCTCAAATCTCCTAATTTCCTAACCCATAATGTACATTCTGAGCAGTGTAGTCTTATATAGACCCACTTGAATGATAACACACTAGTTCACTACTTAATATATTCATACCACAATAATTATGTTACCAAGTGGCAAAACAAGTATACCGTGTGCAATAAGTATTGTCGCCCCTTACAAAGAATATACAAAAACTCATCTTCTGACTGAATTCTATTAGTATAAAAACAATATTTTGATTTATGATATATCAGTTAACATTAATATTATCTGAAGTAGCAATTTAACGGAAGTTATTTCCCCTGGGGGTCAATGACGTTGGACCCACGATCTGCCCAATTTTTCTAAGCTTGCCCAAGTAAAGACGGCCTAACTGATCGATACTTATTCTTCACTCCATCTTTCCTGGCATTGCACAAGTGTTGAACCCATCTTGTTGACCAGCAAAGCAGACTTGATATCGCCTTGTTCATTTCCCCTTCTTTTCTCCAAGTTTAAGCTAATTTAACATACTTTTAATTTCGCTCTCAGTACTTTCCTTCTTCCTCCTGTTATTATTGTCCACCATTTTTCGATGTCAAAAAGGAGGTTTGAGATCTTGAAATTCTTGGGTGAAAGTTCAAAACAGCATAGCTCTACTTATACATATCACACAAAGTTAATCTATGCAGCATAAAATAGGTAATTTCAACAGCTAAGCTGGCATATTTGTTTGAAAGCCGAAATCATTACTCCCCTAAGTACATATTAAAAACAAGCATGACGTAGGGGGTGACAATACTTACTGCACACGGTATACTTTTCCCCTCAAAACATTTTAGTTTCCCTATCAAAATTATTAAAGTAAATTTATAGGCTAATTCATTATATTTATTCCAAAAGGTATATTTCAAGACTAGCTATTTATAACACAAAGAAAATTAGAGGTTTGGTCAGTTCTCTTTAAGATTGACCTAGCAGAAGGGAAGTCATATCATTTTTATATGTTATATATATTAGACACAGATAGCTGATCTAACAACTTGTTACTAAAGTTTCAAATTATCATTGGTAATGATAATCGAAATTAAAACGTGCTTATCAATGTTAATTTTATGTGCTTATTTATCGCTTTTTATTTAAATTTATCAAATGTGTTCTACAATCTAGGGAGACCGGGTATGGAAGTACACGGGTCAGTTGTTACAGTTCTCAGTGTGCTAAGTTGGAACAAGAGAGTTTCGTGCTATCTGGCATCTATATACAGCCTACACATGCTGCTGATGAACTGTCGGTTTGAGGTTTCTCCGTTGTTTTTATAAAAAGTAAATCAACAAAACCAATTTTTACAGTTCCAAGTGAATTTTTGACAAAATTAAAATTTTGTATAGTTCTTACAACTTAAAGCACATGAATGATAGTTTGGTATTGTGAATTATAGTACATGATGTTCACTAATATACCGCCTGAGCCATGCCGCTAATTCTGCTAATGGCTTTGCTACAGTTGTTTTATGTGTAAAATCACCCATGGGTAGGTGTTCAACAACCTACCCCATGTCGATTGTAACAACCTACCCCAATTACATTACACATGTAAGTAATTTTGTTTCAATTTTCTGGTGTTAAATATTTTGATATTTATATTATTATTTTAGTCTATTCTATAAGCTCTACTTGATCTACTGTTAACGATACAAAGAAACTGGAAAGTTGAAAAAAAGTATGGTATAAGAGATTTTACACATTGTCAACTTAACCCCGTATGTTTACATACTGTAACAATCTACCCCGCGTATGTGTAATGCCGCGATCACAGTACCGTTTCGGGGCCCGTACGGCGTGTAAAATTGACATTTTTGACCATTTCGGTCACTTTCGTAAGGTTCCTTGGCCGGGGTCCCTTACGATCCTACGGGTACCGCTGATTATTTTTACAGATCGCGCGGGCCCTAGATTATTAGCTTTCATGTTCTCGATTCTCCCGGCGTTTTTTATCAAATCGGTAGACGGTCTACAGCCCTTGGAAAGCCCGTGGAGTCACTAAAGGGGACCGATCGGCCTCCTTCGGTGGCCGAGAAGGCTCCGCACGTTTTTTCTGTTAATTCTTGTAACAAGCCCGGAGGGTGTGCGGGCGGGTGCAACGATCGCACCGCAAGGCGTCAGGAGGTACCCGGTCGTGGTCCGCATGGCGCCTGACGATTCCCACTGGGGTTCCATGTGGTCTTTCGCCACAAGTGTTTTCCAAATCATATTGTAACATATTTTTAGTATTTTGTCAAATTTCTCTTCGAGATTGTCAGCATAATTATTTATCGGGCTAGTGCTATAATGATAGCTGAAGATCATGAGCATTCTGAATACATTAATACATTATTTATTGGGAGCATTTTCCAAAGTGTATAGTTATTTGAGACGGTGCTCTATATTTGGCTCAGATTTTCAAAATAATAAAAAAGCCCACCATAAAATGTCTTAAATATATATGCTTTGAGTGATAGTGTCGATGGTTTTCAGACTTCATATAGAATGATTTTGTTTTTTGATAAAACCGCCTTATATTAAATTTATATTTTACAGTATATCTATTGATCGTATTTGTGGTTTGAAACGTAAATAATTTAAATGCAATTATACTCAAAAGCAGCTTAAGAGCAAAACTATTACAACAGGAGCCTGGCAGGGTGCCGCAGGATAGCCGCAGGGGAAACCTTAAACATCGCAAGACCGTAGTCATATTTTTTACAATGAAGATTGAAAGGAAAACTGTGCTGAACCCTTCCTGTCACCTGCAGGTGCCTGTGCGGGCCCCTCAGTGACTCCACGGGCTTTTACCGGGTTGTCTACTGCCTACCGATTTCATGAAAACGCCGGGAGAATCGAGAACATGCAGTAGATCTTTCCGGCTTTTCTACGGGTAGTGAAACAAGTCCTCGCGCCCGCAGAATCATAAGGGAGCCGGACAGGCACCTTCCGAAAATGGCAATTATGTACGGTTCTACTCGCCGTACGGGCCCCAGAATGGGTATGTGATCGTAAAAAAGGTGAGTGTCTTGCGATGCTTTGGGTTTACTTTTGGCTTTCCTGCGGGACCAAAAAAGGCACCCCAAGGGTTCCTCAAGGGACCCTAGCGATTTTTCTGCAAATTCTGCAAGTAGATACACTAGTCAGCCTTATAATAACCACCGTGTTCATCAGAGCGGACACCGAAAGAACATCTGTCGGCACCCGAATGGCACTCTTACGGTCTCTTCACGGGCGTATTTCGATTTCAATCCACATATTTATACTTTTAACCGACCGGGCGCCGTAGGATATGTGACCGCAATAGCGGTAGAATGAAAAATCATCAGGGACCCGTGAGGTCTCTAAATCCACGAAAAGCCGTAGGATTGGGCAAAACGCACGGTGACCTCTCGAACTGTGATCTAGGCATAACAACTTACCCCGTATACGGGGTAGGTTGTTACAAAAAAAATGTCTTCATTAATTAAGCTGTAGTTAATTAGTGTTTACATATTTTCAGGTTTTATGTGCCTCAGGTTTTAGCCAACATAACTAGGCTAACTACAGTCCCAAAATGGAGGGTGTGAGTACTTTCATTAGAATTATCTGGCCCAAAATATGAATTTTGTAACGTCCATACCCGGTCTCCCCTACACATCAATATCAATTTTAGTTTTGTCATGTTGGGACTTTATTATTATTTTTAACAAATCTTTATATGCTTCTAAAATTATGGTTTAAGTAATTACTTTCAAAATTATAATGTTTCAATGCAAGAATCATTTACAGTAATTCTAAATTCTAAATTGGAATACTCGCACATAAACATTATTATGATTATTAAAATGATTAAAATCCCGGTGTATCCACCGACGCAGTTGCAAGAGATGCCCCATCCAACGTGACTCTCACAAGAAGCACCGTTAGCACATGCAGCATTCATATTGCAATTATCTAAGAATCAAACAGCACATTATAAAGGAGAAAGCAAGATCTGACAAGCATAATATAGACAATTTATTTCCACTCAATTAATAAAAGGTCAATATGATCAAATGTTGGGTCCTCTGGTGTCATACACATTTTCGGGGCGTTTGGGGCCCTACCCAAAGTACTATGATAAATGAATAGTGTTTGACCCCAATGGACCCAGAAGATGTCATTTCGACCCTTATTTTTTTTTTTTTATAGTGTACATCACGCAGGGTAAAAGATTTTAGGAGTAGGGAGAGATAATGATGAGTAGGACATAATGGTAACAACTAAAAAGTTAGCATAATAATACTCAGGTGAGCTAAAGCTTGTTCAATAAACATACACTAAGCAAAACCTATACAAATATCTGTTGAACATTAACGAATTATAGCTTACAAAAAAAAAAGCAAACAAAAAAATACAAAACAAGCAAGCAGGATATTGAACACGGATTTAAATGCACATTTATACATGACATTAAAAATATCAACCTAAATTTCACTGCATTCTAAGAGTTGCATAATTATTCATCTAGGATATTTTTGCTGAATTTTGTGATATTTGTCTTCTTCCAGACTATATTGTGCATTTGCTCAAACTATAGCTGCTTGTCCTCTCATCCACACATAATATACATAAATATAATACGTTCTACTTTAAACCCATCTACTGATTAAATGATAATTTATTTCATAAGGTAATTTTATAATCTCAACTCAGTTAGGGGTGATATGTGTTTTCCAAAATTTGCTCACCGTTACCTTTATTACGGTGCTATACTTATCACATGCTATTCCAACAGTGCATGGAAGCTTCAAATATAGACTTTTAGTACTCATTTTTTCTCATTCTCTTTGTTGCCGCCAATAAAAATATCATTTTTGCAAAATAGATTTCATTGAATTTGTAGTAGATTACGTAAACATCTGGAAAACCAAAAAAAAAAATATTTGGTTATGATTGACTATATAATTATAATTCGTAGTCAGATTAAATAAGGAGCCCAAAGTTATAGTTTTATTTCCGCACATAGATGCAAATGATTACAATATTATTTTGTGTACATCTAAATGTGTGATAAACTAGAATTTGTTACTTACTTAGATCACCAAATTCACACCAAGGCATTGGACACCAAGTACAAACAACGTCTTGACAATCTAGATCCTATCGTCACTGAATTCATACTAATGAGCTTAGTTATTTGTTGACTGCAAGGAATTTCATCAAACATTCGACGATACTTATATTATTTTTTTTAATCGTGTCCGAACCCTAGTGTATTGCATAGGGTTATACAATTTAACATAAATTATTATTTATTCATTGATTTGTAACTACTGATGTTTACTCCTCTAGTTTTGTCATGTAGCACAATTTAACATCATTATTAGTAGTAATATTGGAGCCATCCCTAATAAGGTTTTTATAACCACTTAATACATTGTAACTGAATATACTTATACTGAACTTACCATTGAATTATTATATTCCCCGTCACTGGAGCCTCAAACGTGGATCTGTGACTGAACAAAAAGTTGCGCGCTTAAACAGTTTGAAAACGGAAACAATTGTAAACTATTATAAGTCTAGCTCAATTGCAAGTTTTTTTTCAATTGAGAACCGAACTAAAAATCAAATGTTATCTCACACATTTGCCTCATTCATGCTTCATCATAAGGTTGTTTCTGTTTATTCAACTTCATAATGTTAAGCCCTAATTTTTTTACTGATTTCAAAGATTGCTATTTGTCATCAGGCGCTGCTTTCCATGACAACTAATTGTTAGACTGAAATCTTCAAAATAATATGATGATGTGATGCTAACCGCTCAAGTATCAAAATATTAAAATCACAAAGATGAAGATAAAGTTGCGTACGTGCATAACAATACCGTCGGTAAAAAAAAAAGTAATCTCCTGGAACTTATCCTTTCATATTTTATGTTAAACAATTCTGCAATGAAATAAAATTGTAATATTTAAATTACTACACCCCCTTATATCCCTTGTTTACTCCCCTCGTTAGTAAATTTCCCATATGAGACACCCCGCCAAGCGCCCTACCACTCCATAACCTTATAACAGTCTCCTTGTTATTTACTTTGACTCACTGTCTTTCATGACCATTTTCCATTTTAATATCCTAATAAAGCCCCCATATTCCAGCGACCCTGACACCTGTAGCCTCCAATTCACAATCCTTACATAGACTAATTCCTTACCATGATATATACCACCACTTCCCGTTTCAGAATTCTATCAGCTCGCCTATGTCCCAAGCTTTTAAACTTTGTATCTTTGGTGTAGTATCATCTTGGGGTTTCTGTTATCTAGTTAGTGGTTTCACTGCCAAGCCACCTGGTGTGCGGTTCGTCACTATGCTGTAAAGAACTTTGGAAATATCCTGTAGAACTCCCGACCGACCAGCTCCTTTTGATTTTATTAGGATTTCTATTCTTGCCAGGTTGTTACATTCTTGGCGTAATTTGTGTTAGTCAGATTATACCATAAAGCAGACGTGTGGCGTAGGTTTTGAATATTCGTTGACTTGGAAAAGAAACAGATCGCACAAAGATTAACATTATTATACATACAGATACAATTAAGTTGGATCAGTTAAATAAGTGTATCATACTCAATACCCATTATATTTGGAGGCCTGAGATGTAGTTCTCAGTGCGTTGATGAGCGCTTCGTTTTCGGAAAACAGCATCGTTATTAATCCACACGCCGTGGGTTAGTATGTCACCAGGACATGTCCGTGAAAGACATCCTGTCAAAAAGAAACTCTGATTCTTAACAACGTTGTTAAGCTATATGAAAATAACAATATAGAAACTTGTAACTTAACATAACTGTAGTGTTGAATTAACAGTTGGAAAAACTCACTCCGAAACACACTGAACGATTGCGACGTAAATGTTTAATTATGCGTTCCCCTGTGTATGGCGAGATTGCTACCTATCATGGCCTAAGCTACGTTTTCAAATACCTAATTACACCTATTCCTACAATAGAGAAGTGCTTGTGTTAACACCTCTTGTGTATTGCACCCAGCCCCTTGTCCCGCGTGAAACTGCAAAATATTACATAATATTTGAAAGGAGCCTAGAATTAACATACTAAGAAAACTAAGTAATATATTATTGTACTTTATTAAATTTGAGGCCTGTGAGGCATATTAAAAAGCCTATGCCTTAAGGCGTTTAATAAAGGCCCATCCTGTATACGATTTATATGAATGATTAAAACTCGTCATTTTTAATGAATTAATTTTCTTTACTTTACTACGTATAAGAATAATTTCTCTCTTAAAACAAAAACATGAAAAGTTCTGTTGAGCAGTCAGCCTCCGCCCTCACCCCCCTGTTGAGCCTTCTTCAACATGGTAATAATTGCCCCTCAATTGCCTTCAAATGTCTCAAACACGTTCAAACCTACAAATGTGCTTAAATTAATGCCCTCAATATTGTCATCAACACGTCAAACCATACGAATGTAAAGTAATTGTCCTTCTAAACTGTTTAATCATACACATCAACACACAAAATGTAATATAATGCCCTCAAATTGTCACAACATGTCAACTATAATTAATGTGAAATAAGACCACTTAATGTCATTACATGTTTGACCTTACAAATGTAATAAAGTTTTTTCATTTAACCACTATATTGTCTTAACTATGTAACCCACAAATAGTATAAACTTCATGCACATTTATATAACATATGAGGAAATGTGCCCCTTATAATGGAAACAAAAATGTTTCAATTACGATTATAAGCATAATACATAGTATAGAAAGATTTTAAAAATCTTTCTATATTATGTATTATGTTTCATTCATTCATTATCATAATGTTTTTCATTCATTCATTATGTTTTATAAAACAGAGATTAGATAAAAAGACGGGGTATGGAATTATCTAAAAATTATTGCACCATTTTTGGGCATTCTTTTTTTTCCTTTTTGGGTGCAAAATTGTAACTTTCGTTAGTCTCAAGCAAATACTGCGTTATTATGGAGTCTTTGTTTGATGCCGTATAGCCTTACCAACCTGTGTGGCATAAGCGTCCATTTCATGCGAAACGACCCTCCCCCATAGGCTCTTGAAGAAAGGTGTAGAATCGAGCGGGGACATGCACCCTGCCCCCCTCCCCCCTTCATAGGGATTTCGTGCACGAATTTTGATTTTGATTTTGATTTGATTTGATTTTATTTCTGCGTTCAAATAATACAATATAAATACATATCTTTATAAACATCAATAATACATAGAATATGGATAACAGAGTAAATTGTAAAATCAATGCATAAAATATAACAAAAGTGATAATTTTCATTACAAAGAGTGATAATAAAGAGAACGTAGGAGACCGCCATCATGAGCGGTAAGGCTTGAAATGGATGGCGGCCTCGTAAAAGAAATTACGTGATCTCATAATGCTAATTTTCAGACTCCTACTCACATAGTCATGACAGTTATGTGCATAGATGGGCATAGTTCTCATACAAGACCATTGTTTCTTAAAAATAAATTGCTTCGTATCGACGATATTTATATTTACAACTTAGGAATATTCATGCACCAACT
>CALNVZ010003434.1:18823994-18838092 GCA_940671915.1 Paracentrotus lividus | reverse complement strand
AATTCGATGACGCGAACGCAGTCCGTTTGAGAAAACATATACCCCTTCTTGAACTCTATTAGTTCTTCTTTTCCAAGTGTGACCAGGGACGTGAGAGGAGACCCTGGTGGTGACAACACCCAATCAGATATCTACTGTTATCTAAAAAACATCTGTTCCTTGACCTCGGTCCAACAGTGTCACCCAAGGTCACAGCTGGGGGCCAACATGTTTACATTAAACGATCAAGATGTCTGTATCGATACATTTTATTAGTTTTTTTAGTTCTTGGTACTTTCCTTATTCCGAGGTCGATTTTTCGTTTGAATGGAAAACGAATTAAACATCATTTGATTTTAAATTAATATGCTGTGAAACATCGCATTATATCATAGATACATCATTTTTATTTTGAAAGGAGATATATGCACAGAGCTACTATTACGTAAACATCCAGCTGTTTTATCTTTTACCCTGGCTCAACGCTCAAGCTGGCCTGTGGAGTTGCAAAGTTTTGATAACAGGGATTATCTGGCCATGCAGGGCCGATATGCTTGGAAATAGTTTCAAACGAGGATTTTTTATAAGGGGGTCGACACTGAAGCTCACTCTCGAACTGGGGTAGGCTTGCAACGAGGGATTGACGTAATGTCAAATATTGCCGTGTACGCGGCAGATAGCGTTTCGGCGTTTTGGTACAAAAAAATGGCTAAAAACGCTTGAAGAAAGGCTGGAACAGTATCCGCCGGCGGATAGCGTGCAAAACCGGCGGATTCAGTACCAATTTCCCATCGGCAGATATCGTTCTTTGCTATCGTTATCGTTTTCAGCTGCGAGAGAATCTAGCTGCTCGACCTCACACGTACACGTACATCTTATCGTCTGCGATTTATAAGTGAAGTCTTAGGGCATTTATTGAAAACTGTCTTTTAAAAATGAAGGTTGATACCAGGGCCGCGGAGCCGGGGGGGGGGGTGGGGCTGCAGCCCCCCCCCACTTTTTTCAGCCAACGTGTACAAAAATGCAAAATGACCCATACATTTGTGATTTTTAGCCTGTTCAGCCCCCCCCCCCCACTTTCGGCTCACCCCTCACTTTCAAAAAACGCTCCGCGGCCCCTGGATAATCTGCTCCTAAAATTCGATCAAGGAAAGACTGGCAAGCACACTCAGACATTCAGTTTTCTTGCGAATAAGATAATACTGGTATGTACTATGTCGTCTTAACTGTGCGTTATGTACGGCTAGTTTGGAACTGTGTGATGATGATGCAGCTCCAGCTCGATCATCCCACTACCACCGTCGCCCAGCTGAGCGCCTCGGCTCCACAGCACGGTGCCTGGTGGTCGTGTCGCAGGATTGGACGCAGTTGAATCATGATGAATATTTATTGTAATTATGATTGAAGAATTTTATAGATTCCATTCAAATATTGTGGAATGGCTAGAGGTCCACGTATGGACATTTAACTTGTTCTTTTAAAATATTGACCTTAAAACGAGCAACGAGTAGGCTCTGAGACAGAGGTGGCGGAACGAATTTGAAAGTGGGGGGTCACAATGAAAAAGGGGCACTTTTTCTAAAGAGGGGCACTTGAGACTAGAGGCTTTAAAAGAAAATTATTCAGATAAGTAGGGGTTCGCAGAAAATTGCCTTTAAATTTGTGCTTTTAAAAATTTATGGCTTTGTATTGCGAGCGCGAAGCACGAGCCGAAAATTTCGAGATAATTTTCATTATACACCATATTATGCTCCGTGAGCGCGAAGCGCGAGCTGAAATTTGAATTATTGTGCATTGTATAATGTATTTAGTATCTGCGAGCGCGAAGCGCGAGCCGAAAAATTTGAGTTAATCGTGCATAAATATCCCTACTAAATATCCGCGATCGCGAAGCTCGAGTTGAAATTATGAGCTTAAAAATGGAGTTTACTGTGCATTATATACCCTATTAATTATCCGCGAGCGCGATGCGTGAGTTGAAAATTATGAGCGTAAAAATGGAGTTATTGTGCATTATTATACCCTATTCAGTATCCGCGAGCGCGAAGCGGCCGA
Source organism: Paracentrotus lividus (assembly GCA_940671915.1). Lineage (NCBI taxonomy): Eukaryota > Metazoa > Echinodermata > Echinoidea > Camarodonta > Echinidae > Paracentrotus > Paracentrotus lividus. The sequence goes on along the minus strand of CALNVZ010003434.1, from coordinate 18,836,058 downwards.
AAATTTTGGTTTTAAGAAGACATAAGAGTAACAAGGGGCACTTTCTTGTATTAAAAGTGCCCCTTTTTATAATAAATGCCCTTTTAACTATAAAAATGGCATTTTATAGCTAAGAAAAGGGCACTTTTGAGTCAGGAAAAGGGGCATTTTAGGTGTGGATGAAAAAGTGGGGGTCACAGTGCCCCCCCCTGCCCCTGGTTCCGCGCCTCTGCTCTGAGAGCTGATGTCATGATGGTTAGGTGAGCTGAGAACCATGTGACGTGGGCATGGTGGGGAGGGGGTGTTCTTTAGACCATAGAGAGAGAGGACATATTATCCACCATCCATCTGCTTGGAGGTGAGCTATTGGGAACAGATCTGAGTGTAAAACTATTGTTGTTGCTCTTCCTGTTTGCTTTCATTTTGGGGTATTTAGTCAGAATTGCCACAGACTCTAAAAAGAGGTTGATTGCAATGACGTTTAGCCTATATGCGTGGTATATTACCAAAAAGAGTCAATTTCTATTGTAACCCATTCTGTACATTATCCAGTCTTTTATCTCCTGACTGTCGAGATAATCCCCTAATTGAATATAGGAACTTTGGTGCAAGATGAACCACTTTTCTTGTTCCCACATTCTAATGAATCTCTGTATACCTCCTTGACATTTCTGAGCCGTTCCCTTATAGTCCTTTCAAATCTACTCTCAGAATCACAATACACTACACTACACTCTCTTCCAGCATGATATAGCTTGACCTTATCACTGACCTCTACAAATCTTAAAAGTAAACAAAAGTTCTAGAGTCATGGTAACGCGCTGGAAGGTATAAACGAGCCTAATACATAACACTTTGATAACACTATACAGCTACTTTCTTGAGAAGAACAAAGACACAAGAATGCACAGCACATATCATAGCACTGACCCTGCAATTTAGATACAATATTTAAAAGGAATGTCAAAATAGTTTTACTGGTAACCATTACTACTTAACATTTCAGGAACAGTATAGCGAAAGACATTATTACAAACTATCACATAAATATAATGTTCAATTGATGAAGCTACATTCACATTAATAAGTCTACTCGTACGAAGATCATGAAATTAACACAAAACTCTTAATATCCCAGAAGGAAAAACCAGTTGAGACCAGTAAGAAATTCCAACTGGTTCCAGTTGAGTTATAGTGGAACCAGTTAAATGAAACTGGTTCCAGAGTATTGTAACTGGTCTCTTAGCCCCTATCGAGTAGCATTTTGCAGAAATTGACCCACACCAGTTCTAAATTCCAGTCTACACCAGTTGGCTACAACCTGGTGCCACCACTGCCCATTGTGAGTTTTTATTTTCCAGTAAGACCATTGGCATTTTTTTTTTTTTTTTTTTTTAAATAGGGATCTAATGATTTTATTAGTTCTATCAATGCTCATGATAAACCAGGGCTCCAGATTTCTTGAAACATACTTTAATAGCATAATTTTTTTTGCACAGGTCTGTTTGAATTTTAACCCGTTGTATACTAAGAAACATAGAACGTCCCTCTTGTCGACCGTTTATTTCACTCATGATTGCATAAACATATCAAGACCTTATATAATTTAAATTATCTGACATTGATCTATTTAAAGCTGTCTATGTTTCACCTTTAAATGAAAAGAATTTCTTGCAATCAGGCTTGACAATCACAATTCATTCGGCTTTATAAAAAGTTCTCAGTATACAACGGGTTAAGGTTGTCAAGTCCTTTCATGTAAATTCGCCTGAAACATATACCGGGTAGTCGTGTGATGTAATGATATTTTCCTTTAACCACTTGGCTGTGGACCACGTAATATTAGGTGCTCATGCTATTGTCTAAGCTTTGTCTGCTTTGACACACCTGCGCCACGCTTGTCATACCCGTACTGTGCAACTAGCACCATGCAGCAGTCAAGTGGTTAAAATGTTTGGGATGGGAGGGGTGCAGATGTTGTTCCAAGATTTCCTTTCAATGCTGTAAACTGTTTTGATCCCTATAACATCAAAGTTCACAAAAGTTATCTCTTAAATATACCTTGATAACCAATAATATACTGAGATCAATCTTCTTTGTGTAATACAATTAGAATTATATTGTGATTATTTCCAGTAGGCCTAATCAAATGTCTAAACCACTATTTTTTATTCTAGGAATACTGCACTTGTGGAAATATTTGTAGTACATGAATTTTTCAAGGACATGTTCACATGTTTGATATATGTTATCATAGGAGTATACTGTTTCAACAACTATGTTCAGTAATTTTTTTTTTAAACACAAATTATTCATATTGATGCATATGTGTATTTTTGTTGGCCTTAATAGTCAAAGGTATAGTAGATGAATTGCAGTGTGATAGAAATTTGGACTTAAAACTATATAATTGCCACATGACATATAACTGAATCATTGTGAATCATAAAAATAATAAATCAGAACTAAAGTATTAATTCAAACTGTCCTATTTCATTTATATTTTTACATTGCCAAATAATATTGCATTCTGTTTTGCATAAAATATCAATAAAGGATTGTAACCTTGATCTTATAAATACTTTTTAACATCAATTCAATATTTGAATGCATTTTAGAACATTGCTTGAAATTGAATGTGCATGTATGTTTGATTGTATCGATAACTAGTGTGGATAGGTGTTTTTTAGCGTTGGCTGGTTATTTAAAGTGCATAATATAGTCCGTGTATTCAAGGTAATTTTTAACTGGTGGGAAAGTTGTCCCAGTTGAAATGTTGTACTGGTCCAGTTGAATTTGACCAGTTGAATTCTTACTGGTCCAGTTGAATTCTTACTGGTCCAGTTGAATTCTAACTGGTCCAGTTGAATTCTTACTGGTCCAGTTGAATTCTTACTGGTCCAGTTGAATTCCTACTGGTCCAGTTGAATTCTTACTGGTCCAGTTGAAATGTTACTGGTCCAGTTGAAATGTTACTGGTCCAGTTGAATTGTTACTGGTCCAGTTGAATTGTTACTGGTCCAGTTGAATTTGACCAGTTGAACTGTTACTGGTCTGGACCAGTAACAAACTGTTATTGGTCTGGACCAGTAACAACTGTTTCTGGTCTGGACCAGTAACAATCCAACTGGTAAAATTCAACTGGACCAGTAACGATTCAACTGGTAAATCCAACTGGACCAGTTTTCACTTTCCAGGGTATACCAGTTGGCTTCAACTGGTTCAACTGGTCTGGTTTGAACTGGTTTTTCCTTCTGGGATATAGAGCGTTTTTGAGAGTTGAGGAGCTGAGCTGAAGAGGTTGGGGGGGGGGTGTAACAGGCCAACCTATGTGCATGGTAAGTTTGTTATTTGTATTGGATTAACCCAAGCTGTTTGAATAGAATACTCCTTTTTATATATGATCATCATTATTCCCTTACATTTGGTGCTAAAAAGTCTTTTAGAATATAAATATTCAGTGGCGGATTCAGGTCTGATGCGGGGGGGGGGGAGGACTGCCAAGTTTCCTGATGTTAACATTAACAGTCAATAAGCAATTTTCAAATTATAGGAGAGCACGAATCTATTGAGGCCCTGCCTGGATCCGTCATTGATAGAAAATATTTCCCAAATTTCAAGTGATATAGTTGCCATGGCAACAGAAAATGTTATAACCTCATTATTATGTATCAAACTGTGCATGGTTGAATTTTAAAAGTCACTGAATTGGAATATGTTGTATATAAATTTGAAAGAGAAATTGAACAGTGTATCATAAATGTAGGCTACCCCTTGGTATTCATAGGGTCAATGAAGCATTTCCTACAGTCAATTGTACTGAAAGGAATAGAATGTAATATTTTCAGTATATGTCAAGTTTAGTTTTAAACTATTCTATTACAGAACCTTGATTTTGGTGCGGAGGCAGTATAACAGGCGAGCAGGACAGAATGTAGCATGCAGCATGGCAAATTCTTCAAGAACACAGCAGCATCCAAAAATACAGGTGCTACCTGACCAAGATAGTGATGGCTGTTGGATGCGCAGAAATTTGTGTCATGTGAGCTTCATACAAGGTATAACATACAACGATGGTTATTAAATAAATTGAATCAAGTCAGGCAACCTTGATGGATGCATAAAGATAGATAATCAATGAAAAAACTTTCCATTTCTGCTGCAATTACAACTGAACTGGAATAATTCACGAGATTTCGGCTTTGTCTTGACCTTAACCTGCCTCGTTGACATTTCTTAGCCGATCCCTTATAGTCCTTTCCAAATTAACTCTCTCACTCTCAGAATTAGTAACCAATGTGTACTTATATATATACTAACTCTCTCTTCCAGCATGACATAGCTTGACCCTTAATCTATCACTGACTCTTAACAAATCTTAAAAGTAAACAAAAGTTCTAGTGGTCATGGTTACATGCTGAAAGTTAAAGAGCCTAATTACATCTTTGATAACATACTTTCTTGAGAAAAACAAAGAACACAAGAATACACAGCACTGACCCTACAATTTCGATACAAATTTAAAAGGAATGTCAATCTAGTTTTACTGCGAACTATTTCTACATTGACATTTCAGGAACAGTATGCATGTAGCTATAAAAGAAATTACAAACTGAAGTCACAACTAATTGTATCTAGACATCAGTAATGAGTATACTTGAAGAGTCTAGTGGAAGAAGTACTTCAGTCACATTTTTTTTCAAAAATGAGTTTATTTGATAATATATATGTATACACCATCAGAAAACTGGTGCAAGAGTCAGTTTTGAAAAATTCAAATCCTAAGTGCCCCAAACAGGAAACCCCCATTTTCAAAACATGATGATTTTTAGTGGAAGAAGTACCTAAGTCCATAGTTTTAGTGGAAGAAGTACTTAAGTCCAAAGTTTTAGTGGAAGAAGTACGTAAGTCCACCCAAGCTTGGGTCAAATATTTTGTTAAGGGAAGAGGGATGGGGCAGCTCTGCAAATGTTTAAGTATTGGGAGACCCCAGAAGATGTTTTACTAAAATCTGGCTGACAGCAACGTGAGGGGATGCTTGGTAGGGGCGGTAAAAACTTTTTTTTTATTGGCAGGGGGGGTAAGAGCAACCCCATAGGCAGTGTGTTTCTGAGTAGGGTAGGAATGTACGTTTATTATGAAAAAAAATGGACGTTTAAATCTGAAACAAGGTGGGGGAGGAGCTATATGGATGAGTTTTCAACCCCCCCCCCCACGACGGCCCAGAAATTAAAATAAATAATAACAAAATTGGAATGTGTCACGGTTCATATATATACGCAAGTTTTAACTGCAATGTTGCAGTTTTAAGTCAAATGATGAATTTTTCTACGCGGATACGAGAGGGGTCTGAAAGTGCTCGGTGTACTGAACAGGAATCGCAGAGCATTTTTGAGAGTTGAGGGGCTAAGCCGAAGAATGGGGGGGGGGGGGGGTTACGGGCTAAAATTACCAACCTATGTGCATGGTAAGTTTGTTTATTGTATTAGGATTAACCCAAGCTGTTTGAATGGAATACTTCTTTTTATATGATCATCATTAATCCCATACATTTTGTGCTAAAAAATCTTTTTGAATATGATTGGTACTGCCAAGTTTTCCTGATGTTAACATTAACAATCAATAAGCGATTTTCACATTATAGGACAGCACAAATCTATTGAGGCCATGCCTGGATCTGTCATTGATACAAAATATTTCCCAAATTTCAAGTGATATAGTTGCCATGGCAACAGAAAATGTCATAACCTCATTATTATATATCAAACTGTTCATGGTTGAATTTTAAAAGTCACTGAATTGGAATATGTTGTATATAAATTTGAAAGAGAAATTGAACACTGCATCATAAATGTACCCCTTGGTATCCATAGGGTCAATGAAGCATTTCCTACATTCAATTGTACTGAAAGGAATAGAATATAATACTTTCAGTATGTCAAGTTTACTTTTAAACTATTCTATTACAGAACCTTAATTTTGGTGTGGAGGCAGTATACAGGTGCTACCTGACCAAGATAGTGATGATGACTGTTGGATGTGCAGAAATTTGTGTCATGTGAGCTTCATACAAGGTATAACATACAACGATGATTATTGAATAAATTGAATCAAGTCAGGCAACCTTGATGGATGCATAAAGATAGTTAATCAATGAAAAAACTTTCCATTTCTGCTGCAATTACAACTGAACTGGAATAATTCACGAGATTTAGGCTTTGACCTTAACCTGCCTGGACTGTTTTGTATTTTTAATATTGCACAGCTGAGGGGAGGGTATAATCTTTGAAAATGTATTTTCTAATTTCCAACAAAAAAAATGTTTCATTTGAATTATCTATGCCAATTTGGCATTGTATCATTGACATTGTACATACCTTATCATATGTTAGAGCAAACCCAATTAAAAGACCTATAATAATATATAATATACATATGTACTACAATGTAGTATTTTAACTTAAAATTACTTTCTTGGCAAGCACTCCATTTTTGAAGTGTTGTCACTGGTGGATCTGGATCCCCAGGCCGCCGCCCCAACCCCATGAGACATCATTCATTGTTTAAGAGTTCATTGTCTTATTATGTTAATAGATGCTAAGAAAAAAAATCAAATGTTGGGGTTGAAAAAGTAAATCTCTATTAAACTAATAAATTTCTAGGGGTCACCCCCCCCCCCCCCCCCCCCCCCCTTAGCAAAAATCTTAAGCTGCGCAAGGGGACAAACAGTCAAACCTGTCTACCGGGTGAGTCAGAAAAACTAGGCACCTAGAAAAATGCTGATAAAAAGAAAACAAATTAATGAATCCCAAATTAATGTACATTTTCTGAAAGATAGCTTTTTGATATTTTGAACAACAAAAAGCTATAAAAAAGCAACTTCATCCTGATTAAAGTAGCATAACTTTTTAACGAAAATGTCTTCCGCTTAATAACTTGGCAGAGGTGTTGTTACACATATTGACTTCATTTTGTATGAAAATGAGATAGATCTGTGTAGTCATGCATGAGTGAGCACTCGTCAAAAACAAAATGATCTCTTTCCAAAAGTATTAGGAGGCATTTTTAAGTCTGTCAGTGCCAATTTACTCTTTACACTTTAACTCCTTCTGAGCTCAACATATGTTGTGTGAAATATATTTTCCCATGACATATTTTGAGCTCAGAAGTAAAGAAGACATATTTCGAAAGAAAATGGGGAAAATCTGAAAATTTGTGTACAAAACGAATGGAGAGTTGTCCATAAGATCAGCCATTTTGAAGCCGATGATGCCAATTTGAGGATCCCCATAGAAGGAACAACTAGACTTTTCAAACTTCCATAACTCTCTTATTTTATAACCGATTTTGATGAAACTTTTTTTTAGATTGCTCCTCTCATCTTCCTCTTTCCTATAAGGTTGATTCTCTCCTTGGGTTGGATTCCTCTTTAAGTTTAAGATCAATTTGGCTCCCCCTTGACTTCAGGTCATTTCGGCACCCCCTAAGTTTCAATTCAATTTTGCGCCCCTACATTTGAGCTAAATTTGGCGCCCCCAAATTTAAGGTCGATTTAACGCCCCTATGTTTAAGGTCGATTTGGCATCCCCTCCTAAATTTAAGGTCGATTTGGCGCCCCTAAATTTAAAGGACTCCTCCGGGCTGGATTTTGCATTATTAGAAAAAATATAGTAAAATCTAAACAGCACAACACTGAAAATTTCATCAAAATCGGATCTGAAATAGCAAAGTTATGAATTTTTTTAAGGTTTTGAATTTTTTTAGGAAACAGTTTTTGCCATCTTTAAATTGGCAAACTGATGATGTCTCAGTCCCCCTACTTTCTTTGTATTTTATTGTATGAAATACCAATTATCAAGATTTTCTGCCCCAAGGACATAAAAACAGGGATTAATCCTTATGGAATGTTCAAGGTCACTAGTGCTTTTATCTATTTCATTATGAGGGATAGATTTTCTGTATACGCAATATATGAAAAAATGAGAAAAATAGGATTTCATATAATAAAATACACAAGAAGTAGGGGGACTGTGACATAATCATTTTGCTCATTTGAATATTCAAATATTCAAATGAGACAATGAGACAATGCCAAGAACTGTTTTACGAAAAAAATTCAATACCTAAAAAAATGCAGAACTTTGTTGTTTTTCATCCGATTTTGATGAAATTTTCTGTGTTGTGTTTGTTAAATTTTACTATACTTTACAAAACTTTTTAATTTCAGCCGGGACTCCTCCTTTAAGGTCGATTTGGCGCTCCCGCCTACGTTTCAGGTCAATTAGTGCCCCTATGTTAAAGCTCATTTTGGTGTCCTTTAGTTTACTGTCGAATTGGCACCCCTCTAAATTTCCAATCGATTTGACGCCCCCTAAATTTAAGATCAAATTGGTGCCCCTTCCTCTCTCTCTCTCACTCTCTCTCTCTCTCTCTCTCTCTCTCTTTCGTTTTCTTTTTCTTTTTTTTCTTCGCCTTTCTCCCTTTTCCTCCTCTTTTCGGCGCCCCCTGCGCGCCTACCCGGTGGGCCCGGGCCCGGAAAGCTCCCCCCCCCGAATACGCGAATGGATATGAGATGAATGATGGTGAATAATGAGGTGAATGATGATATGAGATGAACGATGGTGAAAAAGGAAATCGACGATAACGAAAGGATGATGATGATGAGATGAACAATAATGAAAATGCAATGATCTGAGATGAATGATGATGGATGATGAGGTGAAGGATGAGATGAACGATGGTGATAAACGATAACGCAAAGATGATGATGATGAGATGAACTACGAGGATGATGATGAACAATGATATGGGAAGACCGATGGTGAAGAGATGAACGATATTGATAAGATGAACAACGATGATGAAGAGGTGAACAATGATGACACGAGGTGAATGATGTAAGTACGAACAGTTGGATGGAAAAAATGATGGGATACGCAATGATGAATCATTAATTTTTTTTTTAAAGAGGCAAATACATATATGTGCCTTATTTCAATTTTTGTAAGAAAAGAAATAATCATAAAAAGAAACACCCCAAAATAAAAGCTTTTATATCATACCAAGATGAATGATAATGTTCATATGCAAGTTAAGGCAAAGAGAGCGATATAACATCTGAAAATTTATTTTATATCTTATTTTTGCCCCCCCCCCCACCCCCCCAACGGACCTACAGTTGCATCATCCCAGTAATGCCAGTGGCGCCTTATAGGTCCATCATATAATATTTAATTTTTTTTATGTATGTTGAGAAATAAGATACGTTGTTGATCTCAGCAAAAGAAAAACAATAAACAGGATAAACAAAGTCTGTTAAACTAGACTATGTTACACAAAAATCATTCCATTAGTGATATGAATTTTGAACTACAAATTTAAAAAGCGTTAAAGTCAAGGTTGAAGTTAAGGCAAAGAGACGCCATATAATTATAAAATGATATTTTTTTGTCATATCTTATATTTGCCCATCCCCCCCCAAAAAAAAAAAAATAAATAAATGAATAAATAAAAAAAAATGAACTAGATCTATATTGCAGTCATTCGAGTATTTTAGGGGGCATCAATGATATCTATTTTTTATTATTATTAATTATTATTTGAATTAGTTTTGAGAAATTCACTACGATGCTTGATTTCAGCAACTGAAAAACAGAAGATTAAAAAAAGGGGATAATAAAGACTGATTAAACTAGACTACGTTGTGTGATCTCAGCAATAGAAACAAATAAACAGGTGATAAACAAAGTCCTGTTTAAAACTAGTACTTGTTTGACACAAAATCATTCCATTTGATATGAATTTTTGAACTCCAAATTTAAAAATGGTCTGTAAAATTAGACTAAACCACACGATATAGAGTACACTCAAAATGTATTGATCAAGAGTAACACCAAAAAATATCATACAAACGATGAATAATAATGCTCATTGAGTTACGGCAAAGAGAGCCATATAATTTATAATAATGATTTTTTTTCATATCTTATATTTGCCCACCCCCGCCCAAAAAAATAAATAAATGAATAAAAAAAAAAAAAGGAACTAGATCTATATTGCCAGTCATTCGAGTATTTTAGGGCATCAATGATATCTATTTATATTATTATATTATTGTTTAAATTAGTGTTTGAGAAATTTCACTACGATGTTCATTTCAGCAACTGAAAAACAGAAGGATTAAAAAAAAAAAAAAAAAAAAAAAAAGGTAAAGAAAGTCTGATTAAACTAGACAACGTTGTGTGATCTCAGCAATTACAAACAAATAGACAGTAAACAAAGTCTGATCATTCCTCAGTGATATGAATTTTTAACTACAAATTTAAAAAGGGTCTGTAAACTTAGACTAAACCACACGATATAGAGTACACTCAAAACCCGGTATAGGGCGATTTTTTGAAAAGTGAACCTTTTTTGGAAAAAATAAAGTTTGTCCTTTTTGTTTTTAAGCTGCATATTCATATAGAACATTGTCTGAAGTTTCATGAAATGCATTTTTTATCTTAATTTTACACATTTTTCATGCTCATTTGCATAAATTAACATGCAAAAAATTTGAATAGAAAAATGGTACGTAAAATATCATTTGTTTGACCCTAACTTAATTGTATATGCTGGTCTCCTTACTTTGATTATTGTCATTATACCCTTTTTTAACTTCATTCCTTTAAATTTTAATGAAAAATAATGGTGCTGAATTGATTGTTTTAAGATGATTAACTAAAGAAATCAATTGCCATCAAATGTCACACACGTGACCCAAAAACACGAAAAGTTAACGCCCCCCGAAAACCATGGTTCTATTGTTATTACAATTTTTTCCCCAAAGCTAGATATAATGTGCCTTGCATCTCACCAAATATGAAGCCAAGATAGCTTTTAATTTAGTAATTAATTAACTTTGAAATTGGTCACACACGTGACCCACGGGTCACGTGTGTGACCACTGACTATGGTCATGCCTTAAAAAAGGGACCAGGGTATTCGGCCATTCTTTGAAAAGTGAACCTTTTGGGGACAAATAAATTTTTGCTTTTTGATTTTAAGCTGCATATTCAAATAGAGCAATGTCTGAAGTTTCATGAACTGATGTTTTTTCCTGATTTTTGCAATTGTTCATGCTCATTTGCATAAATTAACATAAATGATAATTAAATGGAAAAACGGTAAATAAAACATAATTTTTTAACCCTGACTGGAATGGATATGCTGACTTCCTTACTTGGATTACTGTCATTATATTATTATTTACCTCTATTCCTTTTAATCTAACCCCAAAAAATAATGTTGTTCAATTGATTATATTAAGATAATCAACCCTGGAAATTAATTGTCCTCAAAATGTCACACACAAGTAACCAGAAAACACAAAAACTTTATGCCCCGTCTCATGCGGCGGTCACAACTCGCCGTACCATCGACGTGCAACTCCCTACGATGGATTTCGTAGAAAATTCGTGCAGCGGAGGTACCTCGCAGGTACAATGCATGTACGACGTGCAGACAGTTTTTACAATACCCTTACTATAGAATTGCAGGAATCGCAGAAGTTGAATTAGGACCTGTGCGTGCATTGCACATGCAACGCAGGCTACGTCGATGGCACGTGCCCCGTTGCCTACGACGAGTTGTGACCGCCGCATTAACCATGGCTCTGGTATTATTATAATTATTTCTTCAAAGCTAGATTTAATGTACCCTGCATCTCACTAAATATGAATCCATGTCAAGTTTTAATTTGATTATTAATTAGCAAACAAATTGGTCACACACGTGACCCGCTGGGTGGGGGCGGTCACATGATAAATTCTGATTATTTTCACTTTCATTGGCTGAAATTAATTTATTTTAGCATTATTATGCTCCAAAATGGTTCTGCAATAATTTTTGCGAAAAATAAAACAACATCAACTAAAAGAACAAACAAACAAACAAAACAAAAAGTCGAAAAAAAAACAAGGAAATACATAAGAAATTCATAAAACAATGAAATACTCAAGGAATTTAGTTCGATATTAAATCTTTTCCAAGTACAATGGTTAGGAATCCTTTAAAGATTATGCAAACACAAAATTAGCATTCCAGA
>CALNVZ010003434.1:18797386-18813466 GCA_940671915.1 Paracentrotus lividus | reverse complement strand
AAAAAAAAAAAAAAAAAAAGTTTTCTATCATTCGTGATTTATGCTCGTCGTTCTTGCACTTAGAGGAAAAACAAAAATTATAAAAAAATGAAAGAAATAATCCCAGCTAACTTTCTTGTAACACCTATATCACATTGTCATGTACATCTTCATTTAGAAATAGATCCTTGTGCTAACAGCTTGTGTGAAAATGAAGCTACATGTATCCCTGTTGCTGGCTCTTTGAACTACACTTGTAGTTGTGTGTCCGGATTTACGGGAGAAAGATGTGAAGCAGGTACTCGAAAGAATATCGAAATAGGGTTTTCTTACAAGAACATGCATATATTTATCAATCAATAATAATAGTAATTACTTCGTATTCATTGATTCATTTATTTCATTACTAAATTCTTTCAGAATATAATGGCAACGTGCCTTCCAATTTTTCCTGTATTTTGAAAATTCCGAAATTGTCAAACCCGTTTGCAAACAAAATAAAAATCTAGAATATGTGCTGAAAAATCAAAATCTATGGTATGTATTATTATGTAATCTTTTTCACATCCTATTAATTTAGAAAGAAACAATTTATATGTTCAATATTGAAAGGAACAATTTGCATACGCTATTCTCCTCTATATCTGTAGAAATAGATCCTTGTGGTAACAGCTTATGTGAAAATGGAGCTACATGTATCCCCTTTGATGGCTCTTTGAACTACACTTGTAGTTGTGTTTCTGGATTTTCTGGAGAAAGATGTGAGACAGGTCTGTATATACGGCAGAAAAAAAGTCTAATGAACGACTTGTTTTATGGATATGTTTATGTTGGCAAGAAGAAAATTTACAAGATTCTTTGTGAAATTCAGATTTTACACAAAACTACCTCCGTGTAATTTTTTCTTCATATTTTCATTCATAATTAGGCATAAGGCAAATAACTGAAAATGTAATAAATGTGTACATTAATTACGGAGCGTTGAGTGTTACATATTTCATAGGAAGTTTGGTCATTAGTAATACATTTTATTCATTAAAAAACATACATGCCTCCGTATCATAAATCTGCTATAAATATCTTCATCACATAAATAACATTATATTGTTTGTGTAGCAGTTGCAATTTCTTAACATGCTTTCTAACATTGCTTCGTACTTATTATTTTTTACCCCACCCGAAACAGCTTTATATTTTTGAAAATTAACCTTACAAATGAATGTCCTTGAAATTGTCACAATGCTACGCCTACTGCACTGTTGTTTGTTTATTTTGTATTTCTCCATGCTTAAAACTATACATGGGTTCATATTTATATCCTTACCTCTGTAAACATTATTTCTAACCCGTTAGAAATAGACCCCTGTGATAACAATAACTGTCAAAATGGCGCAACCTGTAAAAATGTAGCTGGTTCTTTCACTAACTACACCTGTGAGTGTCCAACTGGATTCACCGGAGAACGTTGTGAAATGGGTTCGTAATCTTGTATTTACTATGTTACAACAAACTTATATGATCCATGCAAATGCTCTAAACACAGTATATATATATATATATATATATATAAAACCTGAAATTATTTTGATAATTCTCATAAAGCTTTGCTTCCCATACCGCTTTTAAATGTATTATATATTTACAACTATGTCTCCATATTTATATGGTTTATATGGTTTGAAATTTCAATATTTCCAATTGTATTAAATCTTATAAGATCATATTTTATGAATATTTTAAAAGCCTTTATGTACTTACTTACTTTTCGTTTTAATACAATACATTTAGTAGAGAAGGACATTTATTTTCAGAAGCGGAAATGTTTTTCCCACACATTCCCATCATCTTCCAGAAAGGTAGAGTATGTAAACCCCTCAAAAAATGTCTTGCAATTCAACTTTGAGCCCTCATATCTTTTTATTTGATTGTTTATGATGGTTAAATTTGATATCATTGGAAAGTTGATTTATTCCTTGTCACATTGATACCCCATTTGTGATGGTTATGTTATGCTTGAATGCACAGTACTCGCAAACTCGAATGAAAGTCAGAAAAGGAAAGTTGCCAAATGAATGGCTATTGCTTACATCAAACAATAAGTGAAAACTTTGAGGAAGAATGCATGACCCATTTAATGATACTCAATAGAAACTCTGCCTTTCAACAATAGCCAATCATTTGGCAACTTTCCACTTCTGACTTTGATTTGTATTCGGGAATACTGTGCATGCAAGCATTGCACAACCTTTACAAATGGGGTATCAGTGTAAAGAGGAATAAATGAACTTTCCAATGGTATAAAATTAATGAATTATAGACAATTAACAAAAAAGATACGAGGACTCAAAGTTGAATTGCAAGACATTTTTTGAGGGGTTTATAACTCTGCATTATTTATAATGTGTGTGTGTGTGTGTTTTTTTTAAACATTTTTTTATAAAGCATCTTTTTTTTTAAAGGACAACATTGAATTTCTTACCGTTGGAATCGTTTTGCAGCCCCATAACTTGTGACTGGACGTTCCTATATACTTTATAAGATGTCATTTCTAGTCACATTTGTTTCTTAACGATGGCCACCTACCTTATAATCTCTGCTATTGTTTTTAACTTTTTTGCAGCTCAAGACCTCTGCGCCGGGAATGCCTGTCAGAATGGGGCAGGTTGTACGCCAGCACCCGGAGCAACACCTCAATATACATGTCAATGTTTAACGGGATTTTCAGGATTTCTTTGTAATGCCTTGGTCACAAGCCGCCGTACGTTTTTTTCGGCCGTACGTTTTTTGGGGGAGGCTACGGTCGCTACGTTTTTCTGAAAACGTGGAGGGAAGTGGCAAGCGCACGGTGCGAGTACGTCAACGCACGGACTGCGCAAGGTGTAAGTACGTGGCCGGTACACCATATATGGTAATGGGCGGTTGTGTGCATCGCACGTTGCGCACGTTGTAAGTGAGCTGTACGTGCTTGTAACGTACGATCTCCGTGCGTTTGAATCGTTATCGTACGGAGGCCGTGCTTACAAGTGCACCTCACGTACGGTGTCAGTACTCACGCGCACGTTGTAAGTGCGTGCAAGTGCGATGAACGTAAGTTTTTGATCTCGATATTTGTGGTGAATAATGTATATAGTTTTGTATTTATTTATATTTATTCATTTAGATTAATTTATTATATTATCATATTATGATATCATAATCAGTATACATAATAAACTTATATAAACCTATACCATCACAAGTATTGCATCATAGCTGATACACATGCTTTTTAATTTTTTTACAAACAATTTATACATTTTGTTTGGTATATTATGAAATGAAAGTTTTGTCTTTTTCAAATGGCATAGTAAAAAACGAACACCTTCTCTATAGAGAAGAAAAAATCTTTTTACGCCGTTGTAATGGAAGATGTGCATCAAAATGATTGATTATACCGCAAACCTAATGAAATTGCACTAAACCTGTTTTTGCAATGTAAGACTCAATTTAAGCAACGCTAGAAACAAATTTATCTTCTTTGAGTGTTGTTGTTGTTGTTTTTGTTTCTTTTACTTGACAGTTTCATGGTACATTTTGGCGAGTTTTCATTTCATGTATAAGTGAAACATCAAAACAGTTTCCAGAGAAACTTGAAACTTGTATCATGATTTTGTTCACGAAATCTTTTGACTAAGTAGGCTACCCCAAGGAAAAAAAAAGAAAAACAAGAAAGAAACTTTTTGAGATGGAATTTATCAGTAACAGTAGTAACAATCGTAAATGAATATTTGTTTACGTTTATTGTTTATTTCGAATGCTGTTGAAATGTTTCGTTTTTGCAAATTAATATGGGAAAAGTTAACGTTGTTTTTACGATGCTATGGATCATCGTCATCATTATCAAATTCAAATAAAAAGGAGGTCACCAAGGGGGAACATCTTTATGTGATGGTACTCGGATGATACGTGCCAAAATGACAAGCAGTCATTAGTCATTATCCAGCAAAATATAATAAAGATTTTACCCCAAAAAAGATGTTGTTGTAACTACAACATAATTATGTTAATAAATTGACTATGATTTGGTGGAATAAAGTTGCATCAAACAGTATTTGCAATACAGGACTAAATTTGTCTTTGTCAACGTTAAAATTAAATTTCATCTGTTGGTGGTGCTGTCTGCCGTATATGCTATCTCTTTTGTAAACATTTTTTGCTGAGAAGTATGAAACATGTTTTAAGTTTTCATTTAATGAAGTCAAAAGGAGCCTGAGCTTTCGATCCTAGCAGAATCTTCGTCAGAGATAAAATGACACAGAAAAGTAGGGAACAAACATGGATATAGAGAAAGACAGAGAAAAGCTACACCTAAGTGGCAAGCCAAGAGGGAGAGAACAAAGAGGGGGATGTGAAAGGTGTGAAGAAGCCAGCCAATCAAAAAGCAAGAAGAGGTGTGATCAAACAGCAAACTGGAACAAAAGGGAGATGATTGGCTGGGAGAGAGAGGAGAGAGTATAAAACAAAGAAGGGATTAGGGTAGAGGCTAAGGGGCTGAAAAGAATGAAAGAAAAGAGAAAAAGCCAAGGAAAAAACACCTAGTAGACCTGTGTGTTATAGACCTACAAGAAGAAGTAGGGGGGGGGAAAATAAATAAGTAAAACAGGTAAAAGAATAAGGGGAAGACATAAAAAAAAAACAAAAAACAAAAGAGAAGTGTGAGCCAAACCTGTAAGGGAGAAAAGAGAAAGAAGAATTGATAAGAGAAACAGAAGATATTAGTCAAATAAACAAACACCTGCAAATAACTAAACTAAGCTAAAAAGGAAAGGGGAAAAAGATATCAAGAAAGAAATGTGAGAAAACAGAAGTTAGTCATTACCCTCCTGAATGTTGAGACCGTGAGGTTGAATGGTGCGAAGACGTCTCATCCAGAACTTCTCTCTGCTGATACGGACAGAATCAGGACGGGTACCTAAAATTTCAATGCCCTGTAGAGACATGTCAGAGATGGAGTGGTTAGGAAGGTTGAAATGGTTCCCAACTGGGGTGTCAAGCTTGGTGGTGGTGACAGTGGATCTGTGCCCATAGAAGCGTCTTTTGAGAGTGGTCGGTTTCACCTACATACTGCATCTTACAAACTCTGCAAGTGATAAGATATATAACATAGAAGTGGTGCAGGTGATGTACCCCTTGGTGTGATGAGATCTGCCTAGTGGAGGTACTCTGGAAAGTATTGACTTCGTGATGTGTATATTGCAAATGATGCATCTGTTGGCTGTACATTTCAAGGTGCCATGCTGAATGGGAAAAGAATGGTCAGTAAGGGAGGGGACTTCAGCACGAACGATGAGATCCTTGAGGTTGCGGGGCGTCGGAATGCCACGATGGGAGTGTCAGAACGGCCTGTAGGAGACGATCAGAAGTGTGGAGATATGGTGATTAGCATGAAGGAGTGGTGCGGAGAGGAGGTAAATTAGGGTGGAAGGTAGTCACAAGGGGTATCTGTCAGTGGAGTCCTGGTGGTCAGCTTTCTTTCTGAGAACATCAGATCTAGGGAGAGAACGAACTTTGTTAATGGCTTGTTGGACTGTCCTAGCACTATGTCCTCTGGTCACAAGATGATTCTTCAGGTTCCTAGCATGGGAGGAAAAGTCAGAATCGTCAGAGCAGATACGGCGGAGTCTGAGGGCTTGACTATAAGGGATGCTGGTTTTGCAGTGACGGGGATGGCAGCTGGAAGAGTGGAGGTACTGGTGGGTATCTGTTGGTTTGGTGTAGAGAGTAGTGGTGAGGCGGTTCGTCTCCTTCTTGACGGTGACATCGAGGAAGTTGGCCTTCTGGTGGGAAAAATCAGAGGTGAATTTGATTGTCCTGTGGAAAGAATTGAGGTGATCAATAAAGGTGTGGAGGCTCTCTTCCTCCCTGGTCCAGATGAAGAAAACATCGTCGATGTAGCGCCACCAATCCACGTCGACAGGGTGCTGAATCTAAAATCTGCTGTTCTAGCTTGGTCATAAAGAGACAGCGTAGGAAGGAGCCATACGGGTGCCCATAGCTGTGCCAGATACCTGAAGATAGTTTTTGTCCATGAAAGTGAAATTATTCTTGGTAAGAACATGGGTCATGAGGGATTTGATGTCGGGTATGGGGGGGGGGGTTGGAGTGACCGCTGCGAGCCAAAGCCTCACAAGAGGCGGGAATGCCTTCAGCATGGGGGATGTTCGTGTACAAGGAAGAAACATCAAACGTGCCGATGATCGCTGTTTCAGGTATCTGGTCCTTGATGCTGTTGAGTTTCCTAAGGAAGTCCGGAGTGTCATGGATGTAGGAGGGAGCAAGAGAAACAAGAGGTTTGATATAGTGATCAACATAGAGGGAGATGTTCTCTGTAGGGGAGCCATTGCCAGAGAGGATGGGTCGACCAGGGTTGCCAGGTTTGTGGATCTTGGAAGGAGAATAGAAACGAGCAGGTTTAGTATTAATCGGGGAAAGGAATTTGTGTGCCTTCCTGGAGAGATGTTCGCGATCCTTCATGTCATCAAGTGTGGATTGGATCTGTGAGGAGAAATCACTTGTAGGGTCAGAATCTAGAGGCTTATAGTGGGATTGATTGTTGAGGTGTCTCATGGCTTCGTCGATGTACTGTTTGCGGTCCATGACGACTACGGCTATTTCATTTATTGATAATTCCCATCTCCATATATTTTTGGGGGGGCATTTGTTCTTTTTAAGAAATGACTTGTTCAAGTCATCTACTGTTCTCATGTTTGAAGATTTTCTTATTTCAGGGCATACAAAATAGTCGACAATATTCAGGCCATCAATGACATGTAATATCATAAAGACTCATAAAAAAAAAAAAATAAAAAAAATAATAAATAATTAAAAAATGCAATGCTGCAATACTTTTTGACAGGTGAGGGGATTCTGTGCAATATTGAGCACAATACAGTATATACAAACATGTACATACACACATATTATCATAATTATATCTTATATACATACTAATATTTTATATATATACATAATATTGAATACGAAACGTACGTCGGCTCAGTAGAAATCAGTGCGCACAACGCGCGTTGTAAGTGCGGAGCACTTGCTTAGTCCGTACGATCCACGCGAGTTCTGCGTGCTCAATCAACAGTTGAAATGAGCAAGAGCAAAGTAACCGTGGGCAACGCACTTATCCCGTGCGCAGCACGCACGTACCAAGTGCGCCGTCGGTACAGTAAGTGACTGCCGCAAATATCTAAAAAGACTTACGGAGTCGGCGCGTTGTGCGTGCTTGGCAGTGCCGAGGGCGTGCGTGCGCGCACGTGCGGCAAATCCGTAGCTCGAACGTAGCCCGCACGCAGCGAAAGTTCCTCCTCCACTAAAAGTTCTGCGTCGTGTCTGCGCCACACCAAATTCCGTACCGAGTCGGTACTCACCACGTACGTGACGTACGATTTTCCAAATTTTGCCCACGTTTTTGCACGTAGACAGCACGCACGTGCAAGTACGACGATATGTGACCAAGGCATAACACAGGTAGTGAACAAGAATTCCAATTTGCCATAATAACACACACTTCCAATATTACCCAACCCCCCCCCCCTCTTCAAAAAAGGAGAGAGAGACAGAGAGAGAGAGAGACTGATCAGAAGAAATTATATGCAATTTAATGCCTTTTTTTGGGGTGATTGATCTGCCCCTTAGTGGTATTTTGCAATTTTAACGATAGATACATGCATCACCTCAGTTGTTGGAAATTTCCGGCATTCTGATATTCGAGCCTGCTTTTAATCAGATGTTTAATGGTAATTTACTGCTGCGATGATCCTTATGTTTTGAGTTCTGCCTCATGGCCAACATACATGCATCTCTGTCAATACAATACGGTAAAGTTTTTTTTCTCTTCTTTCTGTCCAAACATGCTTTATCATTATACTCGATGTTCTATATAGGCCTACGTGGGAGCTACATGATTTTTCGTTAGCAACATATCAATGAAGAACAATCACGACAACTATTACCCTTCTCGTTGACTTTTCATTTAATCTTCAACATGTCTCCATTTACACAATTTTGTTTCCTATTGCAACTGTTGCCTTTTGGCTCATGTTCCCCTTTCTTTATCTCTTTGCAGCCGACGACCTTTGTGCTAATAACCAATGCCAGAATGGTGCAGGTTGTACACCAGCACCAGGATCAAACCCTCAGTATACCTGCCAATGTGTAACGGGATTTACAGGACAATTCTGTGGTACAGGTAGGATGAGCTACATAAATATTACATAGTATTTCTTAACAATGTGATAGTTTTAGTGGCATCGTTCCTTTTAAATGAAAATATAATATATCATTACATTTGTTTTAATATAATTCTGCTTTAGTTTTCTCAAAATATGATATAATATAAATCGCTATTGAAAATATTATGTTTTTCTTCACAAATGCTCTTTTAAACTATAGACAGTCCACGTCTTTCATATTCTCATCAATGCATGGTGAATGCTATTTTCTTAATACTCATGTTTGTTCTCCTTCTTTTTACACTCTCTTTTTACATAATGACTTTAAATAGCTCGCACTATTTTGATATTGGTATCTCTTTGCAGCTCAAGACCTGTGCGCTGGTAATATATGCCAGAATGGGGCAGGTTGTACGCCAGCACCCGGGGCAACACCTCAATACACATGTCAATGTACAACGGGATTTTCAGGCCAATTCTGTACGACAGGTAGGAAGAACCAAATTTATATATCGCGCAATAATACATAATGGTTTCATATTTTGTGTGACATCGTTCTTATGATAATGGCGATTTTTAACAGTGTGGACAGTGTTTCACACTGTTAAATTGGCGATTATTAACAGTGTGGACAGTGTTTCACACTGTTAAATTGGCGATTTTTAACAGGTTAGACAGTATTTCACACTGTTAAATTGGCAATTTTTAACAGATATGACAGTGTTTCACACTGTTAAATTGGCGATTTTAACAGTGTGGACAGTGTTTCACACTGGTAAACTGGCGATTTTTAACAGTGTGGACAGTGTTTCACATTTGGAAGTACACTGTTATAACACTCACCACACTGTGAAATACCAACACTGAAAAATCAACTGCTGTACACACATTAACATAATCTTAACATTAAATCTTTGCTAGGGTTTGTGAGTCATCAGTTTTCCCAATGGACCAAATGGTCAAAGTACGTACATAAAACCTTTGACGAATATTTCAATTCAATGTAAGAGGGTTTTCCATATTATTGTATTTTTAATAAATACTTGTGTTATGGTTAATATTTGTTAAATTATTTTTTAAATAAATTGCACGCTTATTTCCTTATTTAATTTTTTAATTCTAGTGTTTTTAAATTATTTTGCTTTAAAAGAAACTTGTGTGTTTTAAAGTGTTTTAAGTGTTTGATACTGTTTTAGAAAAGATGCATGATAAAAACTCGACTAATTACCAAAAATCATTACTATTCGCATTGTGATCGATTACAAAATTAAACCACATTATCACGTTGTGAGGGGGTAAATTCACAGTGTGAAAGCGAACACCACCATGTGAACATTATGTTGAAAACTATATCACAGTGTAAAATCATCAACACACTTTTAAATTCGAGGATTTTAACACAGTCAACTATGTGAACACACTGTGCTTCACTTTCTTCTTTACAGCAGAGCATGTTTATACTAATAAAAAAAAAAATAAAAAAAAATAGAAGAAATAAAATAAAACAGGAGTTAGACAATATTTCGTTTTTCAAGGGGAGAGGCGAACCATTCCTATCCATTACATCGTGCTCGATGATCACTATATTGTCATCTTGTGATCCCGACGAAGTACCTTTATCATCCTGTAGTCGATGTCATTGGGTAGTTGGTTCTTTATTGAAAAATGGACTAGTTTTTGCTGCAAGTTTGAGGAACACTGCTACAGTAATAGATGCAATATATATGCGTCATCTCCTTTAAGCCCGTGTCACACTGTCCCGATGGTTAGGAGCGATGGACACACGATGGCGGAAAAACCAAAATTTTACTCTGAACACGATGGCATTACGAAAGCATCGCAAAAGCATCGGGCCATTTTGGAGTACTACAGACTGTTTCAAAAAGAATGAAACAATGGGGGAAAAGTAATTAAATTATGACAACTTCTGAAATAATGTCTGTATTTGGTACCATATTAAAAAAAAAAAGTGTGCGGAGAGGAGCTGATCGATATTACACACATTTATTTTTCTGGAGCAATGAATTCGTGGCCACTTTGCGCAAAACCTAAATATAGACCATGAAAAAGCATGCCCAAAATAGATTTCCTTGATTATAGAAAAGTGATCATATCTCAAGATCTACAACACCAAATGAGATTTTTTTTTTTAAATAGTAAATGCTAAAGAATATCCGATGTTCCCCCTTTATAGAAATATTGAATACAGGCTTCGGCAGCAACTTCCGATGCATCGGCAAAATCTTTGGCAGCCAAAAAAAAAAAAAAAAAAAAAAAAAAATGGAGTTGCGAAGGTTCACTTCGTTTGAGCATCACAGCAGGCAATGCGAAGGCAATGCGAGGGAAACGCGAACCCGCCCGATGATCTGTTGAAGGCAACACGACGTCGTGACGCCTTCTCAATGCCATTATGTAGCCATCGTAGCATAGTATGATGACACAGAATTGTCTTGTAGAATGGAAGAAGAATTTAGTGTT
Source organism: Paracentrotus lividus (assembly GCA_940671915.1). Lineage (NCBI taxonomy): Eukaryota > Metazoa > Echinodermata > Echinoidea > Camarodonta > Echinidae > Paracentrotus > Paracentrotus lividus. Next base: position 18,802,790 of record CALNVZ010003434.1, on the reverse strand, counting down.
CCTCTTTGTATTCTTTGCCCCATCTATATCATTGTATATTGTTTGATTTTTAAAGTGTCATCTTTCCAATCTCATTTCTTTTGAGACTTGTAATGAAAATGAAATGGAAATTTGTAATTTCAAAATCCTTTCTATCGAAGCCGAAGGCAAAATAATTTTCTCCCCAGAAAAGGCTTCATTTCATCCCATTACGTCAACCCCTCGTTTGCAAGCCGACCTGAGTTCGAGAGCTGAACTCAGGTAATATACCCCCTATCAAAAAAAAAACAATATTACCACCGCATGTGCCCCCCCCCCCCCCGCTGTGACCTTGGGTGACCACTGTTTAGACCGAGGTCAAGGAACAGATGTTTAAAGATAGATATCTTGTTTGTGGTGTTTGTCACACCAGTGTCTTCTCTCACGTCCCTGGTCACACTTGGAAAAGAGAACTAATAGAGTTGCAAGTAGGGGTCTATTGTCCTCAAACGGACTGGTTCGTCATGCATCTTTGGGACTTTAACGTTAACCTGATAATAACAACATGATTATGACAATCATATTCATGATGATACTGATGAAGGTGATGGTCATGATGGTGATGGCAGTTGTGAGATATGTTGGTGATGGCGGTGATATATATATTTTTTTTAATCTTAGTGGAGGATGGGGATTAGTATGAAGTCACCTGGTAGGGGTTGGTAGATTTGCTGGTGATGATGATTATGATGATGATGATGATGATGATGATGATGGCGATGGTGATGCAGGTGGTGGTTGTGATTATGCACGATGATAATGAAGATGACGAGGATAATTGTAAGGGTGGTGAACAGCACCACCACCACCACCACTGTCATCATAGCCATCAATATCATTGCCATTCGTTCTCATTATACCATGATTTAAGTTAAAGTCAACTTCTAAAATAAACATATTTTTTTTAACATATTTTTTCTAATCTGTCCAAAGTAACATTGACAAAATTGATTTTGACACAAAATTGTCAAATTTCATTTTTTCTGAAAAAGAAAACTAAGTAAATTGGGTGATATTCTAAACATAACAAAATTAATGTACAATATATGTGTTGTTGCTCCCCCCTGATTTTCATTGGAACTGTTTCCGATCAATCTGAAACTGTCTCTGGTTGCTGTATGTTATTAGAGTCTTCTTTTCTCAATTCTGTGTTTACCAGCTGTCTTCTTCCCCCTGCCTCTCCCAACCGTGGGGGGGGGGGGGGGGATGATTAATTTGAATTTGAGTCAAAGACAATACAAATATAGCTCTACAGTACAGTGTGTTTTGCTCTCGACGATTTACACTGTTCGTCATAAAGGTGGAATATTTTGTTCTAGCTCCAACGATGCTATGTTGTTCCGGTTTGAATTTCTTGAATGTGTTGATCACCGCTTTCATTCTTTCGGGGTCCCGGCTATATCTTGGACTTTTCTTCCAAATAGTTTTTATTTTTTATTTTGGGGCCCCTTTTTGTTTACGCGACCCACCAAGGCACCCTCAGTCCTACTCCAAGTACACACGTCTGAGGTGTAGAGCTGTTATTGTTCTTTAAGTTAAATCTAATTATATGGTTACAGGCTTGACTCGTTTGTCTAGGGGAGGGGTCAAAGTTTATTTTGATAGGGGTTCAACATTGATTTTAACCATTTTTACACCATGAAAATTTCTATCTTCCCTAAATTTTATAGTAAAATATCAGCAAAACATAAAAATCAAAATATATTAAAATGCCATCAATAGTTACCATTTAAAATCTTGCCATCAAGGCTAAAAAGAAATTAGGGAAAATGATAATAATTAAGGGTTAAAGGTTGTTTTTTATTTCTTTTGTTTTTAGCATAAAAGGTTGAATACAATATTCCGAATTTTTACCAATCATACTTTTTGTTTCACCCCCCCCCCCTAGACAAGAGACCCAAGCCTTTCCCCGTAAAAACCGATATAAACAGTACACCTCAGACGCGTTTCCTGAGGGAGGGGGGCTTGATCGGCCGGGTAACCAAAAAGGGGTCCCAAAATGAGAAGAAAAAAATGACCAAAAATGAGAATCATGGGGGTTAACAAAACTTTTTTTGGAAAAAAAAAAATCTTCGTGAAGGGTTTGGAGAATGTTCAAAATATAGCCAGGGTCCCGAAAAGTAAAAGCAGGGACAAAGATATTCAAGAAATTAAAGCCGGAGCAAAATCATGTCGCTATAGCGGCAAAATAAATAAATAAATAAATAAATAAATAAAAAATAACAATAATAATAATAATATTCCATCTTTATGACGGACAGTGTATGATCAGCTATTGAATTTCCCGCGGTCTGCATCTGGTGAAGATTTTTATACAATTTCATTTCATTTATTTATTCAACCATCATCAATATACAAATTACAGTTAAAAATTAAATTTTTACAAAGAAATTCAATGATGGTTTGGTGACCTCGGAGAAAGCAGAGCTTATAAAAAGGGGCCACCAAATTACAATACACATAATGAATCAATGACAAATAAACAAGAAAAAGATACTTAGAAATTATCTGAATAAGTACAAAAACAAAATACAAATATGAACAAAAGAAGTACAACTAATGCAGCGGGAATGGGGGGGGGGGAGAGAGAGAGAGAGAGTGATAAAAAATGAATACGAGAATAACATCAAAAAGAAGTTATCATTTGTTTGCTCAGCTTTCTGAATCTTGATAGGGTTGAACTATTTTTTATTTCGTTTGGAAGTTTATTCCATAATTTAGGGAAATTAGTTTTGAAAGAGTTTGAGGCAACAGAAGTGCGTACCCGAGGTACGTGTATTAAATTTCTTTGCGGGTATTGTAAGTGTGAATTGTGGAATTTAAAACAAAGATGTCGGCAAACAGAGGAGGAAAGATTTTGGCATGAAGTTTAAACATAAAAAAGGGAGTTTAAGGTTATTAAGTCTTTTAGTGGTAAAATATTTGTTTGTGAAAATAAAAGCTTCGTGTGACTATTGAAGGGAGCATTACATATAATTCGTATTGCTTTCTTTGCAAATAACATAATTTGTTAAATGTGTTTTAAATGTGTGGCCCCAGACAATATTACAAATATTTAAGTGAGGGAGTATAATGTATTGTAAATAGTAATCAGAATCGACTGAGGGACAAATTGTTTAATTTGTATAGAACTCCAATGGACCTTGATATTTTTGTACATATCGAACCAAGATGAGGCTTCCAAGAAAGGTATTCATTTAAAATTACACCTAAAAACTGAATATTATCAACCTTTGTTATAGCCTTTCCTCCTATAATAAGGTTACAAAGATTTACGGGACCTTCTACCTTTAGTACGAAATATTATGTATTTAGTTTTGTCAAAATTTAAAAATAATTTATTTGAAGAGAACCATTTATTTAATTTATTCAGTTCATTGTTTGCTGATGATATAAGTTTTTCTATATTTTTATGCGATAATGAAACCGTGGTATCATCAGCAAACAAAGAAAAGTTTAGAATTGGAGAACAATTAATTATATCATTTATGTAAATAAGAAAAAGGAGCGCCCTAGCACCGAACCTTGTGAATTCCACAAGATACATTATTTTGATCAGATTTGACACCATTGATCACCACATATTGATTTCGATGCAATAAATAACTTCTGAACCAATGAAGAGTGAAACACCGAAACCCTCTAATTCCGTAATATTCCAATTTTTTTAATAAGATGTGGTGATCAATGGTGTCAAATGCTTTAGAAAGATCCATAAATACACTGAGACAATAATTACCCGTATCTATTGTATTTGATATAAAATTAATCAGATTCAATACACCAAGATCAGTGGAAAAATTCTTGCGAAATCCAAATTGTTGGGGTATTAAAATATTGTTAAGAGAAAGAAATTTTAGCAACCTATTGTAAATTATTTTTTCTAACATTTTTGAGAAAAATGGTAGTAGGGCAATAGGCCTATAATTAATAATATCATGTTTGTCACCTTTTTTGTAACCTGGGATTACTTTAGCGGTCTTTAGTTTCTTGGGAACAATACCTTGTGAGTTTGATTCATTGAATATATAACAAAGTGGTTTAACAATAAAGTGAATGCATCCTTTAATCACACGAGCAGCAATAGAGTCCGAACCCGGTGCAGCAGAAGTTTTCATGGATGAGAGAACATTGATTATTTCAGTATTGGATGTCGGATTAAAGAAAAGTGAGTTTGCCGCACGGTTGGATAAATAATCTTGAAAATGAGAACAAGAGGTGGGCACCTTCTCTTGTGTAATCTTGCCAATATTAACAAAATATTTATTAAATGCAACAGCAATTGATGTTTTACCCAGTATTTTGTCATTATTATAATACATATGGGAAGGTAATGCATTTATTCTTTTACCTAAAATATTGTTAATTTGAGACCAGGTTTTTTTTCATATCACCTTTCACTTTTGTAAATAAGTTTTCATAATGCGTTTTCTTGCTTTGACGAATAATAGTAGTTAATGTATTTTTATAATCAGCATATTTTTTCCTTGTGGTATTGTTACCTTTCTTCACATATCGATAATATAACCTTTGTTTTTTTTAAATAGATTTAAGGATTCCAGGAGTGATCCAAGGTTTAACATGTTTTTTGGGTTTGATCTTAACAAGTGGAAAACATTCAAAATATAAGGAGCTAAGCTCATTAATAAAAAGATCATAAGACATATCAATATCAGTTGTACTATAAATTACAGACCAGTCAATTAACCGTACACTGAAAAGATAACTTTGTCACAAGGCCAGATTAATTCGTCAATCGGGGTAAAATAATTTGTTTTGCGATATAACTGTGAAATGTCTGAATATTCCTATTATGGTAAAATTCTTAGCTCAAGTGAGAATTAAGAAGACGTTGCATTGCAGTTCGTCATAATTGACGGACAAGGACTCCGATAGAATTAACATGTAAATAGAGACGGTTATCTGGAATGGATTTATAATCTTTGAACAAAATCATCATAAAAAATATATTTGCAGAGGATCCTTAATTACTCCATCTTCTGTTTGATACAGTAGAATTTGGCTCATTATTAATATTGTTTAACTTAGGGGCATTTTGAAGTAGCTATAGGTAATTTCTCCTCATCGATGCATTTTATCTAAGTGAAATAGAAAGTAAAAAATGGAAAATAAAAACACATTCATGTCGCTGAGTATTAATTGAAAGGGAATATATTCAGAATTGCACGGGGAATACCCAAAATGTAAATCTAAACTTCTAAGCTATATTGAAATTTTAGAGCCAGTTTAGGACAAAAGAACTATTTATCTTATTCCTCATTGAAGGAAAAGTGAAAAGATAAGCTGCCTATATAGTCGGCTACAATAAAGCCTCAAGGTCACGGTGACAGCCTATTCTCAAATAAAACTTATTAGCCATGCCCGG